>OY735240.1:21180067-21192567 GCA_963457665.1 Thysanoteuthis rhombus | reverse complement strand
AAGACGGAGAGTTCGACTGGGAGTAGGTTGGGATGATTAGGTGATTTAACTCTGCCTCTATAGTTACCAAGTCTAATGTTGAATTAGTACTCAGAGTTGCATATATATGGCAGTTAGCATTCATTCTATTATAGGAGACAGATGACATCTTTGCATCTGCATTTAGAATTATGGTAGATGTGGAATCTTGTTCGTGGTAGACTCAGTGAAAGTGTTGGTATATTTCAGGAGGTTGCAGCATAGACTATATCTTTTGTTGCAGGGTTCGGAGAATTTATCGGTTTTAGGGATGGTGTAATGTGAGTATGTTGTGGAAGGTAGTTGTGAATGGTATGCAGTCGGGTTTATTTTTGTCAAAAAGTGTAAGGGTTTCTTCTCTGATTATTGTAGTGGCCTTTGTATTTATATCTTCTAGTGAATATCTTCGTTTAGTGAAATGCTGTAATAAGTTATAGTAATTTTTGTTATGTTCGCTACCTGTAGAGTAAATTCTACTGATTAAGTACGTATGAAAATGGTAGCCTTTTTCAGGCTTTGGGAGGGGGCTGATTTAGTGAAGGTAATTGTGGATGTCTGTAGGCTTAGTACAGAGATGGTCTGGAGGTTTCCATTGTTATCTATGTACATGCAGGTATCTAAAAAGGTTATGGAGTCAGTGGATTTCTTATAGTCAAATTCGCTACAGTCATGTGTAGAGTTTACGTGTGTGAAGAATTTCTTTAGTTTGGCTTCAACTCTTGTATATATGAAAAGATTATCATCTATATATCTGAGAGAGAAGATACAGTCTTTGTCTATCTCTAGGTATATGTAGGTCTCTTTGAATTAGCCCATAAAAATGTTGGTATAGAAAAGGCTGCTACTGTGCCTAGGGCACAGCCTTTCATCTGGAGGAAGTGTCTATAATTAAATTTGAACCCATTGTGCGTGAGAATACGTTGCAGAAGTGTGGTTATCGTTTCTGTTTTAGCTTCTTTAGTTGTTCTACTGATAAGGTCTTCTTTGAGGGCAGGAATCCCTTCTCTGTGTTTGATATTAGAATATACTGATTTGACATCCATTCAACACGACTATTGAATCACCTTATATCATATTAAAATTTTAACATAATATAACGCGATTTAAAATCATTCTGTCGGATCATATATCCATTTCCCAACAACACATACACATGTATATATCTATGAATATACATATACATATATGTATGTGTGCGTGTATGTGCTCCACTTTTAAAATGTTCGCTTTATGAAACTTTTTCGCTTTTATGGAAGAAGTCGAAAAGCGAAAGTTCTTTTCTGTAGGAAGGTTTTACTTTTGGATACTGGAGGTGACCCCTACACGGTGATAGCTGAAACCTACCCACGAGAAGTTCAGACTTTGATAATAAATTCATACAACGTCATTGCTTTCAGTTGGAGGTGACTTCTAAGAAGAAATTCGCACATCAAATGTCTTTTGGCCTACGGCAAATCTATAGACACAAAAGGAAGCTTTTGGCGAATTTCAAGCCATACAATACTCTGTGAAGATGCACATAATTCTTCAAATGCCGTTTGCAATGATTACGCTTTGGCTACATACTCACGCTGGGGCGTTCAAAGCTGGATCGCCATTTTGGTCTTTCTATGAGTGGACTTGACAAATCTGGCAATTTTGAAAAGCATTTGGCCAGTAAATTTTCCGTTTGGCCATGTTCAAATTGTGGGCCGTTTAGACTTCGAAATTTTCAGATGTGTTTTTTAATAACACTATTTTGTGTTATTTGATTTCTATCGCAGCCTCACTCAGACAGACATCGTAAAGTTGCCAAAAAACAACTAAAAGTCAACATGAAGATGAATGATCGTATAAAGATAAATAGAAATGATTCCAATACTTCATATAATAAGAGTAAATGATAATTATAAAAAGACTGGCTGTTTCAGGGTCATATTCCACTATGACAAAATCTTATAAGATTTTAAGATATTCCGATTTTTGTGAAAGCATTTTGCTTTCAAGTGAATATGATCATCAATTTTGGCTATTGAAGGAAATTTGATAGAATAATATGTAGATATTTTTCTGGATAAATGGCTTGAAAATCTAGATGATTCTAGATATGTTTGGGACAATTTAGAACTAACGCCCAGAACTTTCCATTTTCTCTATCTAATTTCCCTCTTTTTCTCTCTTTTTTTCTCTTTCTTCCTTTCTTTCTTACTTACTTTCTTTTTTTTCTCTCTTTCTTTCTTTCTTTCTTTCTTTCTTTCTTTCTTTCTTTCTTTCTTTCTTCCCTTTCCTTCTCCCCTTTCTTCCTCTCTGTTCCTTCTTTCTTCCTGTCTTTTTTTTTCTTTCGATGATTTATGTCGCTGGAATATAATCTCCCTCTCTCTGTCTTTCCTCCCTCTCTCTGTCTTTCCTCCCTCTCTCACTATCCATAATTCTAAACTTTTTACTTTTTAATTTCAACCAGGAGTCAGATATTGTCAAAATTGTTTGGCGAAGAAAATAAAGTCAAAACTCGGCAGGAGTTAGACAATCATTGCTTTCATAGACGATTCTTTTGATTTAGCCATTTCTGCAGATTTTCGGTGCGTTTTTAGCCAGAAATATCTCTGACGAGCCTGGTTTAAAGCCATGGCAGGTGCAGTTGACAGGAAATTGCCCGCTAGGTGACGCTGTTTTCCGGCAGCCATTTTCTTTCTTTAGAAATTCTCCTGGACGTGCTTTGCAATCATTGGGTATCATATTTCAGAAGGTGAGCGCCGTTCAGTCTACTTGAGCATCGTTTGATCTATGTAATTTGCTCCCAGTCCAATATCAAATATAGCCTTGCCGTGTATGATATTAATCCTCCTGAGGGGATTTTGTCTTCTACATGAAACTGATTTATCCTGATTTGGAGAGTATCAGACGATGATGGGTAGTGGGGAAGCCGACAGTGAGACATGCCCCAGGAAAGTTCACATCTATTATGACCTTCCCGCAAGTCTCAGCTCAGCTCAGCTCAGCTCAGCTCATCTATCTATCTATCTATCTATCTATCTATCTATCTATCTATCTCAGTGCGTTCATATTCATCTATTTGTCTATCCATCTCAGACTCTTTGTCTCTGGTTCTGTCTCTCTCTCTATGTATATATCAGTCTGTTCATATCTATCTATCTATCTATCTATCTATCTATCTCAGTCTGTTCATATCTATCCGTCTATCTATCTACGTCAGTGTATTCATATCCATCTATCTATAAGTTCGTATCTATCTATCTATCGATCTATCTATCTATCTCTGCCTCTCTCTATCTCTCTCTCTCTCTCGCTCTTATATATATATCAGCCTGTTCATATCTATCTATCAATCTCAGTCTCCGACCCCCCTATCTCTCTATATATATTACAGTCTGTACACATCTATCTATCTATCTATCTATCTGCTCATATATATCTGTCTGTCTGTTCATATATATATATATATATATATATATATATATATATATATATATATATATATATATATATATATATATATATATATATATATATATACATATATGTATGATTTGTTCAAATCTATCTATCTATCCATCAATCTATCAATCTATCTATCTCAATCTGTTCATAAGTATCTATCAACTCATATATGTCTGTATATATATATATATATATATATATATATATATATATATGACTTATTCAAATCTATCTATCTATCTATCTATCTATCTATCTATCTATCTGAGTCTGCTCGTATCTATTTATGAATCCTTATCCTTAGTTGCTCAAATTAAATCCGAAACATCGTCATAGTCAGTTAGTTTGTCCACTGACTCAGGGAATTGGAACAATATAACCAATATGTCTAACATTTAAATATCATATCACAAATTCAGACTTTAAAAATAATCTATACTGATTGGTCTACTGCCTTCTGGCTCTCTCTCTACTTCTTTCTTGACCTTTGTATCATAGTCATCTGAAATCTTTGCAGGGTCCCTTAGGGGCTAAACCTGGCCTACATTATTGTCTAGCTAGGTCTCCCTCAATTTTGATCACAGCCACTCATCCTAAACGTAAGACTTTCGTATCTCTCTCTCTCTCGCGTTAAATGAACATACAATCAGAGTGCATATCGAAATTACACTACAATAATGAGAAACAAGAAGTCAGAGAAAGTATGTGTGGAAGAGAAGAAGAAAAAAGAAAGAAAGAGAGAAGGAAAGAGAAGAATAGAATCTCAGAAACAAAAAGTGAAAGAGAGAGAAGGACGGAATAGACATCTATATATCCATATATATATATATATATATATATATATATATATATATATATATATATATAGAGAGAGAGAGAGAGAGAGAGAGAGAGAGAGAGAGAGGTTGTGAGAAACAGGAAGACATTGAAAACGAAGAGAGGTGGAGAGAGAGAGAGAGAGAGAGAGAGAGAGAGAGAGAGAAGAATAGGGAGCGAAATAGAGAGAAGGAAATTTTCTTAATGAGAAAATTCGTGATTTTGCTGGAAGACTGCAAATGGCACCTGAAGCATTTCTCTACTGAGGACGACGGAAAGTTCCGGGGGCTTGGAATTATGAAGCTGACTGAAGGCTGGCAGACGATAGTAGAGAAAACATATTCAGATGAAGTTAAATAGCAGAAAAATTCATTAATAATGATTTATAATACTTTATCCACTAAACTAGATGAAAATGAATTTTGGAAAGAATTGAACTACCTGTTAATAAGATAAGATGGCGCCGAGCAGATCGTGAATGGGGAGCAAGTTCAAAGGTCTAGACCGACGCTTGAGTTCTAGTTCAGTATTCAATTGGTTCAGCCTTAAGCGAGCCAGTCATGTGTTCAGAGAGTCATGAGTTTGTCACTTGTTCTTTATTATACATATTATGCCGATAATCTATTTTTACCCGATGTTAAAGAGTACCCAGCCCAAGTTCAGTTGCGATAAGGAGCTAACACAATTAAGATAGCAGTAGAGAATAATTAAAATAACTTATTATACTTCATCTACTGTTAGTTAGTGGAGTTTATGTAAACATAATTTTCTTCTCGGAAAGAATACTGATTATTGTCCCATGTTACGGCAAACCAGAGACAATATCAAAAGATATATTAACAGCTGAGATCTATAAGAACAAAGTGAGGAAGGGATAGATCGATAGATAGATAGATAGACAGCTCTGGTTAGTCACATAATAGAAACCTTCACCTGACCAAGTCAAGTTCTGGCAGCATGCAGTGTCGGGGTGATTGATGAAAGAAAATAGTAAAAGGGGTGATCAATGAACAAGTTATTTCTCTCGGATTTTGTTGAGCAGTCGTGACTACTAAACTGAATCATATCCCCACTCAAAGAAGAAAAACAAAAACAAGCGTGATTCCTGCCAGACATGAAACAAGGGATCAATTTTGCTTAAACTTACCGAAAACCTATCTAGGGGAAAATTTCAAATGACTTCTATACATAATAAGGAATAGTTGTTGAAAGTTTCAGCCCTCTAGCTCCATTAGTAAGATCTGTACCTGCAACATATACATGGCCAATCAGTCAGTCGGACTAACCTGAAAACTGAAAACGCCATCTGATTAATAGATAGATAGATATGAACAGACTAAAAGAGTCTTGTGAAAAAATCCAATCAAAGAATAAATACGGTCATAATAAATTCTATTTATGACATCACTGGCCTTTTCAACTGGAAAACATCTAAAACAGAATTTGATGGAAGAAACATCTTGATTCTGAATAATCTGGATGTCAATAATAAACCCACCGGAATAAGGCTTAAAATGTTCAAAAGAGCGTTTTTTTTCCAAAAATAAAAAAAAAACAACACATTTTTAGAGAGAGTTTAGTGTAGTAGAGATACCAATCTCAGAATCTGTAGATGAAATGGTATAGCCAGGAGCGCTGGAACATATAAGCAAGCCCATAAACGAGCAAATACACACACACACACACACACACACACACACACACACACATACACGCACACACAAGAAAAGACAGAACTTATCGCCATCATGGCTACAGTCGTTAAAAAGAAGTGAACCAACTTGGATAGATATATAGATAGATATGAACATAAATACTTAGATAGATTGATAATAAACATATATATATATATATATATATATATATATATAGAGAGAGAGAGAGAGAGAGATAGATAGATAGATAGATAGATAGATAGATAGATAATGAACTGTCTGACATAAAGAGATAGATTGATATATAAATTGGGATAGAGAGCAATAGACAGAGAGACATAGGATAGAACATTGCCAACTTTGATGGCTACAGTCGTTCAATAGAACTCGACCACCTTGCATAGATTGATAGATATGAACATAGATATTTAGATAGATCGATAGATTGATAGATAGATAGATAGATATGAAAATAAATAATTAGATAGATAGATAATGAACAGTCTGACATAGATAGATAGATAATGATCAAAGATAGATACATAGATGGATATTAATATAAATGATTACATAGATAGATAGATAGATAGATAGTTAGATAGATAGATAGATAATGAACAGATTGAGATAGATAGATAGATAGATAGATAGATAGATAGATAGATAGATAATGAACAGTCTGACAAAGATAGATAGATAGATAGATTAGGACAGAGATCGATAGACAGAACGACACAGTGAAAAGAGAATGAGTTTGGGAATGATAGGTAAGCGGGTCTTGAAAATGCTTGTGGTCGGTGGGAGGGTGACAAGTGGTTGCCATAAAGCACCACGAGTGCATGACTAGTCGCCAGCAGATGGTGTTTGTCGGCCAACTGCGGTCAACCTACGCCGGACTTGGGGGTCTGCCAGCCACGCAGGTACGTGTTTCTGCCGGAGATTTAACGTTAAGGAACTCTTGAGACAAGTTGGCACCAACACTAACAAGAAATTATCTACAAGTGGCCGGTAGAAGTCCTTTAGCATGATGCAGGGTTGCCAGATTGTTAAAGACGTCACTGGCCAAGAACGTGTTGAAACTGCCAAAAATTGCCAAAAAATGGCCAAAAATGGCCCTCAGCTAAACTTGTTTATAAAAGCAATTATTTTGTAATTTATCTTTATTGGATTGAGTATTGCAAATCATTGCAAAGTAATCATTTGGAATTAATCGAGAATGATATTAAGCCTTCATTAAGATTTTTCTCTTTTTATCGCAACTTTCCCGTGAGGGCCTGAGTATTAAAGTAGCAATTTATAAAAAGCAATGAAAAATTAAGATGATTTTGAATAGAATTAATTTCTTCTACTAATAATGATTGCTCATAAAACATTGCAATACTGAAGTGCACGCCAAAAAAATAAAATGGGGTGGGATTTATCAAAAATCTTATGCCAAAAAGTAAAATTTTAAAATGTGGCCAAACCAAAGAGTTTATAGCCAAATGCTATTCAAAATTGCTAGATTTATTAAATATGTTTATAAAATGACCAGAACAGCAACTCTGGTCCGATGGGGCGCATGTGAAATCTGCTCCCTGTCCCAAGGAATGCCAAGTTAGAAACATTATATTATGAATTATTACGTACTATAATTATTAGAGAGCGGCGTTTGGTATTGTCGCTAACGGCTCGAATAATGGAATCGGCGAACCGAGTTCAAACTCCGGTCGGATCTGTTTATTGTCAACTTCGCACTGATGCCTGCAGGAAAGGCATGAATCCATCTTGTTGGTAAAATAGTAGGATAGATTGGGCTCTCCATTCTGGAGAAAGGCCAACTTTGATTCCAGATCAGGAAGTTGAATTGCGTTCAGGCATTTTGGTGCCCAATTTAACAAACTTCCGGCTGCCCCAATAGCCAAAGTGATACCGGACATATCGCTGTCTGCTTTACCCTGGACTACATCAGCGAGGCTGAGCGAAGGATTCTGATGACTGGGTATCCCAGGATCTCCCCACGCTTTATCCCAGGCATTGTCAGTAGAAACAGAGAAGATGCTATTCACATTAGATGAAGTACTGTAACCTAATTTTTTTTTTACTAATTTTGACTATTTTTTTCAAAATTTATATCCTGATTTTAGTCGTCTGTAAAGGATTATCAACTCAGGCCGTTCGTGAGTTCGATTCTCAGCTGAAGCTTACCAGCAATTTTCCGATCTTGCTATTCATCTGTTGCTGTTGGATCAGAGCAACCCCATCGATAGCTGTATAAAGGACAACTAAAAAATATGATGAAGGAAAAAAAAGTAGCAAAAAATAACAACTCGCCACCACAGTCAATAATTGAACGACCGTAGCGGCAAAATTTATGTAAAATAAGTCATGTAAAAGAATTCAATCGAAGAATAAATATGGTCAGAATAAATTCTATTTATGACATCACAAGCGTTTTTCACAGGAAAACATCTGAAATGGTGTGAAAAAAATAAATCAAACATCTAGAAATATCTAGATTTCGGAGTATCTAATATTAATAAACCTGTAAAAGTATGGCCCCCAAAAGATGAAAAAAAAAAAAAAAAAATTTCCGAACAGAAACCAAATATTTAAAAAAGTGGTATAGCGGAGTACTGGTACCAATTTTAAAATCTGCAGACAAAACAGTATGGCCAGGGGTAATGGAACACATAAACACAAGCACATATAAAAAAAAGGATAGAACCTTCCGCCATTTTTGCTGGCTACAGTTGTCCATTATAGGAATATTATACCATTTTCACATGCCAAGATTGAAGATGACACTCTGACATATCATAACCAGATTTCGGTCACATTTACAGTATTTTCGGTAGAGGTTTCAAGTTCTTGCTGGAGCAGTTTACGTTTACTTAGCACCATTGCTGCGGTTGAAGGCATGAATATACTTCTCCCTGCGCTCTGTCATTTATACATCTTATATTTAATGGTAAAGGGCTCTTGAGATCATTTGGCACAAACACTAGCAGGGAATTATTCACAAGTCGCCGGTTGAAATACTTGGGTGTGACGGGACACAAGGGACATCTTGATTGAGGGGTATCAGAACAACTACCCCAATGATCTGAACTATTGTCTTTATTGGACAAATGCCCCTTCGACAACTGCCTCCTGAAAAATGCTCTTTTGACTATTTCCCCTTGGACAATTGGGTGTGATGACATTGCCCACGACTCCGTTTCCACAGACTTCAACTCTGGCTTTACAATTGTTATGCTATTGTCAGGGGCGGGGGGCTTTTGTTGTGGGGCTATTATCCAGGGGCAATTATCCTAAGACAGCATTATGGCTTATTTTCATATGCTAAGATTAAAGAAAACATTATGATATTTTCATTATTAGTTTTGGGTCAAATCCTCAGTATTTTCGGCTAAAGTTTCAAGTTCTTGCTGGGGCATTTTGATATATATATATATATATATATATATATATATATATATATATATATATATATATATATATATATATATATATATATATATTATCATAATGGGATAACTTATAACATCTAGATTCTCCATATATATATATATATATATATATATATATATATATATATATATATATATCTGGAGAATCTAGATGTTATTAGTTATCCCATTAGAATAATGTCACCAAAGGTAAGAACAAAAACAAAACAAACGTTCTAGCAGGGGTTTAGTGGAGTACTGATGCCAATGTTCCAGTTTGTATAGCCAGGAGCGCTGGAAAACAGACCCACAAACACAGACACATATAAAACCTCTCGACCCATACGCGCACTTAGAAATCTTACTCTTGCTAAGACCTGAATCCACTGTTCCCTGAACTCAGTCCTATCATAATATTACATCAAGAGACGATTTGGCACAAACATCAACAAGGACCCATCGACGCAACTGGCAAAAGCCCCAATGTCTGACGAAACGCACGAGGAAATTGCGATTCATAAATATACTTGAAAGGTACGTTCAGATTAGTATTCTCAAACTTTATTGCATCATGGTACACTAAGAGAGTTATTCGCCTTATGCAGCGCACCAAGTGTAAGAAAGAAATGAAAGAGACGAACACATTTCAGTAGTCAATAAACAAAACTTTCATATCGGTGCACATTGATATATGAACGAGTCGCTCCTTCTTCGTTTCATATGGGAAATGTCGTTTCGCCTAATTTATCTTTGTCACTGACCCGAGACGACCCCACGGCTTCACACGATTTAATTTTCGAAAGATATTTTTTGTCCGTTCAAGAAAAGGCACCGCTTACATGTGATGTTTTAATAGAAGGATCCATCTTGACAAGCGCCGCACGAGTGTGGAATAAGATTGAAAGGAAAAAATAACTGGTTGAACACAAAAAATGTATTTATATTGGAATTTCTTTTTTGAGCATTCCAAGATACAAAAATGGTGACGAGGGGATTTTATTCTGAGTCCGTAGGGAGTGTAAGGGGTAAGTACAGGGAACTGGGCGTAGGAGGGAGAGAATGATTGATAAACGAACGCTGAACACTATTTTCGCTTTTCATCTTTTTTTTCTAAAAGCTATATCTATCAAATATATATATATATATATATATATATATATATATATATATATATATATATATATATATATATATATATATATATATATATAAAATCATGAATTGCATTGTTATACATAGAAACTTATTTTGGGTGATCTCCCGTCGTTACACAGTCTAGACAACGTAAATAGAATAATCAATTGAAGGAAACGGGGCTGCTGCAGAAACCAAACCTACCACCGATAGGGTAGCCGCTTCAACGTACCGATGCTCTTACCAGTCAGCTAAACAACCGCCGGTGATGTGAGGGCCCAAATACCTGTTCCCACACAGAATTCTCATCTCGTCTATTCGCTTCGACCAATGCGACGGTTATGTATTAGGAAATGGATATATGCGATCCGACAGAATGATTATTAAGTAGTGAAAAAATACTAAAAATACTTAAGGTTCCAGACTTGTGAAAAAGTTTCTCTTCACTTTTGACCTCTTGAAGTCGAAAAAAAATTTACCCATATTTTTGACGACTTGAAGGAGGGGAAAAGTGACGTTTCGTTCCCGACGAAGGGGAAATAGAGTCTCTTTTCAGTTTCGACCCTTCAGGGAAAAAAAAGGTTCCTGACCATTTTGACTTCATCGAGGAAAAAAGTTTCCCTTTATTTTCCACTCTTTAAAGGGGAAAAAGTTTCCTTTCATTCTTTGCCCGTTAAAAGGGGTAAAAGTTTTCCTACAGTTTCGACCCTTCAAGAGAGCAGAAAGTTTCCTGTCACTTTTGACCTCTTAAAGGGTAAAAAGTTCCCTTCCACTTTGATATCTATAAGAGGAAAAGTCTCCCTCCAATTTTGGCCCTCAAATAATTATATATAAACATATATAAACATATTAATTGAGAAGATACGGATACGTATGTATGGATATTGAATGGAAAATGACTTTAGTCGCCCAGTGAAAAGAACCCCCCTAAAACCTCAATGATTATCTTTAGCTCTTTGTGGATTCGATCTCCCATTTTTGCCTTCAGATAAGCTATTTGACTCATAGGGGGGTTTGTTGCAGACTCTGATAACTGTTCCCTTATCACGAATCACGATTTGACATCATCTTGGATTTGCCATTTCTGTTCTTGGCTTTACAAGTATCTAAGTCACTGTCTGACTCCGATGAATTTGTTCAGTTATCGCATGTTGTAATAGTCCCTGATCCCGAAGTTCAAAAATCCTACCAAGTTCAAAATTGGACAGCTTTGGTCTTCTTCCAAAATTATATAGACTGGAAACTTTTTTTTCAACAACAATGACCGATAAATTTAATTTTCAGCCAGTTATATCCCATCGATTATCAACGAGTTTAAAGTTTAGTTGTATTGCAAATTTTCAATGATTAGAATTCAGTTAGAACTGCTCAACACATGGTCATTGCTCAATTATTTACTTAACAGTGCTTTTTGAATGTCCAGTCCCCAAATCTATAACGGCAATTGATTATTCCATATAATAATGGAATTATCCAACCATTTTATCTTGAGTTTAAAGTTTCGTGATGCAATATATATATATATATATATATATATATATATATATATATATATATATATATATATATATATATATAAATAATTGAGTCATCCACTGACAGTTGTTTCCTTGTATTACAACTTTTCAGTGTGGCTACACTATCCATTATCCCATCCATTACCACAAGGTAGTATCGAAACCCTCAGACCCGGAGGCTGGCATTTTACCTTTGCCCTACGCAGAACTGGATGGCCAGTAAGGCTGAATTTAAGCGATATATTCACTAACGCAGAATTGCCCATCCACCAGAGTGATCCATTCCAGGGTTGGAAGAGCATTGCTTATATAAATATATATATTTCAGTAGTCAATAAACGGAACTTTCATATCGGTGCATATTGATATATGAACGTATATATATATATATATATATATATATATATATATATATATATATATATATATATATATATATCATCATCATTAGTGTTTTAACATCCGTTGTTAGACATAAACCTTCCCCAGGA
>OY735240.1:21127567-21175067 GCA_963457665.1 Thysanoteuthis rhombus | reverse complement strand
CCCGTGACCAACGAGCCGACCCCAATGACGGATTGGGTGAGTGGCAGACAATGGTGTCTTCATTTTTCCTTTTTTCATTTTTCTTTTTAAATTCTTTCTCACTTTTTTCTTTCGTTTGTTGTTTTTTCTGTTTTTCTCTTTTTCTAGCTTTCCTCCTTCATTTTCTTTCTTTCTATCATTCGTTCTTTCTTGCTCCCCTTTCTTTCTTTCTTTCTTTCTTTCTTTCTTTCTTTCTTTCTTTCTATTGTTTGTTTTTCTTGATGTTTTAGCTTATTTCCTTCCTTCTCTCTTTATTTTGTTGGTTCGTTCTTTCTATTTTAGCTTTCTTTATTTTTCAATTCTATTTGCTTTCTCTTTTTATTTTTTTCCTTCATTTCCTTTAGTTTTGTCCTTTCTTCCTTTCTATTTTCTCTTTCTCTTATTCTAATTTCTTTCTTCCTCTTTTTTCTTCTTATTCTTCTTCTCTTTCTCCCTTCCTTCCTTTTGTTTGTCCATTCTCGCAGTTTTAGCTTTCTTCGTTTTTCATTCTTTTTCCTTTCATTCTTCCTTCCTATCTGTCCTTTTTTTTTCTTTTTCTCTTTCTTTGCAACGGACGACCACGTGACCAGCGAGCCAACGCTAATGACGAACAGGGCAAGAGGCAGACGATAATGTCTTCGCGTAACCTGGCGGCCATGACAACTGACGTTTTACCTTCAATCAATATGAGATCAGTTTGTTTTGTCATTGTATATGAGACGTGCACTATTTAAAAAGCCCTCTACATAGTTAAGCAATTATTTGCTGTCGATCTATACCATCTGTTCTTCTCTCTTTAGTTTGTACTTACTTTCGTTATTTTTTTTTTTTATTCGGCTTTCATATTTTCATTTTTCTTTCTTTTCGTGTTTTACCAGCATTTCTTTTTCTTTCTCTCTTTTTAACTTTCAATTTTCTCTCTATCCCTCTCTTTCTTTCACTGTTTCTTCGTTTCTCTTCATTCTTCTTATTTTATTTCTTTCGTATTTTCTTCTTGTTTCAGCTTTTTCATTTTTCTGTCTTTCTTCTGTGTTTGTTTGTTGCTTTCTTTCTTTTTCCAGCTTTTCCTTTCTCTTCTCCCTTTTCATCTCATTTTTCTCTCTCTATGTATATATCTTCCATTCTTTCTACGCTTTTTTCATTCTTCTTCTTACTTTCTTCCTTCCTTTCATTCTTTTTTCCACTTTTTGTTGGATTATTCATTCTTTCTGCTTCAGTTTTCTTCGTTTTTTTGTCATTATTCCCAATAACTTTCTTTCCTTCTTTTATCTTTCTGTCTTTCTTTTTCCTTTTCTCTCGTTCTCTGTTTCAACTTTCCTTACTTTTTCAGTATTTTTCCCTCACTTTTTCTTTATTTTTGTCTTTCTTCCTCAATATCTTTCTACTTCATCCTTATATCTCTTTCAGTTTTCATTCATCCTTTCTCCTTTTTTAAAAAATTTTTTTTTTTATTACTCTGTCTCTTTCTTCCCTTTTTTACTTTGGATCATTTCCCGTCTTTCTTCCCGTATTCCCTCTCTTTTTCTTCCTCTATTTCTCTGGAAACCTCATTCAGCACTATCTTCTCTGGGGAGAAGTCCAAATTATAGACAGTTAACGCCGTTGGGAATTGCAGAAAATCACAGAAGCTGCGTGTATAAACATGGCGCCTGATATCATGTCAGACAAGTGTGGAGTTCGAATCGATGTGACTACAGCTACCCTACGGGGACTAGGTATCGAAATCTTGGCCTAAAAAGGAAAGGAAAAGAAAACATCTGAATCCTAAGCATTGCTACCGTTGGAGAGGAGGAAAAATCTGTTCAGCACCATCACAATCGGTTAGTGCACCTGAAGAAAGTCGTAGAATGGATCGGTTGAAACCTTGCATTAACAACGCAACCAAAAAACAAAGGAGTTTAATCGTCCGAAAAAACCTTTTGAATTTTATCCACTTACTTCTTTCACTAGGCAAGGTCTTTATCTCGTCTTTGTCACCTTCCTTTCTTTCTGTCAATCTTTTCTTTTGTATATCTCAGAATTTTTGAGATGAGGTATTATCATTATTATTTCTATTGATATTCGGACCATCCTCATCTTGGTTGTTTTTCATACAACGTTTTAGCCGTTGCACTCTACGGCCTTCGTCAGGTATCATCGGCCGAAACGTTGTATGAAAGACAACAAAGATGAGGATGGTCCGAATATCAATAGAAACAATCTTTTCTTGTTTGTAACAAGAAATCAAAGGGCTGGTGACTAGATTAAGCTAGGATCGAATTCTTTTAGGAATAACATCGAAATAACAAACAAAAAAACCCCAAACAAAACAGACTCTGTTCAAAATGTGCGACGTCGTTTACTCAATTTTCGATTTTTGTCTCTGACATTATCAACATTACAGAACATCAAAATTTCAATATTTTATCAAAAATACGAATGCATTTGTAACGCTTTTTATATTCGACTTTGTCCTTTACTTAATTCCTGACCACTGACAATCCCTTTCTTCCTGATTTTTGATGCATTTCTATCATAAAATCATTAACAATGCATTTACTTTATAATATTCCTCTCACTTTTGACCTCTAAGAGAGAAGGAAAAACGTTTCCTCTCACATCTACCCCAACTTCCAATAAAAAGTTTGTTTGGAATAAGAGGCTTGGTAAAGAAAAAAAACACACAAAAAAAAAACACAAAACGTGCAACTTGGAAAAAAGTGATCAGAAAATGAGTCCAGGCAAAAAAAAAAAAGAAAAAAAATGTGATCAGGATCTCTTATGACATCACAGCGTTGCATTACAACGTGATGAAAAATAGATCAGGAGTACAAACGTATCTCATTCCAACTCCTTTGTACTTTTCCATGTTTAATCCTCCTTGGATTCCGTTATATATCTGAAAAGAGGGAAAAAATAAAGAACATTGAAATAGAACAAGCTTGGTTGCGCTAGGGTCAAACTCCCTCGCTTCATTAGAATCTAAAAGGGAATAAAACAGAATTTAGTCATCAATGAAATATTATTCCTAAACTATATGTCCCATCCAACTCTTTCTTTTACTAGCTCCTGTATTATATAATATGTCGACCTGAGTCGAGAGAATGAATTCGTCATTTGTGCCGTTATGACGTCACTGGTTTTGGTGACGCAATTGTTATTGTGACAAACAGAAATGAGGTTGAAACTCAATAGTAGGAATTTGATAAAATAAAATGTAAATCCCTTTCTTTTGTGTGCCTTTGCATGCTTTCAACCTTTTTCGATTTGGTCTGAAAGAAAGCGAATTTGGCTCTCGTAGACCTTGCAACAGTTCGTCGCAGCTAAGAAAAGGAGAACGGAAGAAAAGGTTATGAGCTTTGAGATCGTGCACACGTTGATTCGGAAATATGAGAAATATACAGGGTGGCACCGAAGTTTCGAATGGTTGAGAAGCGATCGTCTGCTTAAAAAAAAAAATCAAATCCTGCTATTGAGTTTCAACTTTGTTATCGTCTGACAAAACAATGACGAAGACTGCACTTAAAATCCGTGACGTCATGACGGCACGAATATTAGTTGCGCACGCAAATACTGGTGACGTATTCACTCAGTTCGACTTGTTTTATTACAGGAACTTGTAAGAAAGGGGTTGGATGCGATCCATAGTATTGTATGGAGATATGAATTGAAAAAAAAAAAGGTTACCTTTAGATTCTAATGAAGCAAGGGAGTTTGACTCTTGCACAACCAAGCTTGTTCTTATTTAATATTCTTTGTTTTTTCCCCATTTTCAGATTTAGAAAAGACTCTCGTGAGAACTAATCATAGAACAGAATACAACAGAGAAACGGACTCTAGAATTTAGCTTTGAATATCATCAATCAATACGGTTATCGACAAAAGAGCATATTTGATTGGCCATTACGAACATAGGATTTTACAACTCTCGGATTTTTTTCTTTTGGAGTTATTTGACCGAAAAGTTCAATGTATACAGGCCAAGAACTGTCCAGGAGTTAGAGAATATATATCTGAGAAAAAAAAAATGTGGTCTAAGTTCAGATGCTGTTTAATCGTTGTCGTAGGATTACGGTCCGATTCATCATCATCATCATCATCATCATCATCTGTCTTTTAGCGTCCGTCGTTGGACATAGACCTTCCCCAGGATTTGCCACACTTCTCTATCATGGGCGTCACGGAGCCAGTACTTTCTGAACTTGTCTAGCTCGTCTCTCCATCTAACATTTTGCCGGCCTCGGTTGCGCATGTGGTCTCGGGGAATCCATGTTGTGAGTCGCGATGTCCATCGATTGTCTGCCATTCTTGCAACATGGCCAGCCCACCGCCATTTGAGATTTTTAATAGATTCTATGATGTCTCTAACTCTTGTCTTCTCCCGGATGTACTGTGCTGTTTTGTGGTCTCTCCATGTAAGGCCCAGCATTATTCTTTCATGTACACGTTGCATGGTTCTCAGCTTGTGATAAAAAAAAAAGAAGAAAATTAACCGACAGGATGAAGATTGAAACTTGTCAAAATCAATAATTATCATTGGAAATTTTATAAAGAACGTTAAGTTCGAAATGGCAGGAATTTGAAAGAAACGATTTCTCATACTTAAGTTAATTAAATTGAATCTCTTGAGTTGACTTTGTTTTGTAGAGTAACAATATTATGTCACCGAAATCAGATGTCATACACTGAAAACTGTGACGTACACTAAAACTGAAGACAAGTTAAAGGACAACAAAAAAGGCAGTGTCGGATTTCTTCAATACGATGGATATACAATGATTAACGCTCAAGGTTGAGCACTCTCTAAGTGAGGTAACTTGTTAATTGTAAGCTTATGCAATGCTCTTCCAACATGGAATGGAGCATTCTGGTGGTTGAGGAATATATATGATAAATAAATATATCACTCAAATTCAACCTCACTGACCGTCCAGTTCCGTGGAGTAGAGGGGGATACCAGCCTCCGGGTCTGAAGCTAAGGTTTCGATCCTGCCTCGTGATACTGGATGGGATAATGGATAGTATACAGCCACACTGAAGAATTGTAATACAACGAAACAGCTGTCTGTGGATAACACAATAATACACACACACACACACACACACACACATATATATATATATATATATATATATATATATATATATCTTCATCAAGCAAACAATAATTTAATTTTCGCATGTCTATTTCTAGGTGAGAAAATTGACAGATTTTAGAAGATGATCAATTTTAGAACAGTGTTCCTTTTAGTATTCTGTTTGCTTCCAAGTTAGAAACCATTTTATATACATTTTTTGTAAATATTGAATTTTTCAAATAATGACAGAATTGACATGGGATACGTAGTTTCGGAATAATGACAAGAGAGCGCAGAGCTGTTCCAGCCTTGGGAGCCGTTGATCCTTAAGAACCCACTAAGTTATCACAACCGTACTGACGTTGAGATTGAAAACGGGTAGAATATTGCAGTGTTTCGTTGACGCAAGAGGAACAGATACAATCATTACCTTTTTTAAAGCAATGAACACATTTTTTATTCAGTTCGTGATTAGAAATAAATATTCGGTTCGTTGTGTCTCACATTTTCTTTTTTTCCATTGAGGGCACATAGTTGCCCCCAATGACCCCGTGCGAGGAAGACAGGGGGCAGCTGCTCCCGTAAATCCGGTGCCCCTGCTTGACCTCGATGTAGAATGATTAAAAGCCGAAAGACAACGCTGATTTCGAAAACGTTCAGTTCATTCTGACGCCTCTCAGAGATAAGAACAAAATAATCGTTCGTTTATCTATGATAAAGAAGGTCAGACTTTCAGAGAAACTAGACAAAGGCGTGAGTCAGATATCACATTACTTAATTAATCAGGTCATTATCATTTGTAGATTTGCCTGCTCGTATGGACGAGGTTTTATGGCCATGACTGTGTTCTAAGCGGAGCGGTGGCTGCCCTCATGTATAACCCCTAACCTGGAAGACCAGGATTCTCTGCAAAGGTACGCTCGATTTCCGTCGGGAACAGGCGACAGCATATCTGTTAATACACGCCTTCCACCTCAAATACACAGCTTCGTTTGTACTCTATGAGCTGTTGAGTGCGCAGGGAAATTAGTCTACAGGAAGGAGTTTTGTACGCTCTTCTAATCTCATTACGTATAAGCAAATATTCCATTACACAGAAAAATTCTAAATTTGAAATATTCTTTTCAGAAAAAGGGTACTTCTGGTCCCGGGCATTATAGATAAGGGTTAGTTCTGGTCTCAGGCACTGCGCAAAAGAGGAATTTCTGTTCCCAAGCATTTCATATGTGGTACGTCCAGTACCGGGCATTTCGGGTACTTCTTATCCCAGGCATTTCGGATAAAGGGTATCTCTGATCCCAGGCATTACAGATAAAGCTTAGTTTTAGTCCCAGGCACTTCGGAAAAAGGGTACTTCTGGTCCCAAGCATTTCAGATGAAAGGTACCTCTGGTCCAAAGAATTTCTGATTAAGGGTGCTCCTGACGCCAGGAATAACACAGAGAGTTTAGTTCTGGTCCCAGGCACAACGGATAAGGGGAACTTCTGATTTTTGGCATTTCGGATATGTGGTACTCAACCAATAGTGATTATTACAGTAGACAGGCAGGCTATCTCACTTGGAAGATTGAAATGACAATTTTGTCAAACTCCCGTTGGAGGCTGGGGTCGCTCTGTTTTTTTCTTACTGCAACAAAAAGAGCAAGAACAGTCGCCTCCCCTAAATTACGAATCTTCCCAGGCACCTGATTGTCTTAAGTTCGGAAGCCCTTGTAGGTGATTAACACGTAATCTTTATAACACATAGAATACAAAAGTTGCAGTAATCACCTTAAGACGGAATAGGAGTCGGCATGGAGTTTGAACCTGCAGCAGTCAGGCGTGTTTCTATTCCTTCAATTGGGCTCAGTTTCGTTCCGTAGCAGATATCACACACACACACACACACACACACACACACACACTCACATTCACACACATTCACAGACGCACACATATGCGTGCACACATACGCTCACATACGCATACATACGCTAGTGAATATATAACATTATATATGTAAAAACTCATCGTTCTGTTTATGGAGTAAAAATAGAAAAAAAACAATAAAAAAGAAATTCCAACATTAACTTTAATGAAATGAATATTTTTCTCACTGTAAAAAATGAATAAAGGAATAAGACAGGTCTGGTTACTCACTCAATAAAAACCGTCGCGTTACCCACATATTTTGGCAGAATGTGGTCTTGGGCGTGATCAATTACAATTTTTTTTCAAAGAGATGATCGATGAATAAATTATTTCTCTCGCCTTTTGTTGGACAGTGGTCACAGAAAAAAGTCTGAATTTTCAAATAAAAAGCGCTGATGCTACCGGACTCAATCTGAGGTATTAATTTTGCATAAACGTGCATCTTAAATTAAACCCCCACTTTCCGTAAACATTAAAGGGGAATTGAGAAAAACAATCCCCTAACCGTTTTTTTTAAAGACATGTTAGGGAATAAATGTTTAAAGAGACAATGGAATCGAGTTCGAACTCTGGTTGGAGCTGTCTATGCTAACTCCGCCCTAATGCCTTTAGATGAGGAATGAATCATCGATCAATATATATATATATATATATATATATATATATATATGTGTGTGTGTGTGTGTGTGTGTGTAAAGCTGGAAAGAAAAGTCATCTATGAAGCCATGAAAACAGACAACGGGTGATCGATCAAATAGCAGCAGATAACATTTGTCACGTCTATTGAACGGAGTTCAACCAAGTGGAAGGGCTGGAACGGCATATTAGAGTACATGGAAATTGTGCACCGGGTACAAGTACCCTGAATTCTCTTACATGCCAATTTTGCATCAGAAATTTCAAATCCAGGGCTGGGTTAAAAAGCCGCATCCGTTCTTTAGGTCAATACTGCATTGCTCATGGTCCTCGCCAAGAAAAGATTTACCTTATGCCAAATTTCAGTTTCATAAGTGCGAATTTATTGCCAAAAACTTGTGTAGAATTGACCTCTGGTGACCTTGAATTATCTCCAAGATCAACCTGGCTTACCCTATTACCTTTGATGTGAAAAAAATGTACCCAAATGCTAAATTTCAGCATTTTTTGTGCAAAATTGTGGCCCACAATTGTGGAAATTGGCTAGAGATAACAAAATATGACCTCTGTTGAGTTTGAATGATCTCCAAGGTCCATATTACATAGCCTATATCTTAAGTTATTCTCTCTCCCTAGTTCACATGCTGAATATTAGGTCGATAGGCCAAGTAGTTTTTGCAGAGAAGAGGCATGAATAAACGAACAAGCAAAAAGCAAAAATATTAGCATATATATATATATATATATATATGCATATATATATATATATGTATATATCTATCTATCTATATATATATATATATATATATATATATATTCAAAGATCTTGTCTGTGGCCAGAGATCAATGCGAGCCTTACTGACAGAATCCCCATGAAAAATTCTTCGATAGATTGTCTTTTCTGCTCTCTGAAAATAGTGTTATAAGCTTCTGTTAGCCAGAATGGCTTGAAACAAAGATGTAATTACCATTGATTTATATGGAAAAATCTTTTGAGCGTTCCCAGACCCAAAAATGGTGTGGATAGTATGACAGGCTGAATTATCCAAGAAAGCATTTGTGCAAGATATGAGAAATTGTGGTTCAGAAAAGTGGGCTTAAGGGTGCGCGCTGCCTCGGTAATGGCTTGCTGCATAACGAAAACTGACCACTGTTTTCGATTTTTGCCGTTCTTTCGTAAAAGCGAAAAAGTTGTGAACTTCCGAAAAGCGGGTACTACTTTATTTTTATTCTATTTGACGATTTTATTTCTTTATGAAAGGAAAAAAGTGGAAGAGTCCATTTTCTCAAATGGTGCGTGGGAAATATTCTTAAAAGCAAAGTCAACGTTGAATAATATGTGGTTACGGACAGAGAAACAGGAAAATCACAATAACATTATATAAGTAGATATTATCTTAGCGTGGAAGAGTCCATGGTTACGGATAGAGAACAAAAAAAAAACAAACAAAAAACAAACCGTCCATAAAATGAATAGATATTACTTTAAAGTGGAAGAATCCATGATTTTGGAGAAAGAACCAAGAAAATCAAGCTGTTCATTATACAAATAGATATTTCCTAAAGTTATAGAGACCATGGTTACAGACAGGGAACCAAGAAAATCATGCAGTTCATTTTATAAGTAGATATTGCCTCAAAGTGGAAGAGTCCATGATTACAGACTGTTCATTATCATATAAGTAGATTGCATGCGTTTCTACATCCTTATTCCACTTTATAAACTATTAACCAAAGAATAGGTTTCTTCTGTTTCTAAGCAGGTTTAGCTGGTTATCTTTGCATGTGTCACTCACACATGTGAATTCCCCTCTAAATATTTTTTTTGGGGGGGGGTTCAATTTCCAATTAAGGTTCAAGTTAAAATGGACCCTTAGTTTGCGTCCGGCAGCATTTTCCAAATTCTGACCTTCATTTTAGTGATCACTGCCCAACAAAAGGAGAGAAAAGGAACTTATCCATTGATCACCCCATTTTCCAATTTTTCAATTGATCACCCCCTACACGGTATGCTGCCAAAAGACATTAGTCACTTGACAGTTTCTATTGAATGACTAACCAGACCTGTTCATTTTCTTAATCATTTATCCGCCCAGTGATGGGTGAACCTTTTGATCAAACGCTGGACTTTACAGTTTCGCCTACCCGACCCCACGAATTCGTGATTCCCCTCCATCACGGTTGGACGGGTCAGTTTTCGACGCTGTGCCAAGGCTAGAATTAGTTTCACTCGACCTGGCCAAGATCGAGCAGTTGATTAGTGTCTCTGGCTAAAGGCCAGAAGCGAGTGAAAATATAAAACATATTTGAATGGTCAAGCACATCTCTTTGATCGTTAGACTTGGGTCAGCCATTTTGTACTTTTTCGATGGCAGTCGTCAGGATATGTACGTGGGTGTACGCCATCTCTTTCATTGTGGTCACTTCTCTCTTTTGCTGAGACCTCTTTCTTTCTTTCTTTTTGTCTTCCTTTCTTTCATTCTTTCTTTCTTTCTTTTTTCTTTTTGTATTAATTTCTGTCTTTCTTTCTCTCTTAGCTTGTTTGTTTGCTTCTTTTTATTTTACTGCTTTCTTCCTCTCTTTTTCGACTTCTTTGTGTCTTTCTTTCTTTCTTTCTTTCTGGTTCTTTCTTTCTTCCTTTCTTTCTTCCAGCAACTTTCTTTCTTTCTGCCTGTGTTTTTCTTTCTTCGTTCCTATCTTCCTTTCTGTGTATTTCTTTCCTTCTTTCTTTCGGTATCTTTCTTTCTTCTTCCCTGTGTCTCTCTTTCTCCCTTTCTGTGTCTTTCTTTCTTCCTGTGTCTTTCTTTCTTCCTGTGTCTTTCTTTCTTCCTGTGTCTTTCTTTCTTCCTGTGTCTTTTTTTCTTTTTTTCTTCCTTTTCTTTGTCTTTCTTTCCTTTTTTGTGCCTTATTTTTTCTTTCTGTGTCTTCTTTTCTTTCTTTGTTTATTTCTGTGTCTTTCTTTCTTTTTATTCCTCTCTCAGTGTCTTTCTTTCTTTCTTTTTTCCATGACATTTTTTCCTTTTTCTCTATGCATCTCTCTTCCTTTCTATCTTTTTCTTCTTTCTTTGTCTTTCTTTTATCCTTTCTAAGTCTTTCTTTCTTTGTCTATCTTTGTCTTTCTTTCTTTCTTTCTTTCTTTCTTTCTTTCTTTCTGTGCTTTCCTTTCGTTCTTCCGTTCACTGTCTTTATCTCTGTTTTTTTCTTCCTTCGTTTCTCTCTTCACTTCTAGCACAGTTTTTCTTTTTCTTCTTTCCCAAAGTTTTTATCATTCTACTTTTCTGCTGTTTTCTTTCTTTCTTTCTCCCTTTGTCAATCATCCTTTTTTCTTCCGTCTCTTTCTCTTTGAAAAAAAGAAAGAAAAAAATAAGGAGCCTTTTTTGTCCTTGATCGAAAAACACCAGAGATGTCAAAGATGGAATTTATTCTCACCATATTTATTCTCAGTTTTTTTTTTATCCATGACATAAAATTTTGACAAGTTGATCAATTTCTGACTGTGATTGCAAGTTTATCTTATAATAATCTATAACATAATGGAAAAAATGTCTGCTTTCCCCCAACAGCACAGTATTTAGCAACATCACGGCGTCAAGATAAGGCGTTTTATTCTCAGCATATAGCCGAATACTATAATCATTTGCCAGAAGTTTAGTAGATAACTACATTTGGGCGCCTACCGTAACCTGGTAATTGATAAACCCGTCTCACAATTTAGTTCACTGGTGTAACACGTTCGATCCTCACTCGGTGCTCCCTCAATCCGGACTTGTGCCAGACTAAGCTAAGTTTAAACAACGAGGAAGCAAACTCATTGCGTTATTTAGCGGGCTTGGGTTCAGCCCTGCATTCGTAGAACCCTGGGGTCCGATAAATAATAATCAGAGGTCAGCCATTGATAATTAAAAAAAAAACCACCACCAACCATCGCACAGCCATACAAAAGCATAATTATTGTATGCTCACGTACCATATATTAAGATTCAAACGAATGTTATCCATTGAAAATTTATATGGCTTTTAAATGTCAAAAATCACCTATTATTGCAGTTCATTGATTACAGTCTAAGAAGTAAATGCTAGAAATCGGGGTTCGTCAGAACATTTCTCTCATAGAGGGGGTCCATGAGTTTTCAGATTTTCAAAGCCACTTTTGGAATAGAAAATGTGCAATTATGATAATGCACAAAGGAGGGCTCACAACGGCTGAAGGAATCGAACTCCCGGACAACAGGAAGATTAGAGCACTGACCGCACAAGACCGATACAAATACCTGGGAGTTATTGAATGTGACACGATAAAACGGGAAGATATGAAGGAGAAAATAAAGAGAGAATACCTTAGAAGGATAAGGAAAGTATCAGAAACCAAATTAAACAGCAGGAATCTGATAAAAGGAATGAACACCTGAGCTGTATCAGTAATGAGATATACAGGACCATTCCTTGGATGGACAAAGGAAGAACTCCAATCAATGGATAGGCGAACAAGGAAACTTATGACAATGCATTAAAGCCTTACACCCTAGAGATGACACTGATAGACTATACGTTAAGAGAAAAGAAGGTGGCAGGGGGCTCATCAGCATAGAAGACTGTGTCCAGAGAGCTAAAGCCGATCTAGAAAAGTACGAGCAAGCAAACAGTGAAGACATTATAAAGAGTGCACGAAACAGCGCAACAAACAACAAAGTAGAAAACAATGGAAAAGCACAGCAAACTAGGAAAGAAAAATGAGAAAAGAGAGTTCAAAAGACAGATATAAGATGTGGCAGACAAGAGATCATGGACATGGCTACGAAAAGAAAAACCTGAAGAGAGAAACGGAATCACTCATCATGGCAGCTCAAAACAAATGCACCAGGACAAACTATATCAAAACAAAAATCGACAGAACACAGACAAACAGCAAGTGCCGCTTGTGCGGCGAAAGAGATGAGACCATAAACCACATAACTAGTGAATGTAGTCTACTAGCTCAGAAGGAGTATGAACACAGACACGACAGAGAAGCAACGCTGATACACTGGGAACTGAGTGAACGAATGGGGTTTAACCATACGGATAAGTGGTACCAGCACAAACCAGAGGCAGCCCTGGAGAATGGAAACCACAAATTACTCTGGGACTTAGATATCCAAACAGACCACCTCATCTAGGCAAGAAAACCGGACTTGGTAATCGTAGACAAGAGGGAAAACCTGCCAAATAATAGACGAGGCTGTACCTGCAGACCGTAGAGAAAAGAGGAAAGAAAATGAAGATCTGGAAAAATACCAAGATCTAGCAAGAGAACTGAAGAAGACGTAGAAATTGGAAGTCAGAGTAGTACCAGTAATATTGGGTGCACTAGGATCTGTCCCAAAGATCCTTAAGGCGAGACTGGGGGAACCCAGGATAAAAAGAAGGATTGAGACTGTACAGCATTGCTAGGAACCGCACAGATATTGAGGAAAGTGCTAGAAATATAAGGACGGTTACACTAAATCTTTGCAGTGGCCTAACAGAGGAAGGAAAATGGAAGCTGGGATGTGAGGCCCAGCACTGGCATGATAGATGAGGGAGAGAAAAGATGTGGGCTGAAGACCTGGAGAGACTTATTGTCACTCAGCCTTCAACAATGACCACTGGGCAACTGATGTTAAACTGTAAACCACAGTACTGCTGTGGTCTATGAGAATGTGGAGAGGAGGGCTGGAGACTTGAGGAGACTTGCTGTCACTCAACCTCCAGCAGTAATCACCAGGCAACTGAGGTGACATTGCAAAGAATAATGATAATGATGATGATGATGATAATAAAAATGATGGTAATAATAATGATGAGGCTGCTGCTGCTATTGGTAATAAAGAGAAGAATAACATAGCCATGTCGGTGGATTTTTGTATACCAGTATGTGGTGTGTTAAACTATGTTTTTGATAGAAATTTCGAGTGGAACCGGCATTATATAGCCATTTCGTTTTTTCCTATTCAATAATTCTGTTTTATTGGTAGGGATGAGTATCTCTAATTTCGGCATAGGTAATATGGGGTTGCAGTGATCTGGCATATGCATGTTTGTCTTGATATTTTCCATTTCAATGTGGGAGTGTGATATCTATATTCATATATTGTGTTTATAAGGAACTCTATTTGAACCAACATCTCGTTTTTATATGTATAATGATTAATAATCATGTCATCCACAAACAGCTGTTTCGTTGTATTACAACTCATCAGTGTGGCTATAGACTATCCAGCATCCCTTGCACTACCACTAGGTAGGGTCAAAACCCAAAACCCAGAAGCAGATGCTCTACCCCTGCCCTACTCGGAACAGGACGGTCAGTAGGACCAATTTAACTATATGTGTGTGCATGTATGGGTGTGTATGTAAGTATATGTGTGTATGTGTGTGTTCACCCGACGTCGTTAGTATGAAGTATCACTAGACATTTTATATAATTTTATAATCATCACATTGCCGATTACAAATGTCCATCTACTGATACTTCATACATACATACATAGCAATCCTGCCAGTTAATCAGCTACAACCTATTGAAAACTGAAGAGACCTATATTGACAGTTATGGTTGACGGATTCTAGCGGTCATTGTGGTTAATCTTGACGTGGTTGCAATAACACAACAGAGATTTAATAGGAGAAAGTATCAAACTGGTAAGAAAAATATCCATATCATATATTATGTCTCTGTTTATGAAAATATGAGCGTGATAGTTGTAAGTCGTTAGTTTAGCGCTTTTCGTACTAGATTTAGCACGTTTCTTGCTTTCCCAACAATTAGCAATATTTTAAGCCATTTCATCGCTATCTCCTGGCAATTTTAGCCAACATTTAGCCATTTTCCAGACATTTTGAACAAAATCTAGCATTTTTAGCTATTTAGCAGTAAAAAGGCTAACTGAAAAACACAGAGAGAAAGACAATGAAAGGAAAAGGCCAACAGATTTTTTAGGCATTTTTTGGCGTTTTTTGAAGCTTTTTCGATCTCGATTTAGCGCGAATAATTCCTTTGATATGGTAACGTAAGATATACGTCACTGGATCGTGATGATATTGTCTCCGATTAAACTCGGCCATCATCATTATTATTATCATCGTTATTTGTTGCTTCTCTCCAAATCCATCAATATATATATATATATATATATATATATATATATATATATATATATATATACATATATATATATATATATATATATATATATGTATATATATATATATATATATATATATATATATATATATATATATATATATATATATATATATATATATTGTTTTCAAGGGATGCTTTATCTACGGTGATAGAGCTCATTATTTTAGAATAGTACATAAATGGATAGATATTTACGCAGCCGTTGCAATCGACGGACAACACGTATCCGTTGATCGCATTGGCTGCGTGAAACTGATTAGTAACAACAAAATTGTAAATATCTACTTACCAATCTCTCTCAATCTCTCTACATATCTATATATCTATCTCTCCCCCTCCCTCGCTATATTTATATATATGTATCTCGCCCCCTCTCTCTCTCTCTCTCCATATACATATATATGTATATATATATATATATATATATATATATATATATATATATATATATATATATATATATATTCCTCTCTATGTATATCTCTATCTCTCTCTATACATGAATACATATATATCTATATATGTATAAATCTTCCCCTCTAAATAAACACACACACATACACACTCATATACATATACATCTTTATTTCTATATCTATCAATCTCTCTCTCTATATATATACGTAAATATATATATTTATACGTGTATATATCTTTCCCTATAAATACACACATATACACACACGTGTATATCTTTCACTTTCTATATATCTATCTCTCTCTATATATATGTAAATATATATATTCATACATGTACATATCTTTCCCTCTAGATTCACGCACACACACACACACACACACACACACACACACACACACACACACACACACATATTTATATATATATGAATAGAAAGCGAGAGAGATAATGAGAGTGTGCGATAAATCAGTGTACTGCAAGGAGCAACAGCTGTTTCTGACTTTAAAGGCCTTCACTGGCCATCTCCCGCTGTTAAGAGAAAGTCAACAAAAGCGCATTTCCTGGTCTCAATGTGCTGACCGTTCGCTGACCGCTAGGTCACTTGTCACCCTGATAGATAGTAAAGACTCCATCGATTTGCGATGACCAAATAATCTATTCTGCGTGGGAAGGAATTGGAGAGATTTCCACATCAACAAGTGCTTTAAATTGATGCACGCACACGATTTTTATTGGAGGGGGTGTCCTGTTATTTTCCCCACGAAGTGGATGTGTAGGACTCTCATTTGCCGATATAGTTGGCGGAGAGGCCATAAGGAAAGAAACGTGTTGACAGGTATGGTTTGTTATTTATAGCTGGAATTGTCTTTAAAAATAGCTAAAATCGGATAGGGAGAATGACAATGGGCTGATCATGTTGCAAGAATGTCGTGCAACCGTTGGACATCACGACTCACAGGGTAGATCCCCAGAGACCAAATGCTGGGTCGTGGCCAGCAGATAATAAGATGATGTGCCGATTTAGGCAGATTCAGGAGATACGTGGAACTGGGGCAAGTAGAATCACTATCTCTACCTAGGACAACAAATCTCCATGAAATCCTCAAAAGAAGAAGAAATCAAACAAAAAATCACTTCAGGATGGCAAGCCTTCGGCAGAGCTTTAAAAACAAGAAGATCACATTATCCTAAAAAGAAGAGTATACAACCGATGCATCCTCACGATAGTCACCTATGGAGCTGAAACATGTAACGTAACGGAGAGACAGACCGGTAGACTCAGAAGCATGCAACGTGCACAAGAAAGAGTTGTGCTCAACCTCACGTGAGGAGACTGCAAGACAGTATAGTATTTCAGGGAGAAAACAGGAATCCAAGACATCATATACTCCACTTGAAAACTCGAATGGCAATGGGCCGGTCATGTTACAAGAATGGCGTACAACAGATGGACATTGCGATTCACAACCTGAATCCCCAGAGATCATATGCGCAACTGAGGCCGACAGAATACAAAATGGAGAGACGAACTAGACAAGTACAGCAAGTATTGGTTCGTTCTGCCCACGATAGAGAAATGTAGCGAATCTTGGGGAAGGTCTATGTCCAACGCCGGACATTTAATGACTGATGATGATGATGAGGATGTTGATGAGATATCTGCATATCTTGGAAAATGTCCATCTTCAACGACGGACGTTAAAAGGCTGCTGTCGTTGTTACTGCTGTTGCTACTGAAATATCCCATTCAGAATGGCCGAAATTGTGAGAACTCTTGTATTGACGTGTGCCTGAATTGGTGCAATGATATTTTTATAAAACCACGTTTTTAAAGAAATTGAAATCGAGTAGACTAGTTGGCCTGGCGTTGTTGTATATATAATCTTACTGTGGAGTCAATATTGCTCCGTTTTTAGTTTGAGCAAAATTTTGAGCGAGACTGTCGATTCGGGAATGGTATGTGGATGTCTCTTTCTCTCTTTGAAACTGGGCCTAGAATAGAGTTAATGTTGGAAAGATCTAAACTCTTCCATCTCGTAAAAATGTAACAATAAATCAAATGAAATTACCAATAAATACTTAGTGTCTGGTGTCTGTCCCATGGCTCTGCTGGAGAGGACCACGGTTGCCGACTCGTTTCAATTTCTTAAATCAAAAATTTTGGGATGAAAAAAATCTAAAATAATCTAAAATAATTGATTAGTCTAAATAAAATAATATTGAAAATAATCTGGAATACGATCTGAATATATATTACCTGTATTCAAAATCAAAGCATGCAATTTCTTAAACCTCTATAAATACGGAAAGACGAAGGCGGATTTCGCAAACATATCAGTCTATTTGGGGCCCAATGGAACCGTTTTATGCATTGGGTAATGTTGAAAGTTGAAAGTTGAAAAGAAGAAGTGTTTCAACGGACAATCGATCATTGTAGAATAATGTGATAAATTCACCAAAGAAAAAAATGGATAATAGATGAGGTAGAATGGGGGTAGGGGTAGCTCTGGGCTGGATTAGGCGAGTGAGGGACCTCTTGCATATGTTATAAAGGGGTACTAAATTCTAAAAAAATACACACATAAATATTAAAACAAAGAAATGTTTTACTTACCTGGAAAAGTAATTATTTTCTTTGTTGTACAGCCAGATAATATGCAAAATACGTGTGAGATGTGAGAAATAATATTTTAATCACGGCGAATATGACTTCGGTTTCAAATACGTTCGTATTAATGCATCGTATATGTATTCCATAGATGCAACACACACATTAATTTCTTCGTTGAAATAATATACACAATTGAAAGTGATTGTTGGCTAAAATCGCTGTAAACACTTAATCGATCATAATAGTTGAGGATAGTATAGTACTATAGTATTACAGCTAGTACTATAGTAGTAAAGAAAAGTAAAATAGTATCAAACCTAAAAACCATGTAATGTGCACGAGACAGGATCAAGCTCAACATCACAGAGAGATCACAAGACAGCACTGTATATTAGAGAAAAAAACGTGGATTATATTATATATCTGAATATATCATATAATCTATTATAAAACTCTTTGATACTTGATTCGCTGTATCACACGAATGTCAAACAACCGCTGGACAACACGACTCACTGTCTATCCCCAGAGATCATATGCAAAATAACAGCCAGCAGATAATACGATGGCATGATGGCTTGGACAGGTTCTGGTTCTAATATTAGCGCCACGACGCCCAGGATCGAGAGGTCTGGTGAAACCAGGGAAACGTCTATGTCCAACGGCAGACATTGAAATGCTACGGAAGGAAGCAAAAGAATTGGCCTACACATGAACTTCAGTAAACCAAAAATCATATGCAACGATCACAATAACCGTCAAAATCGAAGATGCAAAACTGGGATTCACTATATCTACCTAGGACAACGAATCTCCATGAAACCCACGAAAGAGGAAGAGATCAAGTCAAGAATCACCCTAGGATGACGAGCCTTTGGCAAAGCAAGCTCAACCTACAAAAACAAGTCGATCCCAATAATCCTAAAAAGAAGTGTATACAACCAATGCATCCTCCCAATATTCACTTATGAACATGGAACCTAACCAAGAGACAGGCCTGCAAACTGATAAGTATGCAAAGCTCACATGAGAGGATCATGCTCAACCTCGCATGGAAAGATCACAAGATAGCACAGTATATAAGGAAGAAAATGGAAGTGCGAGACATCATAGAATCTATAAGAAAAACTTAAATGGCAATAGGCAGGCCATGTTGCAAGAATGACAGACAACCGATGTACATCACGACTCACAACATGGTTCCGCAGAGATCACATGCAAAACCGAGACTGGCAAAATACAAGATGGAGAGACGAGCTGGACAAATTCAGGAAATACTGGCCCTGCGGCGCCCACGATAGAGAAGTGTGACGAATCCTGGTCAAAGTCTATGTCCAACGACAGACGTTAAAAGACTGACGACGACGATGATGATGATGATGAAGATGATGATGATGAGAATACACCAGCCAATGTTGGGTTATTGGAGCCAAAAAATCGGGAAAAATATTGGTGCATCAGAGAATCGAGATTATGAACTATTAAACCAATGATTCCTCTATTTGGGACATTTGGAGACCCAAGAGGGCGCTGGAAGGCCAGGGTTGATATTGGGGTGTCGGAGGCCATAAGTTTGGGAAGAGGACAAGGGGCATTAAATACAAATCGAAACCTTCTACAAATTAAGGTGGATGCCTGAAAAGCTGATTTTACTGCAGAAGTGTTTCAAGAATTTTCCGTTTCTTTCCGATCCCTTCACATTGAATTACCGTAGTCATCAAAGGTGGCAAGGTTTTCAGCCTTCTGTGTATGTATGTGTGTTTGTTTATGTTCCAGCACACTGGGCCACAGTCTTGAAATTTGACATTAGTACTCCACTAGAACCCTTCTAAAATGAAAAAAAAGAAGCTTTTTTTTACCTTTTTAGAACCTTATTCCGACCGGTTTAATAATAACATCTAGACCCTTCTAGATACTCTATAACTCTATTCTTCAATAGAATTTTTTTTCACAACTTCAAATTTTAACGCTACGGTTCTTCAAATATTGACTGTGATGGTGAGTTAGTTATTGTTCATGTCAATCAAACAAGTATTTTTTTAGATATACTTATACAATATCATTTCTTTATTATAAAATACTTGAATTAAAAAGTATCAAAATTTAATCTCCGATGTATCATTTTTGACCGACTTTTCGATGGGAGGGTCTGCTGAAATATACGGTCTGAAAGGGAAGGGCAGTCTGAAAAAGTTTGGGAATTGCTGTTTCAAACGGTAGCAAAACAGTCACAGCTGAAGTTCTCTGCCCAAAACCTTAGCATTTGAAAACAACTTTGGACTGGAAACGCCCATCCATCGTGAAAAGAAAACACCATTCTTCGTACGATAACACACGTCTTCATACCGCACGATTGACCAAAAAACTCATAGAGAGACATACTTCCCAGGCTCAGAATTTGTCCCATGTCCACAAAACGTGTGCATAATGTCTATGGGAATCCGACCGTGCTGTAGCTACTCCCCATTGCAAACAAAGAGGAGATTTGGAAGTCAATTTCTGACGCCTGCAATGCTCGGCTTGCGTGGTCCGAGCCTCCAAGTTAAACTGACCTGGCGCCAAATTTAGCATTGTGGATTGGTAAATAAATTTCGAACTCGTCTCGGCTGTTCCATTTTCTGCTTGGCCCACTCCACCTACCGACAGATGTAAAACACATTGAAAATATGAAAGTTGTTGGAATTATGGGTTGTGATAACAAGCACCAATGTTGCTTCAGCTAAAACTACAAGTCAAGGTTGCCAGATAGCTGGAGTTTTATCTTGCCCAAAACATGCGAAAATGGCCAAAAACTGCCAAATGCCAGAATAGTTTTTGTAAGCCATTATATCATCAATCATTTTTATTACTAAAAGAATAGAAAACCATTATTATTTATTTTTAAATAGTATTTTTTTTTATAACAACATTGTTAATTAAACATTTAATTCTTGGGTGAAGTATTGCAAAATTATTATCAATTTTGACCAGTTTTTACCTTTATCTTAATTTTAAATTGCTTTTTTATCCCAATCTTATATCAGACAATAATCCTACGGTGACGATTATACAGCACAATCAGAAAATAAAGAGCACGACCACGGTGAGAATCGAACTCATACCCACTAACATCGGTTGTAAAGAGTTAGGTTTAAGGTGTAAAATCAGCTTCTTTTCAACTATGAAGTCACCGTGGTTGAATTTTTAACGTCGACCAGGTGTGTACTAGACCCAATCCGGCTTGAGTGTTTAGGTTCGATTCTCATCGTGGGCTTGCTCTTCATTTTCTAATTACGCTGTTTAATCTCAGGATTACGGTCCGCTTCGACGTCGTGATAAAAAGCCAATGTAAATTAGGATGAAGATAAAAATTATAAGTAATATTTCTTTCTATGCTGCTATTTGCCACCATCTTAGTTTTTCAGTTATTTCTTTTATCAGAACTTCACGGCCTGAATTTTCGATGAAGACGTAACTGGAAGTTTAGAATGAAGGTAAATGATATGCTGCTGCTGCTGATAACAACAATAATAGCAACAACAATCTGAAGTGTTATTGCCATATTTCTAACAGAGTGTCCAGTCCGTCTCAATTTGCACTTGGCACTCGGTAAGAAATATGGCTATTACACTTCAGGTGAGTGTTACAATTATATACCAGAGAATGTGTCAAATGAAACTGGTGAACCAAAGATTCTGTTGGATTCTGTTGTATCTCTAAGATACAGACGGATAAAGTAATTGGACACCGTGGACCAGACATCATTGTATATGATACAAAGAAAAGGAGAGTGTCTCAAATTGATGTTGCAATACCTGCAGACGAAAACATTGCATACAGTTAAGTAAAGAATATAGAAATATGTGCCAACTCTGCAGTCGAAAGTTCAAGAATGTGACGATGCCCAGCAGCAAGAGTGAAAGTAGTGCCAGTTGTTATCGGAGCATTGGGATTGATCACCAAGAAGTTATCAATAGTTGGACAGCAAGACAGAGATTTATTTTCTCTAGAAAACTGCTCTCTCCCCTTCATACAGCTCACGCTTCAAGATAAGCACTTCAGTAAAAACAAGACAAGCAGTTCCGATAATGACCACGGGGTACATGTCTGAGAGCGAGTGGGGGGCCTTGACGCTCTAGCACACCACGAGAGTGAGTGGATGTCAAGGCTTAAAACTCACAAACCAGATGGCTTTAATAATAATTTTGGTGAACTGGTTCGTATACAAATTTTTGGCAGTTGTTTACCAAAGATTTAAAAATACACCACGTTTTTTGTAACATTATTGCATGGATATCAGGTTGCATTTCGTTTTCCTTGACAGGACACATATTTCACCTTTTCAACTCGAAAAAAATCATTCAACAAAAACATGGAATTTTGATGTGTGACGTTCAAATTCAATATCGTTTTTCTTTGTGGAACGAACCATTGACGTTTTGAAAGTTGTTTTGCATTCGAATTTTAACTGACAAACATATACAATATATCGACATTTTTCATCTGGAAAAGGTTGTATGGCTTTAACAACAGCACAGTTGCAAAGACGATGAAAGGAGAACTGAAGACCTGAGTAAATTTACTGTCATTTTGCCTTCAGCGGTGAGAAAGTGCAAACCACAGTATTGCTGTGGACTGCGGGAATGCTGAGAGGAGGGCTAGAAATTTGAGGAGACTTGCTATCACTCAGTCTCAAGTGATGACCACTAGACTCCTTGTGTCATCATCTAGTTACAAAAGAATAATAATCAAAATGGTTTATAAAACGTTTCATTCTGCCATTATATTCAATTTATCAAAAATACTACTGCAATGAAATTAAAATGGCCCCTAATTTGGATACGAACAAACGAAAAATTTCATGGATTAAGTGCTTTTCCAAAAGACCTGACTTGCTAAATTTGGCCATAAAATGGCCAAAACGGCGATCAGACATTAGTGTCATCTCTATCGACTTTCCGATTGGTCAGTAAGTAACCAATGAGGTTTAGCGTGCTTATTCCACTTACAATCATGTGAGCACATGACTGGATCCACCACCGTCCCCTCCCGAGGTATTTTTGGCCGCACCCGGGTTTGAAGGAGGGTGGGTTTGGGAGTGGTCATTTGGGTCGGCCGTGGCAGACGAAAGAGGAAATGATAGTTGCCCAGATGTCATTTATCCAACGGTTATTGGACAACCGTAATGGCCATGCAAATGGCCGCGTTAACTGAATGGGAAAATGAAATCATTTACTTTTCCCTCTCTCTTTATCCATCTATCTCTTTCCGTCTTTATCTCTCTCCCTCTTTATGTATTTCTTTCTCTTTATCTTTCTCCCTCTTTATCTATCTCGTTCTCTTTATCTCTCTCTTGTTATCCATCCATCTCTCTCTCTTTATCCATCCATCTCTCTCTCTTTATCTCTTTCGTTATCTCTCTCCCTGTCGTTATCTATCTATCTATCTATCTATCTATCTATCTATCTATCTATCTATCTATCTATCTATCCACGAAGATGTCAATCCATTCATATATATCAACAAGTACATTTTTATACCATGGCTGATTCACACACAGACACAGACACAGACACAATACACACACCCACCCACCCACACACACACACACACACACACATATACATGCATATATATATATATATATATATATATATATATATATATATATATATATATATATATATACATACATATATGATAATAATGTACGTTGAGATGTGAGTGGGTGTTTACGTTTCTATGTACAGGGAAGGAGAGAGATAGAGAGGAGAGAGAGAGGGGGAAAGAAATAAAGAGAGAGTGCGTGGGCGAAAGGGAATAATTCTTCTTCATATAACATTACGGATTTCGTATATAATTAACATATCTTTTAATTGTTTAGTTTTGACTATTTTAGGTTATCAAAAGAACGATGATCACAATGGACATACCAAAAACAAGTGACATTAGGCACAAACAAAAGCGATTTACGCAGAAACTGGTGACCATTCACACTCCCAACTCAGGTCGACTTGTTTTGGTGAAATTTGGAAATCCCATTTACAAGAACTCCTAATAAAGGAGTGGAAATGGGAAGCGTAGTTTTGGAATAAATATTGTATGGAGAAATCAATTCTATTTTGCCTATGTTTAGATTTTAATGAATCAACGGAGTTTGACCCTAGCACTGCCAAGCTTGTTTTTTGTTAAAAACTGATTTTACGGTAACTAAGATGAATAAAGTACTTTTTATCACTTATTCTATTTTTTTCGGTTTTTTAATTCATAAGAAAGAAATTATGACAAAAAAACAAAAAAAAAAAGGAAAAAAAAAGAAAAAAAAGAAAAAAAAAGAATGTTAGTCATAAAGAGCTTTGCTCTAACTAATGAATGAGTTAAAACGGGACTCGTAGTTTTGGAATAATATTATAAATGCATTCAGTTTTGTTTACCTTTTAGATTTTAATGAAGCAACCAAGCTCATTTATGTCTATTATTCATTGATTTATTCGCGTTTTGTTTTCATGAACATGTATATGCAGACATTTACATATATATCAAACGAGTAGATATAGATTTGTGTGCGTGCACATATTCATACATATTTGTGAATAAAAAAAGACTGAACAAAATTTTGATTGCACTGAATTATTTACATTTTAGTCCCAACCCCCTCTCACTGCCCCTTCTCATCTGACTAGCCAAACATCCACAGGAAAGCCCCCCAAAACCTCCTCTCGCAGACTAAACCTGACTCTCACCAACGCAGATACAAACAAACAACTCCCTTCCTGCTCTTACTAAAGAACAAACAATACAGAAATATCCCCATCTCTTTCTTCAATCTCAACCTCAAACATGTAAACAGCAAAATTTTCTCTGAACTGCTGAAAGTTTCCTTCTGAAAAAGATGGCTGGCACCTGTCGAAATGCATCTGCGTAATAATGAAAACAATATGAAATCTAACATCTGCTTTCTCTCAAGTTTTTCTCTCCACCTTCCAATTGTCACTTTCATCAACATTCTGTCGGATTATTTCACATCCACAATACACATACACACACACACACACGCACATATATATATATATATATATATATATATATATATATATATATATATATATATATATATATATATATATAAGGGAAACAGTGGGACTGATGTCAACATTTCATGCCTCACGCAACCGTCAGCACCGGATTTACGTTTTGTTATCGTAATAGTGAAACAAAACAGTCCATCATCATTTGAATAACGGATTTTCGTAATATCCTCTCGGAGTTAATTGTTTTTGAAAACTAATGATGTGTTAAATACTTTCACTTTTGAGAAAGACTTCCGGAATAATCTTTTTCATCAATCAAATTCAATGTGACTTTTTTGTGTTACGAAAAGATATTTTCCTCAATTTATTTTTTGCTTTGGTTTTTAATCATCTGAACATTATGCAATCTGCAAACTTTGGATAAGCTTATAATATATTTTATAAATCAGGGTACATCTTAATTTTATTCATGACTCTATTGTTTTATTCAAAAAATGTGGGATCAGAGATTTGTTGTAAATAGACTATATTTTGGTAATTGAAATTAGTATTTGCTTTAATCAGATTTGAATAATTCTAGTCTTTCTTCATAAATGAATTTTAGAAGAGTTTATTTGATTAAATTTGTTGAGAATTTTATCAGCTTTGAAATGTAATGGTCTTCAAGTAAATCGCAGGAAAAACATACATCCATAACAAAAAAACATTTATTTGTGCAACAAATATAGTGATCAAAAGTTGAAGAGCAAATAAAAAAAAACTTTACTAAAGTACTGGCTCTGCGATGGCCATGATAGTTCGACATTCCTCGTCTATTCTTTCTTACACATTTTGCTTACATCTGTTTCTACATGAATGAAAAATTCAGGTGTGGTCTTGTTCCATTCAGTTTCACTCTTCTCACAAAGATCGTTAAAGTTTTTTTAAAAAAAAAATCTGTAATTGTAATCAACTTCCGCACATTTTTTATTGGACTGAGGTCAGGTTTTTAGGCTGGCCAGATCATTATTGAACCTTCCTGGTTTATGAAACCCTTAACCTTCCAGGGTGTATCATAGAGTGCGTTATCTTGCATGAAGATAGAACTGATCCTCATATGAACGGAATTCTAAACGACACTGTCGGAGTTCTTCATTTTCAGCATTTACCTTGCCAAGCAAACGAACCAGAGGATTACCATAAGCTGCTGAGAAAACACCCTTAAACTATCACACCGCTATCTCCAAACCCCAGACTTACTTTTACACACTGAGGGTCCAGTCACTCGCGTACCCTACGTCTTACAGTCTTTTAGCCATCAGATCAGTAAGTTGAACATAGATTCATGGCTTAATTGAATCTAAGCCATTCTTCGTGAGTCCAAGGTACGCATTTTGTAGCTTACTGAAGAAGTTCCTTCAGGTTATTACGGCTGATAAGGGACTTGGGGTTGAGGTCCAAGATTTCGAATCAGCGTCGAAAGGTCGACGTGAAATAGTGTGTCTCGATATTTGCAAACCTGAATTCTCAAGCGAAATCGCAGCAGCAGTCTTGAATTTATCTACCATGGATGTTCTTATCATTATGAAGTCTTCTCTCTTCAGAATTTTTCTTTTATTCTACCGTATATGACTTCGTATTTTGGGCCATTATTCCGTGAACAATACTCTTAGATCGACCAACATAATTTGCTATGGCTGAAATTGACATTCCATTCTCCGAAAGATCAACGATTTTCTTTCTTTTTTTTTTTTTTTTTTTTTTTTCAATCGGTAGACGATTTATCTTCCAACAAAACAATGGCCGGAAACATACTTCGGAAGCCTCCGCAGAATGGTTTAAGAACAATAGTGAATAGCCTTCTTGATCGTCTGACCTGAATCCGATCGAACATTTGTGGCGTGAATTGAAAATTTCTGTTCATAAACGGAAGCCGTCGAATCTGAACGATTTAGAACGAATTCGTACACAAAAGGGTCGAAAATACCAGTTCAAATAATAATATTGATACTACTACTACTACTACCACCACCACCATCACTACTACTACTACTACTACTACTACTACTACTACTACTACTACTACTACTAATAATAATAATAATAATAATAATGATAATTAAAGTAATAATAATGATAATAGAGACTATGTACACCACAGTTCTGGCCTGTACGAAAACTGGGGAGGGTACTTGAAGTATAAAACTTGCGCCCTCCGGTAGTCAGCGATAGCCTAACAGCTAGAATGAACGAGGCATTTGAGATATAGGTTGGAGAAAGTTGACACGGTACAAACTACAGCACCGCTGTAATATGTGAGGACGATGAGAGCGGGGGCTTGAGACTTGAGATAGATTAGCTCTCACTCAGCCTTCGGCGATGACTACCAGACAACTGTTGAGATGGTACATACCACAGAATTGCTGTGGCGTGCGGGGATACGGAGCGGAGGGCTGGAGATTTGTGGAGACTTGCTGTCAGTCATTCTCTTGCGATGAACATCTGATATCAGGTGAGGACTGCGGGAATGCTGGAAGGAGGGCTTGGGAAAGGTCGAAAAAAACCTAAAAAAACAGTCGACACTTGCAGAAGCCTTATCAGAGCTATTAAAAACGTCTTAGCAGTTTTGGGTGCCAGAAAGAGCCTCAACGAAGTTTCAATTGAGGGGATCGGATACTTAGTGTCAATTTTAGTCGTTGGCCTTTCCCAGGATTAGCAACACCTCTCTATCTTGGATATTACGGAGACAAAACTTTGTCTAATTAGTCTCACCATCTTATATTCAGCCGGCTACGGTTTCCCATGGGGTCTCTTGGGATCCTCGTTACGAGTCATAATGTCCAGCGGTCGTCCAAGATTCCCAAATGATCAGCCTATTGCCATATGAGATTTCTAATGGACTATACGATGTCTTGGACTCCTGTTTTCCCCCTATATATTGTGCTGTCTTGTGATCTTTCCATGTTATGTTGAGCATGTGCACGTTGTATGCTTCTTAGTTTGAGGGTCAATTTTTTGGTTAGGTTCCATGTTTCAGCTCCACTGGTGACTATCAGAAGGGTGCATTAGCTGTATACTCTTCTTCTTGGCACTAGCAGAAAATTCTTGTTCTAGAAGGTTGATCTTTGCCAACCTAATGTGATTCTTCGCTTGATTTCTTTCTCCTTTTGAGGATTTCATGAAGATTCGTTTTCCCATATAGATGTATTTATCTACTCCCTCCAATACTACGTCTCTGATTTTGATTATTGTGTCTTTGTCTTCAACATGTTCGTTGTACAGGACCTTGTTTTTACTAAAATTCATGTGAAGGCCAATTTCCTTGCTTGTTTCGTTCTGTCTTTCCAGTATCATTTGGGGGTCATGAAAATTCTCAGCAATAACGACGATGTCGTCTGCAAATCTGCAGTTGCTCAGGTATTCGCCGTCTTTTCTGATTCCTTTATTTTCCTTGTCTAGGTTCCAGAAAATTATTTCGAAGCTGGCTGTGAAGAGATTAGGTGAGCTGGTATTTCCTTGTCTTACCCCATTTCTGAGCTGGAACAGGTTCGAGTCTTTACGTAGACTGATGAAGGAACTGCTTTGTCGGTAGATATGTTCCAATACTCTGATATATACGGGGCCTCCACTTTGTTGAACAAGAGTATCAATAACCTTAGGGATCTCAACCGTTGAAGGCATTCTTAAAGTCTTCAAATGCTACAGCGAGTAGAATTTTATATTCTACTGCTTTCTCTTTTAGTTGATTTACCGAATGAAGGAGGTCGTGGGTTGAGTAGCTTCTGCTGCAGCCAGCTTGTTTCCATATGTGGTTTTCATCTAGTGATTCGGTGATTGGTTGGTGATCATTCTGGTGAAAAGTTTGCAGGTGCAGTTGAGTAGGTTTATTGGTCAGTAGTTGTTGAATTCTCTGGGATTCTGTTTTTATATAAAAGCATTATGATTGTGGTGTTCTAGTCTTCTGGGATTTTATTCTGTTTGAGGCATAAGTTGAATAGGGTAGCTAGCTTTCTAGTAATGACTTTACCAGCTTTTTGTGTAGGTCAATGGTGATGTTATCTGGTCCAGGTACCTTTCTTTATTTTTTTTTTCTTTGATAGCTTGCTTTATTTCCAACGGAGTAACTCCTTGGTAATCTTAGGACTGGTTGCTCGTGATTTGTATATTTTATTCACATAACTTGTTTGGAGGAATAGGGTTGTGGAATATCTGGGCACGCCCGACAATCCCGTCGCACACTGATTATTTGTTTTTTTCCTGAATTAAGAGTTTTGTGAATAACTTTGAAGCCCCAACCCTCTTCGAGAATCGCTTCGATGACTGCTGTCGTGTATATTCTTTTGTCTTCTCTTCCTTTCTTTTGCATGGTTTTATTCAATACAGTTGCTTTTCTCGTATTGTTATCGATAGTTTGAGATTAGGTAATTACTTTTACAAGCACTTTCAGAGAATATACATTTACATACACATACTGACACACAAATATATACTCACTTTTTCTTACTCTCAAAATAATCAGTATATGAATACCCAGAATACACGCGGATCTACAAATATATATACGTTTACAAGTTTGGATATATTTACATATTCCGTTTATATAAATGTACTTATAAAATTATGTATATTCTCTGTATATGCATTTATTTGTTTAATACAACTGTTTCGTTTTTAAATCCCGAAACGGTTACACAGTAAATATTTGGTGAACCCAGCAAGAAAAATTCACACATAGTACCATAATGTCTTATATTTGGAAATATTTGACTGAAATGACACAAATTTTGAAAAAATTCTTTCACTTCTTTCCTCATCATCTATTTTAAATTGTCTGTTGTTGGGCATAGACCTTTCGCAGAGTTTACCAAAACTCTTTATCATGGGCGTCACAGAGCCAATACTTTCTGAACTTGTCTAGTTCGTCTCTCCATTTTGTTTTCTGTCGGCCTTGGTTATGCATGGGGATCCATGTTGTGACTCATGATGTCTATTGATTGTCTATAATTCTTGCAACATGGCCAGCCCATCGCTGTTTGAGTTTTCTAATGGATCTTACGATGTCTCAAATTTCCCTTAATATACTGTGCTGTAGTCTCTCCATGCGATGTTGAGTATGATTCTCTCACGTGCAAATTGCATGGTTCTCAGTTCAAGGGTAAGTCTGTTGGTTAGGTTCCATGTTTCAGCTCCATGGGTGACTATCGGGGGATGCGTTGGTTATATACTCTTCTTTTTAGGACTAATGGGATTTTTCTTGTCCTTGAAGGTTGTGCTTGCTCTGCCAAAGACTTGCCATCTTGGAGCTATTCCTTGCTTGATTTCTCCTTCTTTTGAGGATTTCAAGGAGATTTTTGATTTTGATCGTTGTATGTTCATTCCTGAAGTGTTGGTGGCACATGATCTTTGTTTTGCTGAAGTTTATGTGAAGGCCGAGTTTCTTGCTTTCTTCATTTGGTTCACCTTGTATCAGTTGGAGGTCGTGAAGGTATTCGTCGAAAAGAGCGATGTCGTCTGCAAATCTGAGAGGTTACTTAGGTATTTTCCGTCTATTCTGATGCCTTTGCTTCTTTATTGTGTGTTTAAAGCCGAAAAGCCTTCTTTACTATGATACATATATTCTAAAGTGTTTGGATTTTCCGTGTGAGTTTGTGTGCGTGTGTGATATATATATATATATATATATATGTAGAGAGAGAGAGAGAGAATACATAAGGCGTGTATGTTAATATCTTGCAATGTACTTTTAAACATTTTTATATTCTCTCCCTATATATATATAATAATAATATATATGTATATACACGCCGTATGTTGCCTTGGTAATTTATTGCACGGGGACTCTTCACGTACAGGCCCCGTCAGTTTAGGACCGGTAAAGACGTGGGAAACCCACTCAGATCTTCGTTTGCAGAGGCAAGCCATCATATATACATTGACATATATGCTTATGTGTGTGTGTGTGTATTTGCAAGTGAGTTTATGTGTATGTCCATGTCCATGTGTATGTGTGTGTGCATGTGTGAGAGAGAGAAGGAGGGCGTATGACTTGTCAGTTAATATCTCCCTAAATCGTCCGAAAAGCCGTGTGATCAAATACCAAATTCTCTTCATTATACGCACAATGGCCGAGCCTCTATCGCTATTAATTTCAAGATGGCGGGAAAATTCATTTCCTGCCAAGCATTTGGGGACAAACACTTCGACAGAAGATGGCGCGAAAACGATTGGTCCCCATTAACCAATCACGTGTCTCCTTTTTCATCTTTTTCACGCCGTATTTTCCCCGTTTCTTCATCAACCTCCTCCAAACCCCAAACAATCTATAGATCTCAGTCTGTTTAGATCTATCTCGGTCTGTTCGTATATATCTTCCCCTTCATGTCTGCTGAACTAATATTCATTATATCTACATACCATAGTCAATCTATCTCTTAATCAGTTCATATCTATCTATTTATCTAACACTGTTCATATCTATCTATCTCCTAATCTGTTCACATCTTTATATCTATCCCAATCAGTTCATATCTATCTATTTATTCATCTAAGACTGTTCATATCTATCTATCTATCTATCTATCTTCTAATCTGTTCATATATATCAGTCAATTTATCTATCCCAATCAGTCCATATCTATCTATCTATCTATCTATCTATCTATCTATCTATCTATCTCTCTCTCTCTCTCTCTCTCTATATATATATATATATATATATATATATATATTTGTCTATCTGTGTCAGTCTATTCATATCAATCTCAATCTATCTATCCATCCATCCCACGACTCAATTCAATAAACAATTACCAATTAGCCAATCACGTGCCTCCTTTCCATCCATTTGACGCCATATTTTCCCCGTTTTTCCCTCAAAGGCAATAATGAAAACGGGAGAAAAAGAAATGAAAGGAAATAAGGTGAAAAGCTATCGATAGCTTGATTTGAAGTATTGTAGGGCAGAAGTGATAAAGAGCTAATGTTTCCTCGTTATTCAGTAGACCAAAATGGCTTTTGGGAAGTGGCGTATATGCGAGTTCGTATTCATCTTCTTATCTAGTTATGGATCGATTTCATTTAAGGGGTTCCTCAGCCTATCTATCTATCAATTTATCAATTTGTCAGTACATATCTATCTATCTTCTATCTATCTATCTATCTATCTATCTATCTAGCGTCTTTTATGTATGTATGTATCTATCTATATCTGTTCATTACTTCTCTATCTATATTTATTCATTCATCTATCTCAGTCTGGTCATATTTATCTATCAATCTATCTATCTAGTGCCCATTATCCAACGATGTATCTATCTATCTTGGTCTGTTCATATCTATCTATCTATCTATCTATCTATCTATCTATCTATCTATCTATCTATCTGTCTGTTCATATCTATCTTTATTTATCTATCTCTCATCTATATCAGTCTGTTAATATCTATCTATCTATCTATCAATCTATGTAGTGCCCATTATCTATCGATGTATCTGTCTATCTCTCTTCATATCTGTCCCCGTCTGTTCATATCTATCAATCTATTTATCTTTATTCATCTATCTCTCATCTATGTCAGTCTGTTCATTATCCATCTATCTATCTATCTATCTATTCATATCTATCTATCTATCTATCTATCTATTCATATCTATCTATCTATCTATTCATATCTATCTATCTATCTATCTATCTATCTATCTATCTATCTATCTATCTATCTATCTATCTATCTTGTGACCATTATCTATGGATGTATCTACCTCTCTTCATATCTATCTCAGTCTTTTCATATCTATCTATCTCTCCCACCACGATTGTAAAACAATCGCCCCCTCCCCCTTCGATGTCTCTCTCCTCTCACTTCCCCCTTCATCACATCCATTTTATACGAATTACATACAAAGCCAGAAAGCAAACAACAGATGTCATTTATTGAGTTATTTCCACTTAAATGTTCTATTTAAAGTGATTTTGTAAGCGGAGTCCCCCAGGGCCTGTCGCCCCTATCAGAAACCATCAACCGAAAAACTGTCAACATCAACAGTCAACGTCAGCATGGATTTCTTCAGTTTTTGAATGAGTCTAGCTGTCTACCTGTGTATGTGTGTGTCGCACGTGCAGGCGAAACCAAAGGAACTAAAGACCTAGTAGATTTAAACATTTTCTCCTTATGTCCAGAATAATAAAAAAACAAAAATGTTTTCCAACCTCCGAAAGAGAGGTTTTTAGTTAGGAGGGTAAATCTACCATATAGATTTTTACTAAATTGGTCCCTTATTTTATATCCGACAGTGCTCAAGCTACAACCAAACAAAAAGCAGGAGAAGTAACCTATTCATCGTTTACCCCTTTTTTCCAATTTTTTTAATTGATCACCACCAAACTGGCCTGCTGCCAAAATGATTCGTCACATGACGGTTTCTATTGATTGACTAACCAGACCTCTTTTCCGTAATGATTCACTTGAAACGTTTCCGTGTCCATCTCATGAATTGTTTCTACGGAACTGGATCCACCGAAGTCGTCATCTATTCAAAGACTCGAGACATATCCCCCCCGGGTAGCACAAGGAAAGGCAGTCTTAATTTAGTACAATCGAGCAATTGCCGGGTATTTATTGAATTAAATTTTTTTTTAAAAACCGTGTGTTTATTTAAAAGTTTGATTTAAATTATCAAGTCATTAACTGCAGATGACGTAAATTTCCCTCGATGCAGAGCAAGAGATAACTCAATAAAATCACAATTGGACAATTGCTGGGTATTAATTAGATTGAAAAAAAAATTAAACTGTATGTTTATCTAAGGTGTTATTAAAAAATATCGACTTATTAGCAGTGGACGACAGAAGTTTTTAGCAGTTCTATATCTAACTCAATAGAAATTCCGTTTTATTTCGATTAATGGCAACTCAATTCTATCTTTGAGTCAGAGCTTTTATCTTGCAATGAATACTTATTAGTTGTAGGTGACGGAACTTTTTGTGAATTCTAGTTCTATGGCACGTCGATAAAATCTACAATTTATCGTAATTGATAGCTACTCATTTCTATCTGTGAGTCAGGGATTTTATCCTACAATGGATTACTCACAATTGGTAACTTATTAGTTGTAGATAATGGAATTTTTCGTGAATACTAGTTCAATGGCTAAGTCGATAAAATCTACGTTTTATCGTAATTGATAGCCACTCATTCCTATCTGTGAGTCAGAGATTTTATCTTGGGATGAATTACTTGTGATAGATTACTTGTCTCATATCTGATCATCTAACAACGTACATGGTTTTTATTTTGCAACGAATTGGTCACAATGGATAACCTGCAATCAATTATCTTGCAATGTGCAAGAGCTTTAATCTTGCAATGGATATCTGTTACACTTGTCACCTTCTGCAGTTAATGGGTTAACGATGATATTCAAAATAATGTAGATGAAAAGTCTTCCTGTCACAGGATCAAGCTCCAATATTTCGTATTGCATATATGGTAAGTAAAAAAGATATATCTTTGATATAAATGTATTCATTAAAAGGAAATTAACCCTTGCAGATCTGTAAAATTAATTTTCTTTGAACTGTAAAATTGCTTGTGAGTTTCACTCAGTCGGTAAGAGAGCTAGTGATTTCGAATCACAGCAGAGAAATGCTGATTTTATCAATGCATTTTTTTTCAGAATGAAATAAGCCCTTACGTATTTCTAATATGAATTTTGTTAGATATGTAAGACTTCTCAATTTAGATTAGTCGGTAAGAGAAACAAGGTCAACTCCAGGTTTGGACTTGCACAAAAGTTGGAAACTCATCGGGTACCATTATCATCAAGGTCTCTCCGGAAAGTATCAAGCCATTTTGTACAAGGATGAGTCAATAATAATCAGCACTTTTGTTACATTTTTCTTCCGAGTGACCATACAGAGTTCTGTGCGCACATCTGGGATTGTGATGAGTCTGTCGTCCGTACAGTAAAATTTCGACGTTGAAAAGTCAGTTGCCATCGTGCTACCACACCGTGAACATAGCTTTTCAGTTCTCAGTTTGCATGGAAGAACGACAACGAACAGTGATCTGTTTTTATGGACTGAAGGTGCGCAAGGGGCTGAAATCCCTTGAAGGCTTTCAACGCAATATAGGAACCGTGATTTACCACGGCGGAGTGTGTATGATTAAACTGCGAAGTTGAAAAAATGGACCGGCAATTCGAAGCAAATGCTGACGTCTATTGTCCAAAGTGTTTTTTTTTTGTACGTGCACCCACATACTGCTTCCCACAGGGTCCAACCCTTCAGGCACTGGGATTCGAAGTATTGGAGGTTCCTCCTTATAGTACCGACATCACTTTCTCAGATTATCATCTGTTTACGTCTCTGAAAGACACCTTCAGAGGTCATCGATTTGCCACAGGCCATGGAGAGACCACAGGCCATGGAGAGACCACAAGACGGCACAATACATCTAAGAGAAGACAGGAGTCTGGGACATCATAGAATCCTTAAAAAACTCTAATGGCAATGGGCTGGCCATGTTGCAAGAATGGACATCGTGACTCACGACATTGATCCCCAGAGATCTCATGCGCAACCGAGGCTGGCGGAGTATTAGATGGAGAGACGAGTTAGACAAATTCAGAAAGTACTGGCTCCACGACGCCCACATTAGGGAAAGTCTCTGTCCAACGACGGACGTTAAAAGACTGATGATGATGATGTGAAAGACTCTGTGCACATGTTGTTGAGAGGCTAGCAGAAATATACTTCTGAGAGCATATCCTAAATTTCGGGGACGTTGGACTAAGTATATCACAAAATTAAGGGACTAAATTGAAAAAAAGAATGTAAAATTTTGTCAATGTTCCACGCGAATACAGTGCTGGGTTTTGCCAGCCCCTGGGCTACAGGTACCGTGAGGTCCCCTGTAATATTTTGATGAGGCAAAAGAAAGTTGAAGATACGTTAAATTCATTTCTATGAAGCTAACAACTATTGAAATGCAGACATTTACTTGGCGTGATTTCATGCGAACAAATTTCTTCAAAACATCAATAAATTGAGAGTTCTTGAGAAAATCGTTTTTAGTTGAGATGATACCAGTTCTGTTTCTGCCATTCTTGGACGTCACATAAGTACACCTTATATATGTATACAGAAATGTATTTGTTTTGCTGTGGTATGTTTATTACAATTATACACGCACACACACACACATATATAATGCGTATGTGTGTTCAATGTTGATCGTATCGTGCACTTTATGAAATAAACCCATCATACATCGAATATTATATCATATATTATATTGCATTCCTGATTTGTATTATATATGCATAGCTCCTGGCAGTGGACTCTGGTTCCACATGGTACATTTTAATACACACAGCACACACCACTGATGATGGGAAGAATCCCGAAACATGTATGGACTATTGATATATAAGGATTAATAAACCTTACCACCAAACACTTCACTCCCGAGTCTGTCTCACTCTCTAAAGTACACATTATATATATATATATATATATATATATATATATATATATATATATATATATATATATATATATATATCAAATAGATAATTTAGGGAACTTTTGCTTTGATTCAGCATTCACAAATGAAATAACTTTTCATTCAAACTCTTGATTGCAGTGGGGAGGGGCTTGGCTGCAACCCACGAAAACCATGATTTATTCAGGAACTGCATGCATATTGTGTCATATCTTAAGCATAAAAAGTTGTTCTTGAGGGCTATAAATTCAAAATATTCACACTGCAAGTAGAAATAAATAGAGTTATCGAAATCCGCCGATTTGTTAATTTTTGTTAATATTTGAAATATAGTTGTACTGACACATACCGTGGACATGTTAATAGTAAACAAATTATACAATGTTTATATAAAAAAAAATTTGACAACTCGGGACACAAAAGATCTAAAATCTAAAATCTAAAAGCCATCAACGACTCATCATCATCATCATCATCATCAGTCTTTTAGCGTCCGTCGTTGGACATAGACCTTCCCCAGGATTTGCCACACTTCTCTATCATGGCCAGTACTTCCTGAACTTGTCTAGCTCGTCTCTCCATCTAACATTTTGCCGGCCTCGGTTGCGCATGTGGTCCCGGGGAATCCACGTTGTGAGTTGTGATGTCCATCGATTGTCTGCCATTCTTGCAGCATGGCCAGCCCACCGCCATTTGAGATTTTTTATGGATTCTATGATGTCTCTTGCCTTTTCTCGGATGTACTGTGCTGTTTTGTGGTCTCTCCATGTGAGGCCCAGCATTATTCTTTCATGTGCACGTTGCATGGTTCTCAGCTTACGGGTCTGTCTCTTTGTTAAGTTCCATGTTTCAGCTCCATAAGTGACTGGCCCCACAAATATAAAAGATATGATTTTTTTTCCAGAAAAAGTCCGTAGCCCATAATTAACACCTTTTTGTCCCTCTTGTGTGCTGCAGCCCGCCTGTTGCCAATCCTTGTTATATAGCAATGGCAATCATAAAGTGGAGATGTTCATTGTTTCCCATTGTTTGCTCCTGGTTTTGTTGGTATTTCTTGAATGCCTCTATTAATACTTCATTTTTCACCTTCCATTGTTTGAGAATTCATCGGTCACCCTAATTGCAAGCAGCAAAAATCTATCTCTTGGATGATTGAAGATGTTCTGTCTTTTAATCCAAGTTTTATGGTCGGTCTACCCCTAGCTAGAGGGAGAATGTGTCTTACCTTTCTGTCCTTTTGTTTTTGTTTTTGTTTTGTTTTGTTTTTATATCTATCTGCTTTGGGGTTTAGTGGAATATTCCAATCAAATTTTATGTACATTTAGAAATATTAAAGCCTTACTCTTGCTTACAGTTTTGATAGATGTTAGATGGGATTAAAGATTAGGTGGGGGGGGGGTCAGTAGACATTGTAATGGTCAAACAACACAGCTGAATGAATGAACAATGAGAAAAATAGAGAGAAAATAGAGAGAAAAATAGAGGGAAAACCATCTACGTTACCTCTAACTCTGCCACTAGTAGACCAGCAAAAAGGTCCTTAACGGGAATTTTGCTAATAGCGTCTCATTTTGTCTGTCTTTGGGGAGCTTTTGATTATGTGTTATACCATGCTCTATTTTAGATCGAAGGATTAATATTGAAATATTTAGTCTAACATGGAATGGCCAGCAGCTTTTTGCAGATTATTTGTGAATGCTTCATTGCTTTCAGATGATACTGTTATTCAAGAGAGACCGTCCCAAAGATCGACTACTCCCTGAAGGAATTGCTTCTGATACCGGTGGCCTCCTGAGTCTGAGATTTCCTGCTGTGCACTCTCGTGGATGTTCTGAGTGATAGAGTGAACACTTCTTTATTGGAGCATATTTTATTCCCATTTCTAGCTTTCATCAAAGTTTTTCTCTGTTTATACCTCAGAGTTAACTGTGTTTCTACACCGAGAAGTTCATTTCCTTCTTTTCTCTTCGCATAAGGCCTACCCACGTCATCTCATTTGGGTAAAGCTTCGTGCGCGGTCATTAATATCCTTTTATATTAATGCAATGACTTAAGATTCTGTTTTGTCCAGCTTAAAATTGCCCAGAAGACGTCACTATGAATAATTTGTGTGGGCTCAACGTTCCTCAGTTTTCTTCAGTTCAACTTCGTTGTTATAATCCTACTAATCCTCATACGGTATTATTTCATGTTCATTTTAAACGTCTTTTGTAATTCTCAATGCTGGATTTTAGAAAAATGAAAAAAAATTGTTAGATTAATTATTTATTTAGATAATTACTCGGGAATTGCAATATTCAATACAACATCAAACAACATTTAAAAAATTACATAAAAATACAAGAATTAACTTCAGTTGATTAGTAAAATTGGTTGATAACAAATTAATATCATACAGTTAACATTTACATTTATACGGTACCTAACAATTTATTTAACATCCTACCTGACCTTAAGGATAAAAATCCCGGCAAGATTTAAATCCCTGAAGAGAAATTCAAGTCCCTTGAATGAGTTACTATTCTATTAATTAATTGTAGCCCCATATCCAACCATCAGGATAAAAGTTCTGGTCGGATTTCAATCGCATATGAATCCATGGAATTTTCTAACCTTTAGAAGTTTTGCTTAGACACAATCAGCACAGGGATGGTAAAGACTGACTAACATTGTTATTTGGAAAAGTTGCCAAACTTGTCTGATGAATAGCCTTAAATTGTCGTCTGTAAATCAAGCAACTTTGTTGACAGTTAGGATCAGACACTGGAAATGAGTATTTAACCAAACTTATCTATACACTTCAAGGAAGTGTATTCAGATGTTTTAATAAAGGTTCAAAAAATCTCACGGAAGATTTACAGACTTCTTATTAGGGTCAATTATTCTCTCATGTGGTTAGCCTCCCAAGAATCTTCTTTCCCTGTTTGAACACAAGAACTGAGTTTCTTTCCCTACTGTTTGGCCGTCTCAGATTGACTGGTCTTTCAAATATGTTGTCGGGTAAGTGGTTTTAGTTTTAATTCTCTCTCAGTCTTCAAGTTTTAACTTAGTAAAAGTCTGCAGAAAGCTTTCAATTGAATATAATCAATTATTTAATGAAAGCATAGATAAATGGATAGAAATAGGTGGAATTCATCAATTGATCAATAGGTATGAACAGACCAAGACAAACATGAAAGGAAGATAAATAGATAGATAGATAGTTATGAACAGCCTGGGATATATATATATATATATATATATATATATATATATATATATATATATATAGAGAGAGAGAGAGAGACTTAGATAAATAGATACATATATATATCACCATCATCAGTCTTTTAGCGTCTGTCGTTGGACATAGAGCTTCTCCAGGATTTGCCACACTTCCCTATCATGGGCGTCGCGGAGCCAGTACTTCCTGAACCTGTCTAGCTCGTCTCTCAATCTAATATTTTGCCGGCCTCGGTTGCACATGTGGTCTCGGGGGATCCATGTCGTGAGTCGCGATGTCCATCGATTGTCTGCCATTCTTACATCATGGCCAGCCCACCGCCCTTTGAGATTTTTAATAGATTCTATGATGTCCCTAAGTCTTGTCTTTTCTCGGATGTACTGTGCTGTCTTGTGGTCTCTCCATGTGAGGCCTAGGATTATTCTCCCATATATATATGTATAAATAAGACTCAATTCCCATCCACCTGAGAGCTCCATTCCAGAGTTGGAAGAGCATTGCTGTATAGCTCATAATGACGCCTTAGACCAATATATATACATATATATATATGTAAATATATATATATGTATACATATATATATATATATATATATATATATATATATATATATATATATATAAAGAGAGAGAGAGAGATTTAAACAGACTAGAATAGATAGATTTGAACTGACAAAAGTAGATATAAATAAAATAATATAGATAAATAGATAGATAGAAAGATAGATAGATTGGGTTGATTATGTAAGTTGGACGTAATGGTAATTCTTGATCCTACTGACATAAACATGATAGAATCCTCCATCCTACTGATGTAAATACGGTAATTAAACAAGGCGTACAAAGACACCAAAAGACATAACTGTACAACGTACCGATCAGATATTGACACAATAATGAAGTTAAAACCATTAATTCATTCTTTATTAGAATATTGCCCCCAATGAATTCGATTTAGTACGTCCGGAAACAGTTCATCCACCGTTCAAAACTGTCGTCGTTATTTCGTTTTGAGGTGTATTCAGAGATTTCCCATAGTCTGAGAGTTTGATAATTGACAAATGAATGGCTTTTAACTCTGTTATTGCATTAATATCTAATCATTACCTTCTATAGCGTTTTGGAGCCTTTGTATGATGTTTTGGGGCCTCTGTCTTTTGTATTTAACTACCATGTTTGACAAAGACCACGGATTACTATTACCTCCGATGTACGGCACTTGATAGATTGATATAAGTGTTTAGATTTGAACAGATACATACTAACTGACATATGAACGAATTGAGATATATATATATATATATATATATATATATATATATATATATATATATATGCTCTTCCAACTTTGGAATGGAGCACTCCAATGGATGGGGAATAGTGCGTAAGTAAATATATCACATGAATTTAGCCCTAGTAACTGTCCAGCTCTGTGTAGGGTGCAGGGGTGAAATGCCAACCTCTGGGTCTGAAGCGAAGGTTTCGATCCAACCTCGTGGTACTGGATTAGATAATGGATAGTCTATAGCCACCCTGAACAGTTGTAATACAACGAAACTGCTGTCTGTGGATGACTCAATTATTTAATTATATTATATTATATTATATTATATTATATATATATATATATATATATATATATAGATAGATAGATAGTGAGAGAGAGAGAGAGAGAGAGAGAGAGAGATTGATTGATTGATATAAACAGAGATCTAACAAAAGTTGATTGATAGATTTATCGAATGATCGATGAATACAGGTATAAAGAGATAGATAGATAGAAACATGGGTAGATAGATATGAACAGTGATAGATTAAATAGACAGGCAGATATATACAGGGAGATAGATAGGTATTGATAGACAGATGAATAAGATAGATATATACTAACAGGATGAGGTTGATATTTGAATAGAAAGATATATACATGCAAACATTGATAGATAGATAGATAGATAGACAGATATGAACAGAGATAGATAGATAGATAGATAGATAGATAGATAGATAGATGGATGCATACATACACTGACCGACCGACCGATAGATAAATATGGTCAGGCAGAGAGATAGATAGATGGGTAGATCGGTAATTAGATTTATAGATAGATATAAACACTGAGAGAGTGATAGATAGATAATTATACATAAATATATATATAGTATTGATAGATAGATATAAGCATACATTTATTGATAGATGCATATATGCATACTTACAGAGATAAATACATGCATATATGCATACACACATGTAAACTGATAGATAGATATAAACAGAGGTAGAAAATGCATATATAAATACAAACTGATTGACAGTAAGATATTAACAAACAGAGGTAATATATATATATATATATATATATATATATATATATATATATATATATATATATATATATATATATATATATATATATATATATATATATATATGTATATATATATATATGGATCGATTGGTCAATCCTTTTTCACTTTCTTCTCATCTTTGCCATCATCCATATTTATGATTAGGATTTGAACAGTCTGAGATAGATAGATAGATGTATTGATGTATTAATTCATTTACCCCCCTCCTTGTTTTCTTTTTGCATATCCTTCCTTCTTTTTCATCTTCGCCTTTACTCATATTAATGATCAAAATTTGAACAGACTCATATATATATATATATATATATATATATATATATATATATATATATATATATATATATATATATATATTCTTTCTGTTCTCTCTCCACATTCCCTTCTTTCTTTTTATCTTTACTCTTATCAATATTAATGATCAAGATTTGAACCGACTGATATATATATATATATACACATACATATATTCCGATTTTTCACCACATTCCCTTCTTTCTTTTTCATCTCGGCTCTTATCCATGTTAACGATCAGGATTTTCCAATCATAATGTTTTTTCTTTGAAACTTTCCCCTTTAAACTTAAACTTCAATCAAATATTTCAGTCGGTCATATCTCCCTGTTCGTGATTTCACTCATTCTGAGGACCCGTCATTTCACCATCCTTTCCTTTTCATTTCTCTTAACTTGGCTGTCCATTTTGCCTTGATAGAAAATGATGTCTTTCCTTTTCACGAACGACATTAAAAATATTATTCTGGGTATAACGCTGGTAAACACGTCGAGAACTTTCAGTGGGGTAGTGAAAAGAAGTTAGACGGATAAGAAGAGGAAGAAGAAAACGAAGAGGAGAAGAGAAGAAGAAGGAACGTCATCACAAGAAGGGGGAGAAGGAAAAGGAGACAACAACAGTATCAGGAGAAGGGAATGAAAAAGGAGAAGAACGAAAAGAAGGAGAAAAGAACTAAAAGAAGAAGGGGTTAGCATCGGTATCAGAAGAAGGTGAAAACGAAGAGGAAGGAATAACGACGATATTCGAAGAAGAAGAAGAAGAAGAAGAAGAAGAAGAAGAAGAAGAAGAAGAAGAAGACGAAGAAGAAATGCAAAGAGAAAAAGAAGAAATACAAAAAGTATTTGTAGTAATGCAATGGAGGAATGAAAGGGGAAGAAAAAAGAAGGAATTAAAGAAGAAGAAGAAGAAGAAGAAGAGGAAGAAGAATAAGAAAGAAAGCAAGAAAGAAAAAGAAAAAATTGAAATAAAAGCAGACGAAGAAAAAGGTATGGGGAAAACAACGATGAAAAAATCAACATTTTATCACAACGCCATAAATAGTTCTAAAACATAGATATCAGATCTCCCCCCCCTCTCTCTCTCTCTCTCTCTTTCTCTGTAAATGTTTCCAACCTTTTCCAATTTTCTGTCTGTAAGAAAGTGAATTTGGCGCTCGAAGACCTAGCGATGTTCATTCGAGGTAAAAGAGAATATTAGATAAGACAAGAGAACGTAAAAAAGAGAAGATAAAAGTACATCCGATGGAAAGAGATAAAGGAGACAAAGGAGTGTGTAAAATGAAGAAGGAAAGAAATAACAACAACAATAATAATAATAATAATAATAACAATAATAATGATAATAATAACAAAAATAATAATAATGACAAGAAGAAGAAGAAGAAGAAGGAGAAGAAGAAGAAGAAGAGAGGGTGGAGGTAAATGTAAGTAGCAAAAAACACAATGAAGGAATGCAAGAAGATAAAGAAGGAGAAATGCAAAAAAGGGAAGAAGTACTAAGGCAGAGAAGAAGAAGGTGGGAGAATGCAAGAAGAAGAAGAAGAAGAAGAAGAAGAAGAAGAAGAGTACGCCATTTTTTCTAATCATGTTTTTAGACTGTGTCCGTACTAAGAAGAGAATAATTTCTTCCCCACTTCTGACAAAACTGTATTTAGATCTTCGTTATAATTGTGATCATCAAACATAAGAGCAAGGAACCGTGATGGAGAGTCTACACTTGGTGAGACTATAAACGAACAACCCACTTATTTCAACTACGTAAACCTCACCTGCCGGAAAATTTTGAAGGGGGAAGACTGGTGGTAACGGTGGTGTAGGCGCCAGCACGGGCGGGGTTATGAGTGTGTTAAATTTATGCCCTCTTTTGTCCCGGGAGGTGGGCGCCGGCGTGAGAGAGGCGGGCGGCGACAAGATACCCGGCCCGGAAATGGCATGAAGCAACTATTCACAGCTAAAAGGATTTACCCAATTTAAAACCAGTCGAGTGTTCACGTTGACCTGAACCCTGTTTTCTGCGGGGGTCTCCAAATAACCCCTTTCTCTTTAAAGACCAACCATGGATCAATTAGTGCCAGTGCGGGGTTAATAATCTTTAGACACTTGTTTACAAAAATTTCGGGCCGAACGGGAATGTTTGAAAGGGCGGGTTTGTTGATGAGGTCCTTAAGGGTTAGCCCTCTTCTCTCTTTCTTCCCGCCCACAATCAATCAATCTATCTTTCTATGTTATAGTAAAATTGTGAAACTAGTGATTTCGTGAAATCTCTAGAGACTTTGTTAAATTCCTGGATATTTATGTGATTAATTATTAATATTGACTACTTTATAACCTCCATTCTAAGTCGAAAAAAAATATTTATAAATCTTCTAGACAGATTGAAGTAAGATTGCATACTGAATTAGAACTTCTACAGTAGCCTTGAGAGGTTCTAATTTTGGTGAGGGTCATTGTTTTTATCAGTGTCATTGTCGTTACCATGGCAAAATGAAGACTTCTCCTGCGTTGGAATTTTACTGTAAAGTCAACTCCATTGTAAGACCATTATTTTTTTTTCTTTTGCTACTATTTACCTTCATCTTAATTGTTGTTGCTTTTTATTGCAATTAAACTCAGGCTGGGTACTCTTTCATCATCATCATCACCATCAGTCTTTTAACATCCGTCGTTACACATAGACCTTCCTCAGAATTCGTCACAATTCTCAATCATGGGCGTCATGGAGCCAGTATTTACTAAATTTGTCAAGTTCATCTCTCCATCTTGTGTTCTGTCCTCCTCGGTTTCTCGTGTGATCTCTGGGGATCCATGTTGTGATACATGATGTCCTTCGGTTATCTTTCATTCTTGCAACATGGCCTGCCCATTGCCATTTTTGCTTTTTAATAGTGTCTATGATGCCTCAGACTCCTGTTTTCTTCCTTATGTACTGTACTGTCTTGTGATCTCTCTATGTAACGTTGACCATGATTTTCTCAAGTGCAGGTTGCATACTTCTCTGTTTGTAGGTCTGTCTCTTGGTTAGGTTCCATGTCTCAATTCCATAAGTGACTATCGGGAGAATGCATTGGTTGTATACTCTTCTTCTTTAGGATTATTGGGATCGTCTGGTTTTTGAAAATTGAGATTGCTCTGCCGAAGGCTTGCCATCCCAAAGTGATTCTTGGCATGATTTCCTCCTCTTTTGAGGATATCATGGAAATTCATTGTCCTAGGTAGATATAGTGGTCTACCTTGCTCAGTTTTGCATCTTCTATCTTGACAGTTATGTTCTTATTCCCGACATGATTGTTACTCTTTGGCAGTGAGTAAATAAATTATCAGCGAGGATCAGAATAAAGAATAAGTTCCAGGTGAGAATCGAACTCACGATTCTGTATGCCTAAGAGTAGCTCGCTTAACGCACAACCGATCTTACGACTGAGCTACTGGAACTCAGTTGCAAGTGAAATCGAAGTCTTGAACTTGTTCCCCATACCCATCTCTTCTGTATCGTGTTTGTTATTAACTGGTTGTTCAGTATCCGTAATTTTTAGATCCCGGAGTAGGAAATTGACAAAAGGGAGACGTGAATTACTTAAATAATGAATAAATGTTTTATACAGAAGAATTTGGTTAAATGAAAAATGTATCGATAACACTAGCATTCCAAGGGAAATCATAAAACACCGCCGTCCATAAATGAAGCTTTTTTTCACCTGGCAAATAAAGCAATTGTGACAGTAAAATGGTTACATTTATGAAGATACTACCAGTGTGGTTTGAATTATGAATTTATGATTAAAAAGCTATAACTGGCTTGGTTAGTCATTCGATGTGATGATCAATAAAAAGATTGGAAAAAGGGTTGGTATATGAATTTATTTAACTTTGGTTACTTTTCTCTCTTTTTTGGACTGTGATCACTAAAAAGTACAGCCTTCCAAATAACAAGTGTGTATGCTGCTGGACACAAAGTAGGGACCAATGGGGCATAAACTTTTTTGGTGAATTGAGCCACCGAATAAAAACCTATTCAAGGGTAATTCTCTCCGAAACAAAAACAAAACATAACTCATTGTGGGCGTGTGTACAAAATTTTCAAGTTTCTGTGATGAACTGTTAGGGCTACACGATGTGCGGATAAATACATTGATAGAGAAATAGATATAAATATCAGACACACACGAAAAGCCTAAGCCCAGAAACAGCGATTAAACTGTTCAGTTGTGGGTAGCGGCGATGAATTAGTTATTGAATTCGGATGTTTTATTTTTATTTATTTTTATTTTTTTCCTATCTTGTCCTTGATCAATAATGTCTGCAACTGGAGACTGTGTTTTCGAAATGGAATCGTTCCAACTCTTTGACGGCAATGTCCAGATATTGACAGTAATTCGTGCTCAGAAAGAGACACTCAGACAATCTGGAAAGAAAGCACATACCTCATGTGCCAACGCCATGCTCTAACTAAAAACAGAATGAAAATCAGTATATATATAGCTACGATGCAGGGAAGTGATCGTAAGCTTTGATTTTCCATATTTCGGAGCATTGTCTAGAAGAAAGCATATATCCCATGTGCCAATAGCAAACACTAACTAAAAACATATATATATATATATATATATATATATATATATATATATATATATATATATATATATATACTGATCTCATTCTGTTTTTAGTTAGTGCTTGGTATTGGCACATGGGATATGTGTTTTCTTTATATATATATATATATATATATATATATATATATATATATATATATATATATATATACGATGCAGGGAAGTGATCGTAAGCTTTGATTTCCCATATTCCGGAGTATTGTCTTATATGAGAGGTATCTCTCAATCGAAAAAATATTCCTGGATCAATCCTCAAATTTCTCTGGCTCATACTCCACCCATTTTAGGAATATAATTCAAATCCCCCGAGAAATAGTGCAGACAGACAAACATGAGTGAATATACATAGATATTCGGTTGGTGCAAAAATAATTGCGGTTTTTGTTATTCCAAACTTTGATGCTAATTTCGGAATAAACTATCATTTGACAATGTACACAGAATATACCACTTTAAGGCACGAATATCGTTCTATTTAGATAAGCTGTACTTTTTCTCTTCACTGTTTATTCTGGTTTATTTGGGGCTGTCTAGTTTAATAAAATAAAGTCGCAATTTCGAGTAATTTTGTTGTAGCAGTTCAAAATAGGGTGTAAGGAAAGCAAAGGAAAAAACTCAAAATATCAACCTAGTCTTCGTCCGGGGATCATCAACAAGCGTACTGCTCAACGTTGGATCCATAAAATTCCGA
>OY735240.1:21062567-21122567 GCA_963457665.1 Thysanoteuthis rhombus | reverse complement strand
AGCGTCCGTCGTTGGACATAGACCTTCCCTAGGATTTGCCACACTTCTCTATCATGGGCGTCACGGAGCCAGTACTTCCTGAACTTGTCTAGCTCGTCTCTCCATCTAACATTTTGCCGGCCTCGGTTGCGCATGTGGTCTCGAGGAATCCATGTTGTCAGTCGTGATGTCCATCGATTGTCTGCCATTCTTGCAACACGGCCAGCCCACTGCCATTTGAGATTTTTTGTGGATTCTATGATGTCTCTAACTCTTGTCTTTTCCCGGATGTACTGTGCTGTTTTGTGGTCTCTCCATGTGAGGCCCAGCATTATTCTTTCATGTGCACGTTGCATGGTTCTCAATTTACGGGTCCGTCTCTTGGTTAGGTTCCATGTTTCAGCTCCATAAGTGACTATTGGGAGGATGCATTGGTTATACACCTTTCTTTTTAGGACTAATGGGATCTTATTATTTTTAAACATATATATCAGTTATTAATAATAATGAAAATTGTTCAAGATACTGTTGGTAAGTCTTCTAGGCATCTGTCTCCACACATCTCATTCGATAATACACATTCATCTAAAGTATTGAAATAAAGCCTTTGGAGCCTATATAACGGTTATTTGGAAAAGCAATGTAGACACTTATAGAGAAAATGGCTAGTCTTCCTAAATCTAGCCACTTTTAACTATTCAGAAAATGCTTTAGTCCGAAGATTTATGTCCGCCCCAATCATACATTATGATTAATACACCCCGTCTAAGGGTCGAACAAAATTCAGACGAGAATTGTCTCAGTTGTCCCTTTATAGAAAAGTCCTTAGTTAACTTGGGTTTGTTGATTAATGGCAACCAATTAAATGACCAGTGGCCAATCGGTTAGTAGCTTGGAAAATGCACAGGTCGAGTTGAACTCCGACTGATACCGACACTGGTACTTATGCCCTAGTCAAAGGCATGAGTCTGCCTTTTTCTCACTAAGGGTGAAATACTGTAAGGTGAAACGAGTGATAACATAGCATGCGCTTGTCGACTTTAAATCTATTTTTCCTCGAATTCAAAATTTAAACCTCTGAAAACTCTCTTAGACAGAGAAAATCGTTTTTAGTGAACCCCAGACAGTGTCGGATGAACTCGTAGCCAGTGCAGGGGCACTACTTTACGTTCACTTGATCAAATTATAACACAATGAACGAAATGTTTCGTTCAATCTTGGCTTGCGTTGATTATTATTTTTTGGTTACTAATCCAACACAAATCACTTGAATATGGTCAGCATTATGGCGTCTTACTATCTCCGTTTTTTATTCTTAATTCCCGATAAGACTCTATTGTTGAGCATGCTTTGTGCTGCAGCAGTGACTTACTTTTTTTCATAGGAACCTACACACATACATATCTAGATATAAATATATAAAGGAAGAAGTAAGGAAGAATCACACTTGTGGGGAAGTTTTCAGATATCTAATATTATCATCAAATGTGTATGTGTGAATGCTCGCCTTCGTGTATGTGTGGGTACTCAACAATACAGTGTAAAACGTAATAAAACGAGGACTCCAAGGAAGAAAGAGAGGAAGGTAAGGTTAAACGAGAAAGAGAAAGATTCGTACACCTCACAACGAAAAATAAAGCTGGTAGTAATGGGCAGATAACTCTTCCATTACGCCTGGATGGACACAGTAATGGCGTCAAGTTGGAAGATCAATGGACCCATTAGAGAGTTGAATGCTAGGAGCATTTTTTATGGGCGTAAGGGGCCTCTCTCCCTCTCTCTCTGATGGTAAGTAGCAAAAAGGTTGCTCGTCTATGAGGACGGTCGCTTATAAAAGTGCTCACATGCAGAAGAGCACAGCCAAGCGTATATCTGTTAACACAGATATCTATCTGTATAAAAGTACATCAGTGGTTCTCAAACTGTGTGCTGCGGCACACTGCGACACAAAAGTGTGCTACAGTTTAAATCTAAATCACCTCTCTTGGACCCCCAAACAGGTCTGGTTGGTCACTAAATAGAAACCGTCAGTAATTGAGTCAGAATGATTTTTAATTAAATGTACATTTTTATTAGCAAAAATCACGCTGTAGAAAAAAGGCATTTGGAAAAAAAAAGGGTCTGGTCATCAAATCAATTGGAATTGTTTCGCTACTAACATCTTTTGGTAACATGCTTAGTTGGGGATGATCAATTAAGAAATTGGGAAAAAAAGAGTGACCAATGAATCAAATACTTATTACACCTTTTGTTGGGTGGTGATCACTAAAAAATGTCTGAATTTCCCAGAAACAAGCGGGAATGTTGCCGGACACAAATAAAGTGATCAATTTAGCAAAAAGACACATTGCAAATTGAACGCCCAGTAAAAATCTATGCAGTGGAGAATTAAAAAAAAAAGTTCTGTCCGTATATAATAAGGAGTTAAAGTCCAAATTTGGTGTGGCCTTTACGCCTAATGCGTACACGCATAAATATAAATATACATACATATATACATACATACATAGCAAGCCGGACCAACTTGACTGAAAAAAGCCATAAATTTACAGTTTTGATTGACAATTTCTAATAGCAGTTCATCTGCTGCATTTCTACTAACATTATACAATAACACATCTCATTAAATGTTGGGGGAGGGCACCTCAAGGGGCAAAGTCCTCACTTGGGCGCTCAAATCTCTAGCTATTCATTCGGAAAGTCCATCTACTCACGGACTCGGCGTTTTTGAAAGGACTGCTCACGGACTAAAAGAAATATCTTTGTGGTTCCCCTTGGTTTCGTACCCACCCCAAGGTTGAGAACCTTTGCACTAAATATTGAAAGGAGGTGTCACCAAGGAGCCACCGTGGCTCCCAAATCTCCAGCGACGCCAAGCTACAATCATGTCCCAAGTGTGCCGCGTAAATGCTTTTCAAGACAAGAGAGGATCATGCTTAGAATCACATAGTGAAATAACAAGACAGCTCAGAGAGAAAACATGAACCAGAGAATCCATAAAAAACTCAAATGGCAATGGACAGGCCATGTTGCAAGAATGTCAGACAACCGCTGGGCATCATGACCCACAACCCCGATCCCCAAAGATCATATGTGAATTTTTGGCCGGCAAAATATTGGACGGAAAAGTCTGATAAATCTCGAGGAAGATCTGTGTCCAACGACAGATCTTAAAAAGGTGCTGCTGATGATGATGAGCACAAACTACTCCGGATAGAGTCTGAACTCGGTTCATTGATATCCACTGTCTGTGCCGTCAACCGTTACGCCACCCACTCTCCTATGTCGGCTGGAGAACGGTAGTGCACTTATCTCACAGGAAATTGCTAGTAATATCTAGGAACCAACTCTCATAATCTTGATTGAGAGGTTTGGCGAATCTTGGTAGAAGGTCTTTCTCCAATGACAGACGTTAAAAGACTGCTGCTGCTGTTGCTGCTGCTGCTACTGATGTTGATATCCTCTACGGGTATTATGTCTGTCCACCATCCGCCACATAATAGCCAATCAATTTTATCACTAGATTTCCCCCCAGAAAGACGTTGGTTATGAGAGCGTATGTAAGAAGCTTCTATAAAAGTTTCCCTTATCTACTAAAATGTGTTGGTTTAGGTCATTTCATTCTTACTGTTGGTGGGCGGCATTAGTATGCTTTTATACAATAAAGACTGCATTGTCGAGAGACACACTGTTATAAGAACTACATATCACGTGATATCACGAGTTCTTGCTGATCTGCTCATGTGATTCCACATCTCACGTTTTCGCTTTCTGTTCACATTTGCCGAGGGAGAACGAATGGAGAAAGTTGCAAAACGTCCTAGTGTTTTTGGGAACCTGGATAATGGCTTGAAGATGCTTTAAATTTTACCCTTCCTGGATATTCAATTTTTTTAAGAAAGAAACTTAAGAGTACTCTCAAATAATTACGAATAATGTGAACATTTCTGAAAAATTTCCATTGCTAAACAAAAAGCTCTGTTGATTTAAGTAATGTATGACTCGAAAAAAATGAAAAAAATGACATATTAGTATTATATCCTAATATAGAACTACGTTTATAAGTCAATATAAGACAATTTATCGGGATATTGGACATTTACAAGTCAATTTAGGACAAGTTATTGGAATGTTGGGGGTCCGAATAATGGCTTGAAGATGCTTTAAATTTTGCCCTTCCTGGATATCCAAACTGTTTTTTGAAAAGAAATCTATGAGTATCATTAAGGGATATAAAGAATTTACAAGTCAATTTAGGACAAGTTAACAGAATAGAGGACATTTACAAATCAATATAGGACAAATTATTGGAATGTAGGACATCTTAATATCAATATAGGACAAGTTATCCGGATAGAGGACCTTTACAAGTCAATTTAGGACAATTTATTGGGATAGAAGACACATATCAATAATATAGAACAAGTTATCGGAATAGAGGATTTTTAAAACTCAAGATAGGACGTTATTTACAAGTTTAGATAGGACAATTTATTGAGATAATGGATATTTACAAATTAATATAGGACAAGTTATCAGAATATTAGACATTTACATATTAGTATATCATATAGTACATTACGCCAAGATATTGGATGGTCCTATTGAATATTGGCGGTTGGTATCACTACTATTTGACCCAACCCCCACGTGAATAGAATGTAACACAAAGTCAGTTAAACGCAGAGAACCTCAGTTGCAACCTTGTGGGACAGGATCATATCCCAAAATTCTCTAAAGGTATTGTTGCACGGACCTAAAAGAACTTGATTCGGTCAGAAGGCGAACCCTGATCCCCGTCACACCTTTAATGACATCAAACCTCTACCATCCTATTTCTGTTGTTCAACTGGAACTGACTGACTAACTGACTGACCGACTTACCGAAAAGTGCCCGATTGAGATGCATGGAAACATTAAAGAAAAACTGAGCATTGTATCTCAAAGAATAAGAGAAATACAACATTTTTGAAAAAATTGTTCGTTGGGCACTTATCATGCGCGCCAACTTATATACAGTCTGATAATGTAATCTCAGCAGACCCCAATTCCCCCACCCTAGTTTTATTTTCCCTAGTTTTTTGTGTGGGAAATTCTCATTAATTGCTGGACAGATATTTGGCCAACAAATGAAACGAGGGACAAAGGCATTTTTATCCCAGGCCCCGTGGCCACAATTATAAACAGACGAGGATTCTTATTTCTTTTGGGGGGAATAAAAACTCGTCAATTGTAAAAATGGCGGAAAAGGAAGAGAGAAAAAGGGGAAAAAATTGGCGCGAAAAACCATTGTCCGATTGGCATGAAGCCAGCATAGGCTAGTGACGACAACTTGCTGCTAACACCATCAATCAACTCCCAGGAGTTTGAAAAGTTTTTTTCTTGAAAAAAACAAACATCAGAAACCGTCAAGCAAAATTATTGACAGAGTCAACAAACGTTTCTTTCAAGTTATTCTGGCTGTCTGTCTGTCTGTCCGTCTCTCTCAGCCTCTGTCTGTCTGTTTCTCTATCTGTCTGTGCGTCTCTCTCTGCCTCTGTCTGTCTGTTTCTCTGTCTGTCTGTCCGTCTCTCTGCCTCTGTCTGTCTGTCGGTCTCTATCTGCCTCTGTCTGTCTGTCTCTCTCTGCCTCTGTCTATCTGTTTCCCTGTCTGTCTATCTGTCTGTCCGTCTCTCTCTGCTTCTGTCTGTCTGTCGGTCTCTCTCTGCCTCTGTCTATCTGTTTCCCTGTCTGTCTATCTGTCTGTCTGTCTCTCTCTGCTTCTGTCTGTCTGTCTATCTCTCCCTCTATCTCTCTTTATATATATAAATATAAAAATATATATATATATATATATATATATATATATATATATATATATATATATATATATATATATATATATTCCCACCGCTACTCTGAAACAACTTGACTTTCGAAGGATTCTATTTGTAAAAGGTGAGTGATACATTAACCCTTCAATGACGGGAGATCATTTCAAATAAGTTTTTGTATCATATAACGCAATTTATAACCATTCTGTGGGATCATATACATCCATTTCCAAGTACGTAACTGTTGCATTGAAAAAAGCGAATAGACCGAGAATAACTAAGACAGAAATCGGGGTGAAAACATATATATATATATATATATATATATATATATATATATATATATATATATATATGTGTGTATATATATATATATATATATATATATATATATATATATATATATATATATATATATATATATATATATATATATATATATGTATATATATATATATATATTTATATATATATATATATAAATCCAATCATGATTTTCTACGTTATTCCATCATTGTAATAAAATATTTTGTCAAAATACGACCTTTTTCTGTGTTGTGTCCACCCGGATAGTGCAACGGTTCGTTAACATAATTATCTATCTCTCTATCCATCCATCTCAGTCTGCTCATATCTATCTATCTCAATCTCTTCCTATCTATCTAGCTATCTATCCGTCTTTTCATCTTTATCTATCTATCTATCTATCTATCTATCTATCTATCTATCTATGCTTTTCCAAGTTATTGTGATTAAGTATCATATCTAAATATAACCCTTTTTTACTCTGAGTTTGCTCAGATATTAATGGTATTATTCTCCATCGATCTATCCATCTATATTACGTATCACGCGTACAGACTGTATCTATGTCAGAAAGTTCACCCCATATTATATCCAGAAAAGTCTATTTTGTTTTTTTGGGAAATCCTTATCAAAATCATCTTTTTTCATCGTGGGAGATTCGATTTACAATGTGAGTTCATGCTAAATTAGTCGCTTAGATTGTTCCCGAAAGTATCACCATCATATTTTTGCTGGTCACAGTTTCGTATGTGATCTCCGAGTCATGATGTCCAGCAGTCGTCCGACATTCTTGCAACACGACTAGCTCATTGCCACTGGAGTTTTCTGATAGATTTCATGATATTTCGTTTTTTTCTCTCTCATATACCGAGCTGTCTTGGGATCTCTCCATGTGATGTTGAACACATTTTTTTCTAATGCACGTTGAGTGGTTACGAGTTTGAGGGGTCAATCTTTTGGTTGGGTTCCATGTTTCAGCTCCAGAGGTGACTTCCAGGAAATTATATTGGTCATGTTTCTTATAAAGAAATACAACACAGTGCCAAAGTTGGCGTTATCTAAAAGATATTTGGGCGGCGTTGAAGTACCAGTATCTTCCTGCCAAAATCCTTCTGTCAAACTCTAATCCAAATAGGTCGCTGGAAATGACTTTATTTCCCTCGTAACAACAACAACAACAACAACAACAATCCGCACTTAAATCGAAGGTAATTATTTTAGTATTTCTTCTTTTTTTCGGTCTGTTTTAAATTTTTCTTATAAATAGTAAGTATTAAAGTAAAAGATTTTGTTTTTACTAATTTGGGAAGGAGATGGTTGGAATTTTGAAGGAAGTATCATATTCCAGTTACAGTGCATATTCTTTGAACGTATGTAAATCTTAAATGGCAATGGGTAGGCCATATTGCAAGAATGACAGACAACCGATGGACATCACGTCTCACAACACGGATCCCCAGAGATCACATGAAAAACCGAGGCCGACAAAATATAAGATGGAGAAATTAACTAGAAAAATTCAGAAAATACTGGCTCTACGACTCCCACGATAGAGAAGTGTGGCAAATCCTGGGGAAGGTCTATGTACAACAACGGACGTTAAGAGACTGATGATGATGATGATTAATGCATCAAAGTGAAAAAAAGGGTGTTTCCATTTGTAATATTTGGTGGGGGGGTAATTTGGGCGGAAGAATACCTTCAAAGTAAGACCACGCCCCGCTTGCATCTTCTTCTTCTTCTTCTTCTTCTTCTTCTTCTTCTTCTTCTTCTTCTTCTTCTTCTTCTTCTTCTTCTTCTTCTAAATAATTATACCGAGAACTACCAAATTGACACGACATGGTGTTATACCAATGCCCTTTCTTTTCCCCCTCTCTCTTTTATTTATGTCTTAAATTCAAAAATTTCAATGTCTGACGATTTCACGATAATAAAATCAAAGGAGTTAGCTAATGTGTTGCGTTTGGAAGAACTTCCTATTACAGCTTCATGCATAGACGTCAGCTACCAGTATTCCGGGACAGAGGGTCAAAAAATATTTTCAGCAAACGGAACAAAAAGATACATTCGGAGATATCTGTGGTAACCCTTTTACAAAATAAGCATTCCATCCCCAGAGAAGGTGCTGTACTCACCACTATTCGTAGTACAACTAAATACAACCCAAAATGATCCAGATATCAGATAGTACACTTGACTGTTGATAGAGATGCGTGACTTGATCGTAGGGAAACATGTTTGAGCAAGCACCAGCAAAAAATGATACAGCTTTTTTATGCGGAAACTGTAAGTAAGGGGTACATAAAACAATTGCACTGCACCATTATCTTCTATAAACTGTAAAGTCCCAACTTTCAAACTCCCTTACCTGTGGTGAGGAGGCCAGATCAAGGGGACACCCAGGGCTCAATGATCGTTTGCTAGGCAGAAAAAAATCACAAATCGACTCCTTTGTTTTCTTTCCTTTTCAATGAATGCCAATTGCTCACTGAAGTAACAGGTTGTTCAGGATCCTGCAATTGATAATGAAGAATACCCTTTGAATCATCCCAAACGGGGGATTTATTTTTTTCTTCATTTGGCTCCATTCAGAAATTGAAGACTGTTCTGAACCAATAATTTTCTTGGTTACTTTCTCATTGCAAGCAACTATCTTGTCCAAAAATGACTTTCTTTTCTCAGTTTAATCTGCTCGGATATTGAAATGGCTCACGCGTCTGCCACACCGGCAAATTAACTAATCCCAAAATAAGTTTCTGGGGGTGCTAAACTTTTATCCAGCAGTATTAACACATTTTTTTTTAAATTGGGACTTTTTTCAGTGATCACCACCCAACAAATAGTGAAAGGGATGACTCATTCATTGATCACTTCTATTTCCAAATTTTTTTTATTGATCACCCATAACAAGGCATGCTGCCAAAAGAAGTCAGTCAGTTGACGGTTTCTATTGATTGACTAACCAGACCTGTTCTTTTTATCATCGTCTGTGTTGTTATCGATTCGATGGTGATCGATCGGACACATGTTAATCGTGTTACTATCTGTCTGCTATCTCCAAAATAAACAAATTTGCGAAAAGCTTACAGCAGGGTTTCCCAACCTTGGCGATATCACCCACCGGTGGGTGATTTCAACTCTCGGTGGGCGGTGGACAGCTGTGCAGAAAATGGTGGTCCTTTTGAAATTTTGGTGGGTGGTGTAGGATTTTGAGTGTTAATTTCTGTAATTGATAATAAAAAATGAGTCTACAGGGACATTTTCTGTTATTAATTTACCAAGCAGATCGCACTTAATGTAGGTGTTTGGAAAAATGTGTTAAAGTTAGTATAGATGAGTGTACGTCTGTACTACGCTTTCTGTAGGTATGTATATGATATATATATATATATATATATATATATATATATATATATATATATATATATTATTGTGCCATCCACAGACAGCTGTTTCAATGTATTACATCTCTTCAATGTGGCTATAGACTTTCCATTATCCCATCCAGTACCGCGAGGCAGGATTGAAACCTTCGCTTCAGACCCGGGGACCAATATCCTACCTCAGTAAGGCTGAATTTAAGCGATATATTTATCTACACAGAAATTCCCCGACCACCAAGGTACTCTATTTCTTTGGAGGAGCATTGCATAAGCTTAAAATGGATGGGTTACCTCACTTAAAGAGTGCTCAACCCTGGATAGAGGAGCATTAATTATTGTGTGTATATATATATATATATATATATATATATATATATATATATATCTTCCCCAAGATTCCCACATAGATCTTCCCCAAGATTCGCCACACTTCTCTATCATGGGCGTCGCAGAGGCAGTATTTCCTAATTTTGTCTAGTTCATCTCTCCATCTTTTTTGTCGGCCTCAGTTTCATGTGATCTCTGGGGATGCATGTTGTGAGACGTGATGTCCATCGGTTGTCTTTCATTCTTGCAACATGGCCTGCCCATTTGAGTTTTTAATAGTTTCTATGATGTCATTGACACCTGTTTTCTTCCTTATATACTGTGCTCCCTGCATATGAGGTTGAGCATGATTCTCTCATGCGCACGTTGCATGTTTCTCAGCTTGCAGGCCCGTCTCTTGGTTAGGTTCCACGTTTCAGCTCCATAAGTGACTATCGGGAGAATGCATTGGTTGTGTACTCTTCTTTTTAGGATTATTGGGATCATCTGGTTTTTGAAAGTTGAACTTGCTCTGCCGGAGGCTTGCCATCCCAGGTTGATTCTTCGTTTGATTTCCTCCTCTTTTGAGGATCTCATGGAGATTCGTTGTCCTAGGTAGATGTAGTGGTCTACCTTGCCGAGTTTTGCATCTTCTATCTTGACAGTTATGTTCTTATTTCCGAAATGATTAACGCACATGAGTTTTGTTTTACTGAAGTTCATATGTAGGTCGACATTTTTTCTTTCTTCGTTCAGTTCATGTAGCATTAGTTAGTTGCATTGATGATATCTAAAAAACATGGGAGTCTGCCAAACATTTCAAGTTACTACTTTACATTACTTTCATTGAAGAATCTTGTAACGCGAAAAATCTTCATTGTATTGTTTTGAAAGAGTAAAAAATGTCTTGTTATCCTTTCAAATATTTTCTATAGAAGTGAGCGGTGGAAATTTTTTTCCCAAGTGAAAGTGGGCGGTGACAATTAAAAGGTTGAGAGCCCCAGACTTTGAAGTGTTTCTGACAGGATTACCAAGTTAGCCATTTTACTGCTATATCTGGCTATATCAGGTGAACTATCCAAAATTGATAGTAGTAAACAAAGATCATGTGAGGGTTTCAATTCTACCTCGAAGTACTGGATGGGATAAAGTCTATAGCCACACTGAAGAGATGTAATTCATCAAAACAGCTGTCAGTGGATGACGCAATAATTAATGCTCCTCTATTCAGGGTTGAGCACTCTTTAAGTGAGATAACTCATCCACTGTAAGCTTATGTAATGCTCTTCCATAAGAATAGAGCACTCTGGTAGATGAGGAGTTTCTGTATAAAAATGAATATATCGCTTAAATTCAGCCTTAATGACCGTCAAGTTCCGCAGTCCAGAGATAGGATATCGCTCTTCGATATGTGAGGGTTTCAATTTTGCCTCGCGGTACTGGATGGGATAAAGTCTATAGACTTTATCCCAATCTGAAGAGATGTAATATATCGAAACATATATATATATATATATATATATATATATATATATATATATATACTTGCGGAAGATATTTAAGATCAACACTTTCAAAAATGTAAAATACTTTCCCTCCACTTAGGCCATTAGCTAGATATTTGGGGACCGGAGAATCTTGAGCCCTCTAGGGAACCCCTCCAACATTTAATGAGAATATCTAATGTACAATATGTAGAGATGCAGTCACTGAACAACAATTCATTCAAATTATATATATATATATATATATATATATATATATATATATATATATATATATATATATATATATATATATATATATAAAGGAGTAGATGTATAATCCGAAAGAATCTTCATGAATACGTTATATCATTTGATATTCTATATCTATCTATCTATCTATCTATCTATCTATATATATATATATATATATATATATATATATATATATATATATATATATATATATATACATATATATATAAAGGAGTAGATGTATAATCCGAAAGAATCTTTATGAATGCGTTATATCATTTGATATTCTATTCGAAATGACACACTGTTATTATGAGGTGCCAGTAGGCCTCGACATCGTAATAAACAATTAAAGATAGATAGATCTGCTGCTGAAGTCGAACCTGTTACCGATAACGAAGCCGCTCCAATGTAGCACTGGTCGTTGAAACGACGAAAAAGTTGAAGAAGAAGAAATAATAATAATAATAATAATAATAATAATAATAATAATAATAATAATAATCATCATCATCATCATCATCATCATCATCATCATCATCATCATATCTACTCTTGGAGAATGCAAGAAATTTTTGTTTATAATTAAAGTCAAAACCAAGGGGTTGCATTATACTCGAGTGTAAAAAAAAAAAATGCGTATCCAAACATAATACATTTCAAAATTGAAACACTACCCGCCGTAAATGAACGTAATTTTCAATAAATCTTAAGTTAATTAATCCAGTCAATTACTCATTAAATAATTTTATTTTCGTCGAATCAATTCGGTTGCCAACTTTATTGCTTGAAATTTTCTAAATAAACATCTCTAATGCAATTTCTTTTTTCTTTTCAAAGTAATTTTTCCATCTCTTTTTGTTGACGAAAATGTAAAATCTATTACATCTGAAAAACCTTCTCTACGAATAAGTTCAATTGATTAATGCTTATATTACTCATAGGAGTGACGAAAAAATTCTATAAAAATCGACATGAAAAAAAAATTCATTTGCTAACTTATCAAATCACTGTCAATCATTAACTGGTAAAAGTAAACAAAAAAACTTGACTTTGAAACAATTCCATTCTACTAACGGACGAAGTTGTTTTGACCTTTTCTGGGAGGCTTCGTTCTGACGGCTTTATTAATCACATATAGATTCTCCAGAATCTAGATATTTTTTGTTTTATGTATTTTAGAAGTTTTCCAAAGGAGAACGCCAGCGATGTCATAAATACAATCTCTTTCTACACATATTTATCCTTCGATGGGATTTCCTTTTCATGACTTCAAATATTGACGCTACATTTGTTCAATTATTGACTGTGACAATTTAAAAAAAAAACAGCATTTAAATAGTAAATGGTTAAAAAAAACAATACGGTCCTTTTCGGTGGAAGAAGACCAAAGTAAAATTAAGATATTTACTTCAAATCAACCTCTTTTTAAGACTATCAATTAATTCCTTATTTGCTATATGGGATATCCATATTTTTTGAGGATATTTACACGCAGAATGATAAGTAAAAACCCAAAATATGAATATCCTTTCGACAAAAAAAAAGTTTTCGACGAAATGTTAGTCGACGAAAGGCCATGTCGGCAGAACATCTTTTCGACGAAAAAGTTTTCGACTAAGCATCCGCATAACTGAATGGCTGAAATGTTAGTCGACGAAAGGCCATGTCGGCAGAACATCTTTTCGACGAAAAAGTTTTCGACTAAGCATCTGCATAACTGAATGGCTGTCGACTGACTGTGTGTCGGCGAAATGTTATTCGACAAAATATCATTCGACAGAATGTTTTCGGTTAAAAATTATTCAACGAAATGTTATTCGACGAAATATTGGAAAGCCAAAAAAATGACAACGTAGGTACGTATATTATTGATTTTTAGATAGGGGTCGCATTATATTCGAGATTGCATCGTACTCGAATAAATAAGGCGAGAAGATTAAGTAGAAGATTAGGCAGCAGAGGAAGAATGAATTGAAAAGGAAGGAGAGGGCGATCCGTAGTTCTCGGGGGTCTCAAGGATTGGCCGGAAACTGCTCCATTTTACCGGAAGTTTGTTTTGCAAAGCTGGTCCATTTTGATTGCCTTCCATTTTGCCAAGAGAATAAATAAACTGTCATAAGTCGACATGTTAAAATAAACAAATAACGACCTGAAAAAAAAGGCTGGGTATGAGACAAGAGCATTTTGGGTGTGTCACCCTCGACACCGAGTGGGGTGGCTTTCCTGATTCATGGAAAGCTAATTTACACCATACCAGATGTTAGCCCAGTCCCCAAAATAAAGAACACTCCCTTTTCCGGCGAATATTATTTCATTTATCGTACGTGTACAGATAGAAAGCCAAATTAGATATACTCAGATTTGTGTACTTCGACCCAGGGTCATAAAATTGTAGATTAAAATTCAGCTTATATCTGCATGACCCAGTGCCTGACTACTTTAAGCAGAGCAAATCTAATTTGGCTGTATAGCTTACTGACCACGTATGATAAATAACCCCGTGGCCTGACACAGATATTAGTAGAATTTTAATCGAAGATCTTTCATTGTATAATGCTTGATTAGTATGATGAATATTCAGTATTGAATCAATTGCATTAGCAAAACCAAAATCAGATTATGTCGCAAAATAAATATCTTTAATGTAAAACAGTTTTTTGATAATCTGTCAACGAACTCATTGAAATACTTACGTATATGTACGAATTTGTGTACGTATATGATGGTCTATTTTTGTAGATTTCTTTCTTTGCTCAGAGGACCCCCAGAGGACAATACGAATGGGGTGGGGGGGGGGGCGAATATCTAGAAGTGGTTACAAATACATACACCGAAGACAGTTAATAAAAAAAAAACACTCCATGAAAGCGAAAACATAACACATAACGATTGGCTGGAGATCATTTAGTACGAATAGAGCAATGTGCTTAAAGCCTAAAGTATGCAACGAATGCGTAATACAAGCTATGACTTACTGATGCAAAACGTAGAAACGAACAAAACGAACTGAAAATCAACTTGAATTCGCACAAAGATCCATGGAAAGAGTAATGCCAGGAATAACTCCCAAGAGACAAAAAAAAATCAACATAAATCAGGGGAAAGGCTATAGTGAGCGATATTAAACAAATAATTAAGCAACAAAAATGGAGATGAACGGTACATTTAGCAAGGCGGGTTGATAACATATGGAGTTAAAGTCTAACTGATTGATGCCTATGAGACAGCAAACGCAGTAAGAAAACACAAGTCGGAGGGGTAAGATAGAAAAGGTTTGCCGGTGAGACATGGCAGAGGTTCGCACAATCGTCATGGAGGGTAATGGGAAAGGCCTCTGTCCAACAATGGACTAATAATGGCCGCTGCTGCTGCTGATGCTGCTGCTGATAAATTTTTGTTGACAAGTCAGCGTGATTTTTGTTAGCAATTTTGAACCGTTATTACAGCTTTCTGAAAACTCTATTCCCTCTTGGCCCAGTAGAATTTCGGGTCCCATCCCACAAGTCAGTAATATTGACCCCAGAGGTCATGGATGAATTTGAGGAAGGCTACAATTGTTGACAATGGAAGCGCGTTTTAATTACACTTGACATAACGTCCGGGACAGTTGATTGGCACAAAAGATCTTTGACCTCCCTAAACAAGCAATTCTGGCCCTGGGCCAGGATGAATTAGTGACTCCTTGTCTCTACATTTTATTTGTTAATTGCGTGAATAATTGATGGAAATGCAACTGAATGCAAAATGTATATTGCATTTTTAAGTCTATGAAATCTCTCTCTACATATATATGTATATGTATGTTTGTATATATATACACACATATTTATCTCTCAGTATACATACATCTATCAATCAATCAATCTCTCTCTCTCTCCTTATATATATATGTGTGTCTGTGTATGTGTGTGTGTGCATGCATAGATAAATAGATGTATTTATCTATCTATCTTTCTATGTTTAACTATTTATCTATCTTCCTATCTATGTACCGATCTATATCTGTTCATGTACATATATCTTTCTCCCTATATACACATCGATATCTCTCTCCTTCTCTCTCCCCTCCTCTCTCTCTTTCTACACACACACTCACGCAGACACACACACACACACACACATATATATACACACACACACACACACACACACATATATATATATATATATATATATATATATATATATATATATATATATATATATATATATATATATATATATATATATCACTATACATAAATCTATGAAATACACTGGAATAATCTCTAGTCTAAAGACTATATGATCTTTTGGGGTGACAAAGAGAAATCTATCTATCAATATATATATATTGAAAGTAATATATAATTTTGCTGCATATTTTCTTTAATATATATATATATAATTCAGTCCTGCTGGGTCTGAAACGAAAGATTCGATCCTACCTCACGGCACTGAAAGGGATAATGGATAGTCTATAGCCACACTGAAGAGTTGTAATACAACGGAACAGCTATCCGCGGACGACACAATTATCAATTATTATTTCATATATATGAGCATCCTTTTAACGGATCTCTAGTTTCCATGTATATAAATATATCTTTTGGAAAGTATCTATTTTATTGAAAGATAAATTGAAAAATAGACTTTTGTCAATTCATTTTTCTAGTAAGTTTTTGAAAGTGGAAAAACGTTGAAAACCACAGAGATAAATAATTTGATATAAATATGTACACACTGAAATAGATTGATAGATAGATGGATTGGTAGATAGATAATCTGCTGAAGACTGAGATAGATATATAGATAAACTGGCAGACCGATAGATTGTTATGAATAAATTAGGATATATATATATATATATATATATATATATATATATATAGATAGATAGATAGATAGATAGATAGATAGATAAAAATGAATCGAGGTTTATATTTATGGATAGATGGATACATAGATAGATAAACAGACAGGTATGAACAGATTTAGATGGATAGTAATGAATAAACTGGGATAGATAGATAGATAGATAGACAGAAATGAATCGAGGTATAAAATTATGAATAGACGGATACATAGATAGATCGATAGACTGATACGAACAGATTTTGATGGATAGTTATGAATACACCAGGATAGATAGATAGATAGATAGATAGATATGAAAAGATTTACATGAATAGATAGTTTTATATAGACGAGGGTAGATAGATAGATTGAATACAATACATATAAAGTTAGTTAATTAACTAAACCATAGACCTCACGGCGTATCGCCTCCTGCTGTAACCACTAACCAAAAAGCACTCGCGTTCCTGAAATCTATTAATATATAAGATAAACAAATAGACTCTTAAAGTAGGAAAGGATGTCAAGAAGGAAATAAATACAAGGTTAAGATGATATAAAACCATCAGAATCCATTGCGTATAAAAGTGCCACTCGCTTATTTTTTGAGTATATAGTTACGAGCATTTCCGCATTCTGTTGCTTTGCCAGGACCTTTAATGCACAAGATGCTTGGAATGTTAAATTGGCACGTAGCCCCTCTTTTAGAAACTGTCAACCAAAACTGTCACCATCAGTCTCTTCAGTTTTCAAGTTGATCTGGCTAGCTGTGTATGAATGTACCAAGTGTACATGCCAAAAGAACTTGATGATAATTTTCAGTATTTACTCCTTATTTTGTCTAGACTGGAATAAAACATTTTTGTTTTGTTTTTAGGACTCTCCCTAAATAAATATTTTTTTATGGGAGGGGTTCAATATGCAATGTAAGATTTTGCTAAGAGGATCTCCAAGTTTGTGTCTGGTTCTTTTTTTCGAGATTCCAATTTTTTCAATGATCACTGTCCAACAAAAGGCAAAAGAAATAACTTGATTAATTGATCACCGATTTTTCCATTTTTTTCAATTCATCACCCCCAGCATGGTATGCTTCCGAAAGCGTTGGTAAGAAGGCGGATTTTATTGAGTGATTAACCAGAACTGGGTTTTTTTTTTATTAGTGTTTTTCTCTGCTCAGCAGTTGTTATTGTAAATAATGTGTCAAAAAGTCGTTATCCTAAGAGGCCGATTTTTTTATAGCAGTGCTGTATATATATACATATTATATATGTATATACGTATATGAATGCTAATGTATGTGTGAGCATATGTTTGAAACACATTTGTATGTAGTTACTTTGTGGACTTTGATAAATGATTTGTGATGAAAGAAAAAACGCCCCAAACTTGTATGAAAACAAATTTTTATTTTGATAAATCTTTGCATCATTCGCAAGAACAATGATTGGAAAATATCCTGATATATAAAAAAATCATTTCCCATGGTTAGAACTGAAGATTTTTGTCTTTGGAAAATTGATTATACTGTATAAACAATCTGACGAAATAATTTGCACATTGAAAATTTCTACGCAAAATACATAAAGATTTTAAAAACTTACCAAAAATTAACTTATTATTGGATTTCGACAGAATCATCGGTGAACAGATAAATTCTTGAATTCGGTAAGGATAACAAAAAAATGAATAAATAACGAGGTTAAGATGATTTAAAACCATCAGAATGCATTGTGGAATAAAGAATCAGGAGTTTATTTTTTGAGGATTTAGTTACGAGTATTTCCTCCTTCTGTTGTCTCGATTATGGCCATTAATTTACAGGATGCGTGGAATCTTAAATTGGCTCGTAGTCTTTCTTTATTTTATGGTTGCTTTTATGACAAACCCTTGTTATTGTAAATAATGTGTCAAAAAGTATGTAAATACGCTAAGTGACGACTTTCAATAGTACATATCCAAGATATCATAGAGACAGGGAGAGATCTCAAATGGCAATGGGTTGGACATGTTGCAAGAATGTCAGACAACTGCTGGACATCACGACTCACAACGTGGTTCCCCAAAGATCATATGCAAAATTGTGACCAACAGAAAGTAAGATGGAGTGACGAGCTCGATAAATTCAGAAAGTGCTGGCTCTGCGATGCCCATGATAGAGAGGTCTAGCAAATCTTGAGGTAGGTGTATGTCCAACAACAGAAAGCTGATGATGATGAAAACATGTCAGTTACAATTCGTAATGTCCTATGTATGAATAAATCTGGGGGAGGGGGCGGGTTTGTTTGGCTTCTTGAAGGGCCCCCTCTAACATTTAGTGATATTTGTAAGTAGAAATCCAGTCAGCGAAATACTATTTATAAAGCTTTTGCCTCCAAATAGCCCTCTCTCCACTTCGGCTACGCCTCTGAACTTGTGCGTTCAGCACATCAGCACACCCTGTTTCAATAAAGCCCGTATCGCACTTTCACAAGGTGATATATATATATATATATATATATATATATATATATATATATATATATATATATATATATATATATATATATATATATATGTATATATATATATATATATGTATATATATATATATATGCTATAGATAAATGTTCAATCTAAAATTAAAGTTTAGATTTCTTTCTGGAATCAACTATCGAAAATGATGTACTTCAGAAGATGCCTTTCTGGCTCCCCAAGGAGTCTTGATCTCCCAAGTGAATTTTCCATATTACAGGACATAGTTTCTGTTAATGCTTCAAGCCCTGTTTCAAAATATCAAACGATGTACAGTATAGCATAATATCCTTATACAATAAAATATTATAATGCCTTATAATAAAAACGTACTGGATGTATAACGTGAGCTATATATCAAAATCATAGTAGAAGGGGAGGTTGTGTTTGATCCACACTGCCGGGGGGGGGGCCATGTTTATATGACTGTTTTGTTTTTTAAATCCCCAAAATAGCACATGGTGAACAATTGATCACACTAGAAAAAAAATTATATATAGTACTAAAATTTATTACTTAAACAGAAAAAAAAGCACTGAAGAAAATTACATAAATTATACATATTGGTAAATAAGTAATCAAAGTGACACAAAAAATATTTTTAGAAAAGTTTTTTAATGTTTAGTGCTTAAGTTATATATATATATATATATATATATATATATATATATATATATATATATATATATATATATATATAAATTCAGTTGATTATAAATAAAGAGGACATGTTTCGCTTTCTGGCTATGCCAAAGTGGTAAGTTTAAATGAGACAATATTCTAAGCAATAATGTTTTACGTTATCACAACGCATGATTGGCAAACGTGAAGTATTTTGAAATTGTAACGTAATCGTAATGCCTAAATGGATTTATGTATTTGAAAAACGAAAATAATGGGACACGATCAAAGGTTAAAGAGCATTTTATCAAAAATTTGTTTAAGAATCGTGGACTTTTTTAAAGGTTTATTTTGTGTCATTAAAAGCTATGGTATAATGTGAGTATCTTGTTTGTTTGTTTGTTTATTCTGTTCTGTTAAAAAAATATAACAATATACATGTTATTTACACCTCCACTTGATTGAAAAAAATGTCTTGTAAGCAATTCAAGTTTATCTCCAGGCTGCATAACCTGGAACTGCAGGTTTGTCCGTTAAAGAGTTTGAGAACTTGTCAAGTTTCCGTTTGAATGAGCCTGTTTTGACACTAGTTATGTTTTTGATATATGGTTGTAAACCGTAAAACGGTTTAGGATCTCGTATGGCAAGGCCATTTTCTCTTAGACTCGTCACTTTGCAAGGGTATCTTTTTTTTTCTTTCAGATGGGTATATCACTATTTCTTCCTTGCCTATCACTTAGTCTGGCCCTGACTGGGTTCACAGCAATGTTTGAAGCCATGCCTTTGGGGATTTTCCAGATGTAGATTATGGAGTGCCTTTCATGTCTTCCTTGAAGGTTCAGGTACTTGAGCTTTTCCCAATTATCAAGATGTTTTACTTTCGTAATGGTTGAAGTGAAAGCTCTCTGTATCTTCTTTTGTTTGTTAATTTGTTCTTAGGTCCGGCACCCACCAACTGGGTATGTTTTTGTTTTGTTTTTTTGAACAGGGAATTAGAACGTGTTTAGCTTGCATCAAATTTATTATAATCCCGTTTATTGGTCAATAGTTTATGCCGTTTTTGTATTCATCTGGATAGTGGGTACATGTTGAGAATTCCTGGTTTGATATTTATAGCAATAGCCGTACATAGCATGAATGGATCACCGTAGCCCACGCATGTGCTAGAACTGATTATCTAAAAACTATCTGGAATTATTTAAAAAAAATATCAGCACAAGATTTAGGCACTGTTGGTTCGAAAATGGCCGTAGAGACCCTAAAAGTGTTTTTAGGATGTTGCCTGTTGATGTAGTCTTGCAACTTTTTAAGGATGTACCCCCCCCCATGTGACCAGGAGCACCAGGACACACACACACACACACACACACAGAAGGGCAAAGAGAGAAGAATCTGTAATCCACTTGACTGGTTGATCGGACGGGCCATTCGTGAGGTCACGGTGATTCGATTGTATTAGTGATGTGTTATGTTATTAATAGTGACAGAAAATCAAAATGGATATTAAAAAGGAATGCATGAACTATTTTGCTTTAGATTACTCGATCCAATTAAAACTTCATTTTAAACTGTAAGTCCCAAATAAGTTGCATAACTCTTCATTAGTACTGTTATCTAAACTTTTGTTCTTGGAAATCCTTTCTGAATATGACCCGTAACGGTCTAAAGCGGTCGAAGAAAAATGTTACCTACTTTGAATAGCCCTTTCATTTTTGTGACCCTGCGATGAATCAATTTACTCGCTAACAAAAAAAAAAATAAATCGGCAAAAAGTTTCCGCTGGAAATTGAATTTGCTGTCAATATATATATATATATATATATGTGTGTGTGTGTGTGTGTGTGGGCGCACCCGCGTGTGTGTTTGTATTGTGGATGTGAAGTCATCTAATAGAATGTTGATGAAAATGACTATTGAAAGATGAAGAGAGAAACTCAAGAGATACGTGTTACATCTCATTTATTTTCATTATTCTGTGGGCATGTTTCGATGCATTTCGACAAGATCCAGCCATCTTTCTCAGAGAAAATATTTACTGCAATTCACAGAAAAATTTGCTGTTTACATGTTTTGTTGCAGGGGAAATAAATGTTGTTTCTTGTATTATTTGGTTGTTTTGTAGGAGCAGGGGTGAGGTGTTTGTATCTGTATCTGTCTCACTCCCATATATATATATAGTAAAATCTTTTGAAAAGTAATTAGACCTCTATTTGGATGTTTATTTTTACACTGTCCAACCCCGATGACGATTCAATTCAATATTTGGATATATATATATATCCTGTTAGATTTTACTTGACCACTTGAATCAACTCTCTTTCAGGCATGTTATTTTCTCAACTTTCTTGTCGGCTGATTTTTTGAGTCGAAATAAAGAAGAAACATCTAAAATTTCTATATTTATTTTTTCCAAACGTTCGATTGGATCGTTATCAGCGGTGGACTGTGCAAAACTAAACACTCAAATATCGGTCAGATTACTTAGGAAAAAATCGTTCAGGCTATATTTATATATGAACAATTGGGAATGAGACAGACTCAGGAGTGAAAGTATATTGAGACATTATTTGTTTATCAATCATAAAAGAATTAATTAATATGCTATACATGTTTCAGGATGGGTTCCCATCTTTAGTAGCAAGTGCGTATCGTTTAATGATTAAAAGGTTTCCATAGAAAACAAATTTAGCATAAGATATTTTGCTCTGGAAGCAAAAATGGAAATCAAGAGAGAGGATTGCTTGTGGGTCATAATGGTCCATACTGTATTCTGTTAGTGGAGAAATTTGTGCTGGTATGGTTTGATATTGTATTGGAAGTAGTAGAAGCAGTTACAGGTATTTTATTGGTTGTGCTGGTTAGAGGGGATAGGCATTCTTAAGCATTATTTGTCATGGATACTGGATAGTACTTTAGTGTTAGGCTGTTTGGGTGTTTGGTAAGTTGGGGATGAAACTATCTTTAGTGTTAGTCCAGATGGTGGGGTAAAGGGGTCTTTGTTATGCATGATCGAATATTCTTTGCTAAATGCATGTTCTGTGTCCCCAATTGTCATTGTGGGTGTTCTGAAAAGTCTGATGGCTTTGAGTCGTACAAATGAAATACCATACAAAGGTTTCTCAACGTAGGGGTCTATGGGACCATGTGAGGCTTCCAATATTGGATATACATCAAGGAGATAGGGTGGGGACGTGAGGTTGTTGTGGGGAATGAGAGCATATGAATATTAGCGGATATTTGGGCCTCGGTAGAATCTTGGGCGATCAAATCGTGCAAGCAAGGAGACCATCGGGTTCCCGGGTTTCTGGAGATTAGAGCAAGACTTTGCAAGGAGACAGAAGTGCATCATTCGAAGGACGTGATTTTAAGTACTTGAATCCAAAAATGAATTTAAATCTTGAATTTTATCTCGTAATTCAAACCTTGTAATAATTAAAGATAATTGAATAATTAAGAATAAAAAACCCAAACGAAACCGGTTGTCAAAGGATATACCTAAGCTTCAACTTCTTTTCCGATTGATGATTACTGCAACGTACTTACTTTCACCCCCTCAAGAGAAAGGTGCGACTCAATATATATATATATATATATATATATATATATATATATATATATATATATATATATATAAAATAGATAATGTATATTTTTCTTTTGTAAAAATGTATTTATTAGATTGGTATAAGAACGTGTGAATCAATTTGATAAATTCTCGTTGATATCCAAGACAGTAGGGGAATGTGGTTTTTACATATCAGTTTACATCCTTGTTGAGGATTGTTCTTGTTGTTCTTGTTGTTGTTACGGTAGGAGAACAAAGTCATATCCAGACCTCGTAATGGGGTTTAACAATTAGGGAATGTTTTTACTGCTACGCAACTTATGACCTGTAGATAGATAAATAGAAATAAATAGACTGCGACAGACGAAGCCAGTATCATAGTAGAACAATAAAAAAAAGTGATTGTGATCGAACGTCAGTGATTTGTATCAATCAATGCTATCCATCACCAATTGGACGGACAGAGAGAAAAAATTGTACAACCAACACATTCCTTCTATCACTCTCTCCTCTTTCAAAAGCAAAATGTAATAAAAACAGGTCTGGTTGGTGGGTCAGTAGAGACCGTCATGTTACCATCGTCTTTTGACAAAATGACCTGTTTGGGGTGATCAGTTGAAAAAAAGGGTGATCAATATAATATTGAGTGCTAAGAAGAATACAGCTGATAAGAACAGGATGGCTAAAGAATAAGGGTGTTTGCACAGTGTGTGTGTGTGTGTGTGTGTGTGTGTGTGTGTGCAAAACCAAGTTTGAATCGGCTCATGAAAATCCTCTCGAAGAGCCTCCGCTGTTTTTAAAAAATGTCGTTCAATAGATACCATCATCTTGTTGGGGTGATCAATTAAAGAAATAGAAAAAGGCCTGCTCAAAGTATGAATTACTTCACTCACCTTTTGTTGGGCAATGTTCAATGAAAAAGTGAACCACTGTGGCATAGTTGCTTCATTTTTGTCACAATACCCCCACTAAGAACATTTATGCGTCACCTTAGACTTTACTAACCAACCTACCACACAACAACTCAAAAACAAAACAAACAAAAAAAAAAACGCTGATGCCAGCGGACACAAACTAAGGGATCAATTTAGCATAAACTTAAATTGGAAGTTGAACTTCCCTTCAAAAGCCTATTTAAGTTGGTATTTTTCAAAAAATGAACAAAAAAGGTTTTTTACTATACATAATAAGGAGTAAATGTTCACGTTTCTTACTCTTTAGTTGAATTGGTGTGGCCTTTATGCTAAGATAAAATGCTAAATTCATTGTCAGGTTTACACGTGAGTCAAAAAACATAAATGAAAATATAGTTGTAAAAAAATCGACATAGCGATTTATAACATTTCATCATCAGTCTTTTAATGTCCGTCGTTGGATATAGACCTTCCCCAGGATCCGCCGCAATTCTCTATCGTGGGTGTCATAGAGCCAGTATTTTCTAAATTTGTGTAATTCATTTCTCCATCTTGTGTTCTGTCAGCCTCGGTTTTGCATGTGATCTCAGGGATGCATGTTGTGAGTCATGATGTCCATCGGTTGCTTATCATTCTCAAAACATGACGAGTCAATTACCATTTGAGTTTTTTAATAGATTTTATGATGTCTCAGACTCCCGTTTTCTTCCTGATATACTGTGCTGTCTTGTGATTTCTCCATGTAAGGTTGAGCATGATTCTCTCATGCGCACGTTGCATGCTTCTCAGTTTGTAGCTCTGTCTCTTGGTTAGGTTCCATGTTTCAGCTACATAAGTGACTATCGGGAGGATGCATTGGTTGTATACTCTCCTTTTTAGAATTATTGGGATCGTCTTGTTTTTGAAGGCAGAATCAAATACAATTAAATATAGATGAGAAACATTTAAAAACATCTAAATAGAGGAATAGAATTACCTACCTGACTGTATCACCTTCGAATCATAACCCAGAGTGAGCCTGGATCCAGGTTTTCTTCGACCGTGCATTATATCAGAGTTACGTCCGGACCTCCGTGGTTGGGATTCGTTAAGATATGTTGATATTATTTCAAGACAAACAAACAAACCCAATAGCTTATATATATATATATATATATATATATATATATATATATATATATATATATATATATATATATATATATATATTCTTCCTCCTCTTCTGTTTTCTCTCCACATTCCCTTCTTTCTTATTCATCTTTGCTCTTATCAATATTAATGATCAGGATTGAACATTGAATAATAATTAAATAATTGTGTCATCCGTTGTATTACATCTCTTCAGTATGGCTATGGACTATCCATTATCCCATCCGGTACTATTAGGTAGGATCGAAACCTTCACTTCAGGCCCAGAGGCTGGTATCTTACCTCTGCCCTACGCAGAACTGAACAATCATTAAGGTTGAATTTAAGCGATATATTTACTCAAGCATGAATTCGTCATCCACCAGAGTGCTCTATTCCTAATAGATGGAAGAGCATTGTAAAAGCTTATAATGAACGTGTTACCCCACTTAAAGAGTGCTCGACCCTGAATAAGGGAGCGTTAATTATCATATGCAAAGGCGCAAATGACCACTTTCACATCAAATACTCAACTTGTTTCTTCTTGGTCTATCCGTCTACAGAGCGGCTATGTATCGAGATATGTGCATATTTGGTCCAACAGAATAGGTTATAAATTGTGTTGTATTATAAAGAAACTTATTTGAGATGATCACCTGTTGTTTCATGGTTGATACACTGCTCGCCGTAGACAACGTGAATAGAATAAAGAATTAAAGAAAACGGGGCTGCTGCAGGAATCAAACCTGCCAACGATAGGGTCGCTGCTTCAACGTAGCGATGCTGCTTTTACCATCTTATATATACGCACTTATGGACCTACGTTGATATCTGCACGAGTGAGTGATTTTGTGTGCGTTCGTGTGTATGTGCGTGCATGCGAGTATATATATATATATATATATATATATATATATATATATATATATATACATGTATATATATATATATATATATATATATATATATATATATATGTGTGTGTGTGTGTGTTCACATACACCACTGTATGTAAACGGCGTGGAGATTGTTACTGAGTGTAAATAAATAAATTTATGTAAATACTTATGTATATACATACACACACACACACACACACACACACACACACATATATATATATATATATATATATATATATATATAGAGAGAGAGAGAGAGAGAGTGAGAGAGAGAGACAATAGTATGAGCGAAAGAAAGAGAGACATATGGTTGAATAGAACGGAAATCACATATGGAAAGGATATATATATATATATATATATATATATATATATGTGTGTGTGTGTGTGTGTGCACTCTATCCAAGATAAAGAGTACTCTTCCCTGATAGATAAAACAACATTCTAAAACAAAAACAATAATAACACATGCACACTCGCGCGCGTGCACGCACACATGCACTCACACACACATATTCACACACACACACACACACACACACACACACACACACGCACGCACATATATATACGTAATGTTTATGAGTTTCCGTGTGTTTATATATTCCCTATTATATCTAGACGATAAAGCATATCGGAGATGTTGCTTCTGAATCAGGTAAGCCCATTGGCCAGGAACCTATGAAATGTTTGACTGAGGGCAGAAGAAGCTGATATGCTCTCCCATGCGTGTCTGACAGTCAGTCTCTCCATTTTTATGGCCCGAATTTGATGGTTATCCGTGAAATATGAGGTAAATCAACTACACCAAATGTGCGCATGCGTGAGAAGCCATAAACAATATCGGCAAGGATGTAAAAGGCGGGTTGGTACGGAAGTCTACGGCATATACCTAGTTCTCGATCTCCGCATTTTTGGGAGTGTGTTTAACAATGTTTGCTGATGGAAGCATTAAGGTATACCTAGTTCCCCAAACCTATTCCCATCGCTACCGGGACCACAGAACAAATAAGATATGAATATGCAGAAAGAATTTAAAGGAAATTGTTAAAAAATATCCATTTTTGATTTGTTGACTTTGGGAAGCATGAAAATAATAATTATCATTACTAAGAGTGGATAAGACGAGGCAATTATAATAATATTATCAACAGGTCTGGTTAGTCACCCAATAGAAAGTGTCACGTAACCAGTCTTTTGACTGCATGCCTTGTTAGGGTTGATCAATCAAAACATGGAAAAGGGGATTTAGACTGAATTACAACCCTTGCCTTTAGATTAGGGTGATCAATTAAAAAATTTGCAGATGGTATTGGTTTTTGAATAAGTTATTCGTCTCGCTTTTTTTATTGTGTAGTGATCAGTAAAAAAAATAAGCCGAATTTTCACAAAACAGGCGGGAACACTGTCGGACACGAACCCCCTTCTGATGGGGCGTGGTCGATATATGTTCTGGTCACCAGATGTCCTTTTGTACAATAGTTTCTCTTCTGAGCAAAGACCCACATTGCAAATTGAACTCTCCAATAAAAATCTATTTAGGGTAAGGAGATTTTTTTTCAAAAAGCGAAAATTATTTTTTCTCTTGACCTCATAAAGTTGAAATTTTCAGCCCTGTAACACCATTAGTGCGACTGTACCCACTCTTATTAACGGACCATTTAACACCGGATTTCGGAGATGCCGGACGAAATCTGTTCATTGCAAATATTTCGCCCGGAAAGATTTATTCAAGCGAACGTATGTGAAAAATCATGATAGAATATTTTCCTATGTAATATAGTAATATGAACATTTTTGACTGAATCTGACGTACATAGATAACCAGCTATGCAGGCAGACAGGCAGACACTCTAAAAAACGGAAAAAAAAACCTCATGTTGACAGTTGTGGTTGACGGTTTTTGATATGTCAAGTGATTTAAAAGAAAGTGTTTAAAAATACTCATTTTGGTTTGTTGATGTTATAAACGTTGGTGGATATAATACTAATTATTATTTTTATGAAAAGATAAATCACAGCTATAATAACAATAATATTATTAATAATAATAATTATTTTTATTTGAGGATAAGACGAGACTACAATAATAATCATAAATTACGTAGAGAAAGGGTAAGACTATAATAATGATGATGATAATAACAATAATAATAATAATAATAATAATAATAATAATAATAATAATAATAATAATAATAATGATAATAATAATAATAATAATAATAATAAACTCAACGTTTACAATTATATCCATGTTCTTATTACAATCATACTGTATTGCCCATAGAAATACATCCCAGCATATTTTTGGGGGGAGAAAGTTTATTTTCTTCTAAACCAAACATAGCAGGATTTTATTCTTTCTATTGGAATATTATGCAATCAAAACGGACATTATCGGGTATTATTTGTGAGCAAACTCTACAGCATTGAAACTGCTGTCAAAAATAGGAATATGGTGCCGTCCGAAAATGAGTACATATTATACAAATATCTTTCTCGTATTATATGCCTCATCTCTCTCTCTCTCTCTCTCTCTCTCTCTCTATATATATATATATATATATATATATATATATATAGTAGAATGTGGATTCGCTACACAAACTAGCTCATGTTTCTGCCCTCTCCGGGCCTATATATATATACATGAAGTATGAGAAGATCAACTATTCATACATGATAATTATTCACAATTTTCTCTTATTTACTTATTTACATGACCTGAGGGCGCTTGATTTGCTACGGAATAACTCCGGTGCCGAGCAGAATATAGTTCCCACATAAATTATCATATATATATATATATATATATATATATATATATATATATATATATATATATATATATATATATATATATATATATGTGTGCACGTAAGTAGCTCGACTCGATAGTTTCTCCCCTCCCCACCCAGCAATATTTTTTAGTGTTCGCAGTTATCCATTCATCCCCAACTCCTACCGTTGAATTGCTTCGGGCCCAGAGCTCCTTTGTATGCACCTGTCATATGTAAATCGTCGAACTCCCTTCTGATGTGACATGGCCGTCATATGTTCTGACCATCTGAAGTCCGTCTGTGTAATAGTTTCTCTTCTCAGCCACCATTTTCTTTCTTTATTTGCCGATGTCTACGGCTTTCTTTCTTTCTTTCTTTCTTTGCTTTTATTTACGACTTTCTTCCTTTCTTTCTTTCTTCATTGTTGTCTATGGCTTTCTTTCTTTCTTTCTTTTTTTCCTTTCTTTCTTTCTTTCTTTCTTTCTTTGCTTTTATTTACGACTTTCTTTCTTTATTGTTGTCTATGGCTTTCTTTCTTTCTTTCATTCTTTTTCTTTCTTACTTTCTTTCTTTACTGTTGTCTACGGCCTTCTTTCTTTCTTTAATGTTGTCTACGGCTTTTTTTCTTTCTTTCTTTCTTTTCTTACTTTGTTTCTTTCATTTCCTTTCTTTCTCTCTTTCTTTATTGTTGTCTACGATTTTTTCCTTCTCTCAGTTGATTTTTATTTACAGATTTGCTTGAATTTGTTTCCGTCACCGCTTAGTTAAGTAACCTTTTTCTTTCTTTCTTTTGGTCTTTTTTTCTTTTTCTTCCTTCTTTTTCTCCTTCTTTCCTTGTTCTCTCTTCCGTTTGTTCTTCCTTTCTCTCTTAGCTGATTATCCCAACAATTCTTGCTTTCCTTTCTTTCTTCATTTTCTCTTTTTTTCTTTCTAGCTTGTTTGATTATTCATTCATTCTTGTTCCTTTTTTTCATTCTTCCTTTTTTTCCCTTTATTTCTTTTCTAGGTTTCTTTCTTTCTTTCCTCCTTTTTCTCTTTCTGTTCTTCTTTTCTTCTTTATATTTCTCTCTCTCTTATTTTTTTTACTTCTTTCTTTCTTTTTTCCTTCCTCCCTTTCTTTCTTTTTTTCTTTTTCATTCCTCTTTCTATTCTCTCTTTCGTTTCTATATTTCATTAATTCATTTTATCATCTGTTCTCTTCTTTTCAATTCCTCCCTACGTTTACTTTTTCGTTTCTATACCTGTATTTTTTACCTTCTTCATTTTCTTCTTTACTGATTTTTTGTCGTTTTTTTTCTTGAATGAAGACAGCACACCACAAATCACGTGACATAAAAAAGCATTTCTAAAATCGAGCAGTGAGCATACGAGAAAGAAACGAATCGTCCATTTAGTGAATTACTGTAGTGTTCATCGTCCCTGCTGCAAGAATGTCCAACTCTTCCCGTTAAAAGTAGTTAGACAACTTTTTGTAAGGAAACTTGTTCGTCTCAGACGATTTAAGGTGTAATAAGGTAACTTTGTTCCTATGAATAAGGTAACTTAGTTCCTTGAAATAAGGTAACTTTGGTCCTATGAATAAGGTAACTTAGTTCCTTGAAATAAGGTAACTTTGGTCCTTGGAATAAGGTAATTTTATTCCTTTGAAATGGTTAGCTTTTTTCCTTAAAATAAGGTGACTTTTTTTTCTAGAAATAAGGTAATTTTAACCCTTGGAAAAGGTAACTTACTTCATTCGGATAAGGCAACTCTGTTTCTTGAAATAAACTAACTTTGTTCCTAGAAATAAGATAATTTTGACTCTTGGAAAAGGTAACATAATTCCTTGGAATAAGGTAACTTTGTTTCTCGAAATAAGGTAACTTTGTTCCAAAAATAAGGTAATTTTGTCCCTTGGAAAAAGGTAACTTTGTTCTTTGAAATAAGGTAATTTACTTCCTTGGAAAAAGGTTATCTCTTTCCTTGGAATAAGGTGACCTTGTTTCTTTTTCGACCGATAAAGCTAGTTCTTTTTTTTTATTGCTACCACTATGACAGATGATTATCCGTTGTTGCACACCTTTCCATCGTTCATTTGACACGTGACAATCAATGATATATCACAAATGGGTTGGTTTTACTTACTGTTGGTTGATCACAAAGGGGTCATGCAATACATCAAGAGCATCGAGATGAGTTGCGGTTTGGATCAGGACTATTTTATTGCACAAGCTCCCTGAGCAACTGCTCGGGGCCCGCGATCTTGAAAATTAATAACCTTATTTTTATGTGTTAGAGCCAAGGGGAATAGGTACTCCGTACATTGCTCTGTCCAAAGGCCTCAAATATTCTTCAAATGGCCCTGACTTTGCAGAAGAATAGTTTATCAAATTTTCCTGGTTATCCCGATACACTTTAGTGACAGATCATTTTATGACTATTGAACCATCTGGAATGAATTTCGTCTTATTGAGTTGTTAAATCTGTCTTGTCAGTTCCTGCCTTGGTCCGGAAAACAGGGAATCACCATCTCACGAATAGAATATGGTTACAATGATGGTCTTAGTATAGTTTTTATACTAAGCTTAGCGTAGTCGTGAACTTGTGAAATAGTATATGAGAAAATTACAAACTTGTTAAAATCAACTTAAACAACATCAGCATAGATTTCTTTAATTTTTGAGTTGGTCTGGGCTTAGCTAAGTGCCAGGCAGGCTCGTTAGAGCAAGTGGACTGAAAAGAAAGAGAGAAAGAAAGATAGAAGGAGTGAAGAAAGGAGGAAGAAAGAAAGAGGAAGGAAGGAATATCTAAGAGACACTTCTTTTCCACAATCCGACTCCAAAATACATTTTAGACGGCATACGTTTAGACGTTCAACAGAATAGGCGAGAGACGTCGATCAACCCTTTTTCCAATCTTTTAATTGATCACTACCAACACGATATTCTGCCAAACAAACGTTGGTTATGCGGCGGTTCCTATTGACTGACTAACCACCCTTGACTTAATAATCTTAGTTATTTACTAAGCTTGACTTAGCCTATCCCAATACAACAGTTATCTTGTCATTGTTGCAGAATTAACTTACTAAGCCTTTGATCGGGGTTTTAAAAGAAGTTTATTAACTGTCGAACCATGGCAGGAACCTTTAATTACCTACTAAGGTGAGCTTAGTATAACATAAGACCATAGTAGTATTGCACCCTGAGGATCAATGTCACTACCCTTGCAAACTGGCCTTCAAGAAAATCTTGCACCATGGTAGTCACTTCCAATCCGCACATATCCACTCATATTAGCAACTTGCAGATGTCTTCTGTCACACTGAATGACGTAACTGACATATCAATGTTAATTTCATTGTGTACATGTTGTAGTGATATAAAGTATAATTCATGTAACTGATGTAGTGAGATATAATTTCATTCATGCCTTAAATCAAAAAATGATGAAGAATAGAAAGGGTAATAAAAACAAAAACAAAGACAACAAAAATCTGTTCATGGTCAACAGAACGCTATTGTCTTAGTTCACTGCAATGGAAACCTCTATTATCCACGTCTATAAAATGCAATGTGTATAGAAGGCTATTCTCCAATCTCACTGCTATACAAATCTCTATAACCCGCATATAAAAAGAAGCAATGTGTATAGAAGGCTATCCTCCAAGCTCAATGCAATTCAAATCTCTATTATCCACGTCTATAAAATGCAATGTGTATAGAACACTATTCTTCAAGCTCTCTGCAATGCAAATCACTATTATCTACGTCTATAGAATGCCATGTGTATCCATGTCGCTATTTTTGTCGACATGGGTTAATTAGTAATTTTATACCAAACAATGTGTATTCGTATTCTGCCACTCTATGAAACGTAACTGATGTAGTAAAATAGAATTTTATGTTCTGATGAACCAATAAAAATACTGAAGTTGAAGAGCAATAGAAAAAATAATAAAAAGAAGAAAAATTATGAAAATCTACAGCCAACAGAAACCTACTCTCCACGCTCACTGCAATGCAAATCTTTATTATCCAAGTCTATATAAAATGCAATGTGTATCCATATATTTTATACATGCTATTATTTTTCTATTATTAGATATCTAGTAAGCTAATCAAATCTAGCACAGCGCCCCAATAATTGTACTTATGATGTTGATTGAACTTGCCACGCTTATCTGCAAGACGAGCTTGCAACACTCGTGCTATGGTAGGGACCCATAGTTATTGAGCAAAATGCCTCTGGTCACTGTAGTAGAAGCACAGTGAGAATCGAACTCACTTCATTCGAGAATTGGCCTGTGAGTGAAGTTCATGGCAACAGTAGGTGTTTTCAAAAGTATCAGGCTGCCCTGGGCAGAGTTTGAACTCAATACGTTACTCGGCCAATCAATGTTCGAGATTATCGAAATATAAACCAGACTGATTCGCTAAGAACTAATACCGTTGGGAGAAAGGCATGAGTCCACTTCTTCCTGTGCTTTGATCCATTACCTGATATCTTGACAAGACGTCTCGTCGGTTGCATGATTGATCGAACAATTTTTTAAAAAGAATTGTTTTTTCTTTTTTTCTTCGTTCATCATTACTTTTTGCCAATTTCTCTTCTTTCTCCTTGATTCATTCATTTTTTCATTCAGCCATTTATTTTTTCATTCACTCATTTATTTTTTCATTCAGCCATTTATTTTTTCATTCAATCATTCATTTTTTCATTCAGTCATTTATTTTTTCATTCACTCATTCATTTTTTCATTCACTCATTTATTTTTTCATTCCAATCTATTTCCAATCGTTTTTTTCTTTATTTTTTCCATAACAACTGCACCAGGTCTCCTTCACCGATTTCTCTTTTCATTCATTCATTCATTCATCCTTCAATTCTTTCTTTACTCCTTTCTTTCTTTTCAATCTATTTTCTATTTTTTCTTCCTCCCTCCTATTTTTCTTTCCAAACACTTTCTTTCTTCCTTCCTTTCTCTCTTTACACCTTCCTCCTTTCTTACTAATTTCTTTCTTTCAATATCTTCCTTCTTCTTTTATTCTCTTCCTTCCTCCTTTCTTTCTTTTCAAAAACTTAATTTCTTTCAAATATCTTGCTTTGTTTCTAATTTCTTTCTTTTTTCCTTTTTTTTCCTTTTCTTTTTTCTTTCATGTATATTTTCTTCTTCCATCCTTTCTTTCTTTCCAAACCCCCTTTTCTTCCAAATCCCTTTCTTTCTTTCTTTTTTCCCCTTTTTTAACTTTTCTTTCTTTCTTTCATGTATATTTTCTTCTTCCATCCTTTCTTTCTTTCCAACCCCTTTTTTTCTTCGTAATCCCCCTTCTTTCTTTCTTTCTTTCTTTCTTTCTTTCTTTCTTTCTTTCTTTCATGTTTATTTTCTTCTTCCATCCTTTCTTTCTTTCCAACCCCTTTTTCTTCGTAATCCCCCTTCTTTCTTTCTTTCTTTCTTTCTTTCATGTTTATTTTCTTCTTCCATCCTTTCTTTCTTTCCAACCCCTTTTTCTTCGTAATCCCCCTTCTTTCTTTCTTTCTTTCTTTCTTTCTTTCTTTCATGTTTATTTTCTTCTTCCATCCTTTCTTTCTTTCCAACCCCTTTTTCTTCGTAATCCCCCTTCTTTCTTTCTTTCTTTCTTTCCCAGTTGTTAAAAACTGAATCCAATCTATTCTCCACTATCTTCACTTAAGGGAAGGGATTTGATTGTCTTTTTCAAATCAGCATTTTATTTTGTATTTTGTGTTTTACGCAACAAAAAAGTCTTTGAAAAATATCAATCATCTGGTCCTGCACCCGACACCAACGCCCACCAAAGACGGGCGTATCAATCATTGTATTATGTTACATTGTCAAATCGAGCCCTCGACAAACTCACACACACCACACATTTATCAACCGTCTCTCCAAAACTGATAACCTCGCAGTCAATTATACATAATTCCAGTATCAACCAGGCATAGAATCAAATCTCCAAGCGAACTGACACGACCAAGGTTCAGAGAGAGAGAGAGAGGGGGAGTGAGAGGGAGAGAGAGAGAGAGAGAGAGGGAGAGAGAGAGAGAGTGAGAGAGGGGGGTGAAGAAGGAAAGCGAACCAGTTAGAGAGAGTCAGCGTGCTGACACGTCAACCAGTTCCATTCGAAAGAAGGAAAGAAGGAAGGGGTGAATGATGGAAAGAAAGAAATAAACAAAATGAAATCAAGTTATGAAAGAAAGGAAGAAAGAAAGAAAGAAAGAAAGAAAGGGAGAAAGGGGGAAAGGAAAGAAAGTCAAAATGATGGAGGGAAGAAAAACCGGAAATGATAGATGGGTGAAGGAAAGAATGAATGAAAAAATGGGAAAGAAAGAAGCGAAGGAGGGTTAATTGATGTGAGAAGAAGAAAGAAGGAAGAAAGAAAGAATTAAATTGGAAAAGGAGAGAAAGTGAAAATTACCTAATGAGAGAAAAGAAAGAAAGAAAAGAAAATTGTGTCGGGAAGGAACGGAAGGAAGATTGTGAAACAAAAGAAATAAACAAAGAAAGAAAAATTAAGTAAGAAAATGAAGAAAAAAAGAGGAATTGAGTAATTAAATATAGAAACGAAGAAAGAAAAATTGAGTAAATGAATAAGAATGAAAAGAAAGAAAGAAAAAGAAAAATCAATTAAATAAATAAAGAAAAAGTGAATATAGAAAGAAAGGAAGGAAAAAAGGAAGAAAGGAGTGATTAAGTAAGCCGTTGAAAGAGCTACCTGGACTTCGGTTATCCCCTGGATTCGTCCACTCAATCAGTCATTTAATCTTACACTCTCCCACTACGGGGCACTCACTCGTCTGCCTGTTTACGTTTAGTTTCCACCATTTTACACCGGACAAGGCGTACGCATGCGCACCCATGCTTATATACGTTCAGGCGGGAAAACTATACAGAAATTTGATTGGTTGATTTGATTCCGCCAGTAGCCGTTCGTTTGTGCCAGAGATACTGGCAACTTTTCTTCGTCTATTCAGGCGGTCATTTTTTCTCTCTCTTTCTTTCACCCCTTTCCTTCTTTCCTTCTTTTATTTTTCCCTCCATCTCACGGTCTTTCTTCCTTACTCATCCCTCCTTTTACTTTCTTTCTTTCTTTCAACCCACTTCCCCACTTTTCTCTCCTCCTCTTCCTAATCTCTTTCATTCTAATCATCGTTTCTTATCTTTCTTTCTTTCTTTCTTTCTTTCTCTCTTTCTTTCTTTCTTTCTTTCTTTTGCATTGTCTTTCAGCAAATTGATAATACAATACAAAAGCATTTTTACTTGGGTTTCGGTCTTCGCCGCAGACATCAGCTTGTGCCTCTAGGCCCTCTCTCAATACAAAAGATATATATCTACTTTCCACACCTCCATTTTCCTACCGAATCTTTGGAACAGAAGATCTTGTATCTATGTATGACTGGATTAATTAATCCGATGTTATATCAATCAGTGTTAGAATCCATCAACCAACACTGTAAACGTAGGTTTCTCCTGTTCCTTTAGTGATTCTGGCTGGTTAACCGGCTTTCTATCTATCTATTTATCTATCTATGTGTCATGCGTACAAGCCGCACCAATGGAGCTAGAGGTCTGAAAATGCGAACATTTGCCCTTTATCATGTCTAGGACAAGTACGCGTTGTTTTTGTTTTGTTTTGTTTTTCCACCCCGACCCAATATGTTTTAGGTGACAAGATGGCTAACTATCTATGTGTCGCACGTACAAGATACACCAATGGAGCTAGAAGGCCGAAAATATGAACATTTGTTCCTTATCATGTTTAGGAAAAGTATGCATTTTTTTGTTTGTTTTATTTTTCCGCCCCAACCCAATATCTTTTAAATGGCTTGTTGACTATCTATCTATGTGTCGCACGTACAAGCCACACCAATGGAGCTACAGGGCTGAAAATTTGAACATTTGCCCCTTATCATGTCTAGGACAAGTATGCGTTGTTTTTGTTTCGTTTTCCCCCTCCAACCTAATATGTTTTAGTTATCGGTCCAGTTAACAATACACTTTATAGCAAATTGGTCCTTTGGCTTGTGTTCGCTTTTTTGAGAATTCAGACATTTTTGGTGATCACCGCAAAACAAAAAGTGAGCAAAATTTCCTATTCATTGATCACTCATTTTCCATTTTTTTCAGTCGATATACAGCCAAAAGACGTTGATCACCCGACGGTTTGAATTGAGTAACTAATTAGACCTGTTAGAAACCGTTAACCAAAACTGTCTCCAAAACTGTAACTATAAATCTCTTTAGTTTCGCTGCCCGGCTATGTATGTATGTATCATGCAAACAGGTCACACTAATGGAGCTAGAAGGCTGAAAATATAAACATCTACCCTTATTATGTCCAGAAATAGTTATCTCCCTGGTTTGTAGTGGAGGGGGTTCAATTTGCTATGTGAGTTTATGCTGAATTGGTGCCTTAGTGTGTATCCGGCAGCATTTAGGTTTGTTTATTTTTTTTTCTTAAATATTTAGACGTTTTTTTGCAATCACTGCCAGGCAAGAGGTGAGAATTGTATCTCATTCATTGATCACCTCTTTTTCACTGCCAAAAGACATTGTTCATGTAATGGTTTCTATTGAGTGACTAACCAAACCAGTTTATTTCCCTTTTCGATGTTTTTTTTTCGTTTAAAAATTCGTTCATTGATTTAAGATGTTGGAAAATGTTGTCGAAGGTTCATTCACCGTTTTTCCAAGTCAAAACTTTTTGGAACCTTTTCCTCTATTCTTATGGTTTTAAAGAGATAATAGTGAAAAACAATCATCGGAGATATTGGCTTCCTTCTTCTTACTGACATTCATCTATCTTTGTCTGTTCATATCTATCTATCTATCTATCTATCTGTCTATTCACATCTATCTATCTTTTCATATCTATCTATCTATCTATCTATCTATCTATCTATCTATCTATCGAACTCTCTGTTTGTTCATATCTATCTATCAATTTTTCTGTTCATATCTCTCTCTCTTAGTCTGTTCATATCTATCTATCAATTTTTCTGTTCATATCTCTCTCTCTCTCTCTCTCTCTCAGTCTGTTCATATCTATCAATCTATCTATCTATCTATCTATCTATCTATCTATATTTTCATATCTATCTATCTATCTATCTATCTATCTATCTATCTATCTATCTATCTATCTATCTATCTCTCAGTCTGTTCATACCTATCAATTTTTCTGTTCATCTCTCCCTCTCTTAGTCTGTTCATATCTATCTATCTATCTTTTCATATCTATCTATCTATCTATCTATCTATCTATCTAGCCTGTTCATATCTTTCTATCTCTCTGTTCATATCTATTTCAGTGTATTTACATCTATCTATATACTTATCGATCTATCCCTTCCTCTTTATTCATGTAAATATATTCATCTCCTTTCTCTCTCTCTGCATATTTGTCCTCACTCACTCTCTATCGTCGTCTCTCTCTGTATTACTGCTCCTATCTCTCTCCCATCGCCTCTCTATTTATCCCTTTCCCTTCATTTAACTAATTCTGTTTATTACTCTCCCCCACTCTCCCTCTTTCTCTGATGGTGTGTCTGTCGGACTCTCTCTCTCTATCTCTCTTTCTTTCTCCCCCTCTCTCTCTATCTCTCTTTCTCCCCCCCCTCTCTCTCTCTATATATATATATATATATATATATATCATCCCTTTAATCAACCATTCAACAATGAATTCACTTCAGCGAAACATTTTCATTCATCATCTCTATTTTGGAGATTTATCTCAATTTCCTTTTTCCTAATCACCCCTTCCACTCTTTCCTTCCTTCCTTTCCTTCCTGTCCTCATTGGCTCCTTCGTTACCTCCCCTCCTTCCTTCCTTCCTCCTTTCCTTCCATCCTTCCTTCCTCCTTTTCTTCTGCCCTTCCTTCTTTCTTTTCTTCTTCCTTTCCTTCCTTCCTTCCTTCTCCATTCCTCGCCCCCTCCTTTCATTTACTTATTCAATCTTATAATCGAACCATCTCCCCCGTACTTCTCTTCCTCCCCTCTATTTTCACGCTGGAGATTCCTTTTCCTGCCTCCATCTCCTGTTCGTTCACTTACTCATTCAATCATTTATTTAACTATTCAGTCAAGTGATAACAAAATCAACTCATTCGCTCCATGAATCGGGAGGAAACAGTGCGGTTCATTCGCTCAATTTGATCTAGTACCGTCGGAGATGGCCCCAGTGTCCTGAACAGTCAGTCGACTGACTAAAATGGGCGCCACTTTATGGTCGTACTTTTCCCCTTCGAAGCACGCCAAACGGAGAACTTTCCCGCTCTTTCTTGCCGGCCAGATCATGCCCCTCTTCCGTGTTTAATTCCCTCGATCTCTTTGAATGTCAGGGATTTTCAGTGTCTTCTTCTTAATGATTTATTTTCCTGCCTTTTTTGGAGGGTGTGGGTAGCGGAAAGTTATCGGTACGGAAAAATCGACGATCCGAGTTCAAATTCCGATTGAGTTTGCTGATGTTCACTTAACATTAGACGAAGGTCTCTTTCTGTCTTGGTAGTCCAGTGGTCGCCAACCTGGGTGATACCGCCCACCAGTTAGAGAGTTAAGATTCCAATGGGGCAATAGACATATTATCAGGTCTGCCACCAGACATCACCGCAAGTCAATACGCACGATTTTCAAGATCCGGCTTTTATTTTCATTATCATCTTAATATACAATAAATACATCTACTTGCTCTTTTGGAGCCTTTGTACGAGTTTTTCGAGCGTAAACAGTTGCCTAATGTCTAGTTTCCTTGAAATGGAATCTTCATAATTTTAGCCATTTTAACAGATTTAGCCATTTTCCCCTATTTAAAATGGCCGCTAAGTGGCTGACTGGATTTAAAATATCATTGGGTAGTACAGAAATTTTAGCCCTCACGAAAGTTACCAAAGTAAGTACTTGGCGTGAAAAAGTTATCGACCACTGTGTTAGACAATGCAACGATACTAAAGTGACCTTTCAATGGCCCAGACCTGGGCGAAACGTATGAGGATCCTGATGTAGCCTGAGGGTAATAGGAGCGGTACGTTTGGAATCAGCTGCAGGGGTTTGCATCCAGTCGTTTTGGGAAGATGGGACACCTCGCCTGGATTCCAGAATCAGAGATATTCTGAAGAGTCTAATTTTGCTCCTTGGGTGCATGTGCTTCCCCTCTCACAGAATTCACCTCCAGTGTAGGCATCTATGAGTTCTTTTTGGATCTTTACACTGAATACGTGACCTTCTAACGAAACAATCAAACTGCACTATCTATCTATCTATCTATCTATCTATCTATCTATCTATCTATCTATCCCAGTCTGTTCATATCTATCTATCTATCTATCTATCTATCTATCTATCTATCTATCCCAGTCTGTTCATATCTATCCATCTATCTATCTATCTATCTATCTATCTCCGTGGATCTATCTAGCTACCTTCGTCTACATCTATCTATCTATCTATCTATCAATCTATCCCAGTCTATTCATAGCTATCTATCTCAGGCTCTCCCTATTTATCTATCTATCTATCTATCTATCTATCTATCTATCTATCTATCTTCGTGGATCTATCTATCTATCTTCGTTTACATCTATCTATCTATCTATCTATCTATACAAGTCTACTAGCCTATCACTCTATCTATCTTTCCATGCCTATCTTCGTGTATCATACAGGGGAGACCGGCTTGTTGGGCTCAGGTGCATGTTGAATCACTGGCTTTAATTTTTGTTTTCAATACCAGATGGCGCCGCCGTTAGCCTCATTTTCTACTACGTTTGAGTGATATGAGCTGTAAGCACGAAAGGTTTTGCATGAAAAATGTTTTTTCATTCAGGTAAGTAACTTTTTCACTTGGACAAATGAGTGTCCAGCTCACACTGTTTTGTGCAGTTGATTATAGCGTAGTCTATAACGAGAAGAGGCAATTAATGGCCAACAGATGAACTTCAGCAAGACGAAGATCATGTGCAACAACCACATCGGAGATGAAAACACTGAGATCAGAATCGAAGACACAGAATTTGAGAAAGTAGATCACTACATCTATATGAGAGAATGAATCTCCATGAGACCCTCAAAAGAAGAAGAAATCAAGCGAAGAATCACACTTGGATGGCAAGCCTTTTACGGAGCTAGCTCAATCTTAAAAAATAATAAGATCCCATTATTTATAAAAAGAAGGGTGTATAACCGATGCATCCTCCCAATAGTCACTTATGGAGCTGAAACATGGAACCTAACCAAGAGACAGATCCGCAAATTGAGAACCATGCAACATGCACATGAAAGAATTATGCTGGGCCTCACATGGAGAGACCACAAGTCAGCACAGTACATTTGGGAAAAAACAAGGGTCGGGGACATCATAGAATCCATTACAAAGCTCAAATGGCAGTGGGGTGGCCATGTTGAACGAATGGCGGACAACCTATGGACATCGCGACTCACGACATGGATCCCCCGAGATCACATGTGGAACTGAGGCCGGCAGAATATTTGATGGAGAGACTAGTTGGATAAATTAAGAAAGTACTGGCCCCACGACGCCCATGATAGGGAAGTGTGGCGAATCCCGGGAAAGGTCTACGTCCAACGTCGGAAGACTGGTGATGATGAAGTACTACAATTCAAGCAGTTTCTGTTAGGACTTTTTTTTCTCAGAATAGAATGTAGAGAAAACACTGTTTGTCGACAGTTCGTATGTTATAGGTGGGGCTACTTGAAACTCTGTAATTATATGCAATCGAGGCTGAAGAAAACAAAAAGCCTGCAAAATAAACAAACTTCAAACAAGTCATTGGTGTCGTCCGTATTTACTTATTGTTCTCTTTTCCATCTTTCATCTTATTACAATGCTTCATTGAAGTCCACTTCCACGTGATTCCACTTGTCCTTCCACGTGGTCATTAAATTCCTAAAAATATTAATTTTTTTTCACCTCAAATACATTCCTCTGTCTGGTTCAAAATTTATATTTCTCAATTATAACAATATATTAATCACGTCTGTACCTACTTGAACGACACATCCAAAGAGAAAGTCTCTCTTTTTTTTTCTATATCGTCACAGTCTTTTATTTGAAATAAGTCTGGTTAGTCACTCGATAAAAACTCTCACGTGACCAAGACCTAGATATTTACATCGAATGGCAAAGGGCAGGCCGTGTTGCAAGAATGAAAGACAACCGATGGACATCACGTCTCACAACATGGATCCCCAGAGATCACATAAGAGACCGAGACCGATAAAACACAAGATGGAGAGATGAACTGGACAGATTCAGGAAATACTGGTTCCGCGATGCCCATGATAGGGAAATGTGGTGAATCCTGGGACAGACGTTAAAAGACTGATGATAATGATGATGATGTGTGGTCAATACTTTGTTTTTTTGTTGTCCGGTAATTCGATCCCTTTCGCTGCATTCAGCCTTTCTCTGTGCATTACCATAAGTGTGCATTTCTTCTTCTGGATTCCATCCCACTGTCATCACTTTATTCTTCAAATGGCTTTATGTCGTCCACGTAAGCAAGATAGTTGACTTGTCCCCTTTGTTTTGGACATTTTCAGAAAACTTGAGACTACTACTACTACTACTACTACTACTACTACTACTACTACAGCTACTATTCTTACTACTATTCTTACTACTATTCGGTATAAAGAAGCAACAGAAATAAGATGAAAGTGAGACTAGTCCAAAAATATGATTATTATCAATATTCGTTATTATTATTATTATTATTATTATTATTATTATTATTATTATTATTAGTAGTAGTAGTAGTAGTAGTAGTAGTGGTAGTAGTAGTAATGATGATAATTATAATAATTTTTGACTGGTCTTACTCTCATCGTATTATTTCTGTGGCTTGTTTTTACCTTATAGTAGGAGAGGTGATAATTTTAATAAATTCTTAGATGAAGCATTGATATCATCGTTTTCAATTGTCAAACTCCAGTCAACCTACTTTTCAACCGTGATGAGAACAACGAGAACAATCTTCACCAAATTCAGGTGAGTGAAAATTAACATTTCCCTACCGTGATTTCAAATCAGATTGATGGTTGTGTCACTCACCGACTGAACGAAAATGACAAGTTTCACATATCTACCAGAATTTATGTTTAAAATACGCACGGGCTTATTTCGTTGTAATAAATGAATATATTTATAAAATTAACATTTCCTGACTGTGATTCCGTTGCTTTCATCACAACTACTCAGATCGTTTTACGGCCATTAGTGGACAGGATCTACAACTAATGCGTCAGCCCGATAGTCACCCATGGAGCTGAAACGTAGAATCCAAACAAAAGAGAAAATGACTCCCAAACTAAGAGCTGCACTACAAGCACAAGAAAGGGTCATGCCCAACATCACATAGTGAGATCACAATCAGTATACCGTGGTGCGTGTGGGGGGACAGGGGTCAGAGATATCATAGAATCCGTTGGAAAGCTCAGATATGCAAAAATATGGCCGGCAAAAATAAGATAGGATGACGAACTAGACAAATTCAGAAAATATTTGCTCTGCGACGCCCATGATAGAGAAGTCTGGCGAATTTCCAACGACGGATGCTAAAATGATGATGTTGATGATGAGACGGAATTAGATAGATTAGTAAAAAAGCATAGGAAAAAGGTCACCTGATACTCGTACGAATTATCAATAGGTACATTACATACAGGAAAGCAGAATTCATTTCTTCATTGACTTATCTTTAAAACATGTAAAATTCAGCGCAGACACGATTGTATATGTAAGATAAATCATCAAATCAATTAAAGGATTGTAATTACACGAAAGAAAAAATCCCCCAAACTTTGAAATAGAATCTCCTTTTGACTTTTTGTTTTTTCTTAATCTGTCCTTTATTAAATAAGTTCCGATATTTTTTAGAATGACTTATAAATATTTGATATTTGGTAGATTTTTAAAATCGATGTGTCTCCGCATAAACATTTTCTAATGCAAATCATTTCTACCATTCTTTGTTTACAGACTATCACCGTTTTTATAGAGAGCAAAAATCTTTCTTCTTACTAATGATTGCAGTTTGGGCGATATAATCAACTTTTATTCAAGTTTGTTGTTGTATTTTTCCTAGGGTGACGATTATCCACCCACACAAAATTCAAATCACCGTTTCGAACCATCCAAAATGCATTACGAATTGATCTGGGATTAGTGAGGTTCTTGGTAGCACGCCGGGGGTGATCAACTAAAAAAATGGGAAAAGGAGTGATCAATGAATATCAATTACTTCACTCACATTTTGTTGGGCTGTGATCATTAGGAAAGGTCTGAATGTGCATAACTCTAAAAATCGGACGGACAATGTATCCAATTTTCAGTGGCCATTATGTTCGAACCCACACAATCAAAAATGAACTGACATCATTTGGATATATTGTAAGTAATTTCTAGGTTGGTGGTAATGATGATACGATCCTGAGATTGTCCTATCACCTGAATTACAGCTGTATATAGGGGGTACTGCGAGTGGTTGATACATTTTCCCCCTTGGATGCCTGTAACTTTCCATGAAATTAATTCATCGAAACGCAAATATGACTAGAGGTTACTAAAGAAAAAAATAAGAGATCTCGAACGTGACGCGATGAAACGGGAAAAAATGAAAGAGAAAAAAAAAGGATACTTTAGGAGGATTAGAAAAATATTAGAGACTAAGCTGAATAGCAGAAATCTAATGAACAGAATGAACACAAGCAGTATTGGTAGTACAATACGCAGGTCTTTTCTAGGGTGGACAAAGGAAGAGCTCCAGTTGATGAGCCTGTGGATGAAGAAGCTTATGACGATACACAATGCTCTACGCCCCAGAGATGACGCAGCTAGACTTTACATGGAGAGGAAAGAGGGCGGAATAGGACTCGTTAGCATAGAAGACAGCGACTAGAAGGCTGAAATAAGATAAGAAAAGTATGTGCAAGCAAGCAGTGAAGATATTATAAAATGCGCCCGAAGCAGTGCAACGAACAACAAGAATGTCGCAAACAAGGGAGTAACAAAGCAGACAACAATGAAAGAAAAATGGGAACAGACGGAACTACAAGGGGTTTTCAAAAGACACATACAAAATATTGCAGACGAGAGATCATGGACGTGGCTACGCAAAGGAAACCTGAGGAGAGAAACGGAATCGTTAATTAGGGCAGCCTAAAACAAATGCATCAGGACAAACTATGTTAAGGCGGACATTGATAGACCCCCCCCCCCAAAAAAAAACAGCAAATGCCACCTACGTGTAGAAAAGGAGAAAATTGTAAACTACGTAACTAGGGAATGCAGTAAACTAGCATAGAAGTACAAAAGCAGACACGATAGGGTAGCAACAGTTATACACTGGGAACAAAGCAAACGACCAGGATTCGACTATGCTGATAAATGGCATCAGCATAAACCAGAGACAGCCCTGGAGAATGGTCTGGTAGTCATGAGCAAGTGAATCTACCAAATATTAAAGTCATACTAGTACCAACCGTGCCGAAGATACAAAAACAAGATTGGAGCAGATGGAGACATGAGGAAGAATTAAGACCATGCAAACCACAGCACTATTGGTGTCTGCACGAATACTGAGGAAAGTACTGGCAATATGAGATTCACAACCTCCAGTTGTCTGCAATGACCAAACAGCCAGGATGAAAAAGACATGGTTGAAATGGTGCAAGCCCCAGCATTGCTGTGATATGTAAGGAAGATCTGAGAAGAGGCCTGGCGACTTGAGGAAGCTTGTTGTCACTCAGTCTCCAGCGACAACTATCTAGCAACTAGTGTGAAAATGCCAATAATAATCATGACAATTATAACTCGCCATCACAGTCAATAATTGAACAAGTGGAGCGTCAAACTTTGAAGTCATGTGAAAAAATTCCATCGGAGAATAGATATGGTCAGAATAAATTCCATATTGACATCGCAGGTGTTTTCTACTTGTTTCTGCTTTTCAGAAACTGTCAAACAAAACTGCTAACATCAGCAAAGGTTTCGACAGTTTTCAAACCGGTCTGTCTGGGCTATGTACGTATGTATATAACGCGCGTACAGACCACGGTAGGTAGTGGGATAAATATTCAAAAATTTTCTCCTTATGTAAAGGAAAAACATTTCTCCAAAAATAGGTTTTCAGTGGCGGGTTTAATATGCAATGTAAGCTCATGCTAAATTGGTCTCTTGGTTTTTGTCTGGCAGTGTTTACGCTTGTTCCATCTCTTTTTTCTTCTTCTTTTAACTTGAGTCAGAAAACAATCAGCGAGGAATGTACTTGAAATTACCGACTTTCCCACACTTGTTGCAAGTCACTGATGGCCCCCATGTTGGAGGTTTGCAGGTGTAGAATTTGAGTCTTTCCTATGTTTATCAGGAAACTTAGTCTTTCTGTTTCCATCTGTCTCAGGTCGTTCCGTGTCAGAGATATCTGCTTCATATTTAAAAAAAACACGCACACACACACACACATACATACATACATTCATACACACGAAACAGAGTTTTGAGGTGAGGTGTGGCTTTATATATATATATATATATATATATATATATATATATATATATATATATATATATGTATATATATATATATATAGATAGATAGATAGATAGATAGATAGATGGATAGATTTAGATCAAAGAAGTGCGGAAACTTGGTATTTGTTCCCCTGTGTTAGCTTATCAAATAGACAGTGTAAAAAGGTTTACATTTACTTTACTCACGGCAAAAATCACTCGCATTTTTAGAATCATAATTGAGACTGTTAATCATGATATATATATATATATATATATATATATATATATATATATATACCTTATGAAAGTGCGATACGGGCTTTATTGAAACAGGGTGTGCTGATGTGCTGAATGCACAAGTTCAGAAGCGTAGCCGAAGTTGAGAGAGGGCTATTTGGAGGCAAAAGCTTTATAAATAGTATTTCGCTGACTGGATTTCTACTTACAAATCTCACTAAATGTTCGAGGGGGCCCTTCAACAAGCCAAACAAACCCGCCCTCTCCCCCAGATTTATTCATACATAGGACATTACGAATTGTAACTGACATGTTTTCATCATCAGCCTTTTAGCGTCCGTCGTTGGACAAACACCTTCCTCAAGATTTGCTAGACCTCTCTATCATGGGCATTGCAGAGCCAGCATTTACTGAATTTATCGAGCTCGTCACTCCATCTTACTTTCTGTCGGTCACAATTTTGCATATGATCTTTGGGGAACCACGTTGTGAGTCGTGATGTCCAGCAGTTGTCTGACATTCTTGCAACATGTCCAACCCATTGCCATTTGAGATCTCTCCCTGTCTCTATGATATCTTGGACTCCTGACTTTTCTCCAATATTCTATGCTATTGTATGATCTCTCCGTGTAAGGTTGAGTATAATACTCTCATTTGTACGTTGCATGGTTTTGAATTTGAGGGTCAAAAATGCATGCTCCTGATAGTCACCTATGGAGCTGAAACATGAAACCTAATCAAAAGATAGGAATTATCATACATAAATAAATGAACCAAACCTCTAATATTCTATGAATTGAACAACCCTCAAGATGAGAGACGATTTTATCCTTTGCATAGAATTTGAAATAACAGTTCAAATTATAACTGAAAACATCTTTCAAATGGTTGTGCAGAAAAGTTTGTCATTACATTTAATCCTTCCATCCAGGTAACTTTGCTTGTTCGATTCAGTTGTACATCAGCGATGTTTTTTCACAGCATCGTCAGCAATTAGAAAACTTGTATTCTAAAACAGCTAAGAAAGAAAATTGTCGTGTAAAGTCTCGGTGTGATTTATCAGAAAATGTTGCAATGCAAATCAGTAGGTCCATTGTTTACTTCTAATTCATGATGATAAGTGTTTGGAAACGATATCCACCAATATTATCATGCGGATAATACGGAAAAAAGTATTCAAATCAAAGGTATCTGTTTTTCATTTCGTGGTTTCTTCGTGATCTAAAATACTTTGCGTTTGTGCTCACGTGGTAAGATATTACGTGACATAATTTACTTGAAAAAAAAAAGAAAAGCTTTTCAATATAATTTCATTTGAAATGACTACTTCAACGAAGCCGAAAGGCGGAATATGTTCGAATAATAAAGTTTGATTTAGATAATACTCTTTTCATATTGTCCATTTAATAATATTACATAATGTAAACAACTTTTCAAAGACAAAAGTTCTCAATTCTATACGTTAGATACAAATATTTTTTTATCATGGAGTTCTTTCGAATTATTATTTTTATGAAAGGTCCAAGATAATAGCAATAAGAATAACATGTTTACGAATTGCGGGCATTTTTAGTGACACATGTCATCTTGTCAAAAGTGTGCAGAGTTACCTAAATGCTTTTGAAAAATCACTTTTTTGAACTGACTTAATCTGTTTTGACTTTGTGTTAGATATAAAGACAAATTATAACCAGATTGGATCATAGTACTGCAAAAACATGATTATTACAAAGAAAATTAGTTTGTTCTATTTCCAAGGTATTCATACATACAACTTCTCAACGTGAAAAGAAAAAGGAACGCACGAGGCGTGCTCCTGAAATACAGCACACGTTACACTCCTTATATATTTCACCGTCACATTAAATCATCATTCGCCCACTGCCATAGTACAACTTAAGCTACTAGCCGTGGAGTGTCCGATGTGATATTCACAGAATCCATGATCTATGATTATATCATAAAAAAATTAGTAATATCAAGTAGAAAGCAGTCACATTCAACATTAAATGTCTATTCTTATTAGATCTATAGTTTGTATATTACTTCAATAAAATCGTTCTGTTATAAATCGGACGTTACTCTCAAGTTACCTTGTATAATGTCATTCCAGCAGTCCAGCTGACTCAGTATTTCCTGGAAGATATAGAAACTTATATTTAATTTCGGGACCCAAAGATTATCGGTGAAACATTAAAGCAATATACATTTTGGGAAGGTCTGATCTAAGAGATCTTTGATTTTATGTGTTATTCGATATCTCTTCAGATGCCGTTGCTAAAGCATTCGTTATTCTTGGCTTCAAAGTTCTGATATCGGGAAATGGCGAAGTGAACATTTTCTTCTTGGTGCACCCCCATAAAAAATATTTAGAGGAGTCATTGTCTATAGGAGAAGAGTCATCGACATTACCCACTTCTGCTCATCTTCACATCTTTGATGCTAACACAATATTTCGACGGATTCATTCTACGGCCTTTTTTGGGTGTAATAAAAGACTTTTCCCTTTCAGACATTACGCTATTTCACTTAAAGAAGGTCGGAGATTGAATCGGCCAATAAGGTGTGTTAAGATCAAAAATAAGAAAAAGAAATTGTATTGTCAAAGCCAAATTTGGTAAGGGGGTAAGGTCTGGTGAGTGTGATGGAAGGAACCTATGCTCACTCTGAATATGCACACATATAAAAGGTGCCACCCCAAATTTTTGAGAATGTATTTGCCGATTCAGATATAATTCCGCAACCGACACTTTGTTCATACGTATCAACTTAGACTTTCTCTACTATTTCTCTAATTCATACAAACCCCATTAGCCAATCTATATAATCATGAGACAGAAAAATTGACCCATATACATACATGAAACCTGACACACATAATCAGATGAAATCTCTCCAACCACACATAATTACACATGGCAGTTTGACTTCACAATCGATACAAACGACCCACACAAAACCCCTGTTAACTAGTTCACATACACATGGACGACTCTTATGCACACGTTTAATCTAACACCGATTCAAATAAATATCTCTCCAGGATAGAAAACTAACCATACATCACTCAGACACCTTCCCCTAACATGCATATTCTGTCGAAACTCAGCTAAGATCAGAAGAATCACCACCCAGCTTGGTTCGGGACACTTATAAACTATTTTGTTCGATTAATAAGACATCAACATCCTCTCACATCCGGAACTTTGCACCAACAACTTACCATGAGTCTATAAAGAGACATCATTTTCTGAAGATGTTTGTTCTGACGAACGAAATATGATAAATCAAATAAAAAATCTCATTCGGAACATCTATTTTGCCTTTCCGGATTATTTCTTCAATCTAATATATATATATATATATATATATATATATATATATATATATATATAGAGAGAGAGAGAGAGAGAGAGAGAGAGAGAGAGAAAGAGAGAGAGAGAAAGAGAAAGAGAGAGAGAGAGAGAGAGACAGACAGACAGAGAGACAGAGTGAGAGTGAGAGAGGGGGGAAAGGGAGAATCTCTATATATTTATACATTTATGTATCAGCAGGGTGGCGTTCCTAGGGTTGGTGTCAACCTGGGCGGTAACTCAAGTTATTCATTTTCAAAATTGGCCCGATTTTCGGCTATCGTAGATTTTTATAGGATAAATTAGAGAAATATTCAGTCAGATCTAAGCGAAAAATGATTAATTTGGTAACTCTGGGCTTCCTTCTACAAAACAGGTGACTTTTTGACTGACTTCATGCAAGGAAGATCTAAAGACTTGATGACTGCTTGTCTGTTTCGTATCTTGAACGGGAATGAATTCGACCAAACGTAGAAATTTGATAGTCTAGATACTTTAGAAATAAAGTTGTTTTTTTAAAATAAACATTTCTACCTATAAATATAGAGAACCTAAATAATTCAGAGATTTTATTTTATCATGAAAAGCAAATTATTGTACATCACTTTAGAGTTAACAAGGTCAAGTCAAACTTGATATATTAAATGAACAAATTCAATTAAAAGAAAATTAGGCAGTCATCTTGGTGTCAACCAGAGCGGGCCACCAACGGGCACACCAACCAGCACGCCAATGTATTAGTAAAAGGACAATTTATATCCGATAGAAAGTGATAATTAGTAAGTTCTATATTTTGTTCGGTCGCCTCTGTATATATATATATATATATATATATATATATATATATATATATATATATATATATATATTGAGTTACTCCTCTGCAGGAGAAGAAGAGGGCGGCAGATCTCTAAAGCTATCTCGGGCATCTATCAGTAGAAGAAAGCTCCTGTCAGACCTATGACATTGAGGACTTGCTCCTATTCGTACCACATCAGTGGACCATAGGATGCAAACCCTTGGTTTAAATGGTAGGGTCGGTCCTGCATAGACTGCACAACTTTAAAACTTGATTACGCAGGCTGGAGGGTTAATTCGCGTACCCTGCTTTTTATGGATCCCATAACTCTAGGCATGAATTTATAAACCCAATATTTCCAAAATAGACTGATTCTGGGAATCATTTCATTGAGAAATTTTACATTCATAACATGAAAACAAAACAAAACAAACAAACAAACAAACAAACAAACAAAAACACCCTTTAATCCAATTTTAGAAGAGAATAGATACAAATAATTTTCCCAATTTTTTGTGCCTGTTTCTAATCCATAAGACTTTTGTTTCCTCCGGGGATTCCACAGTTTTGATAAAAAATCATCCAATCCTTTGGAAGGAGTTCTATTTACACAGCAAATATCATGCTAAACTGGACCTTTCTTTCTGTCAGCTATACGGAAATACATCTTCGAAGTATTCGGTTACTTTCTTATGATCTTTCCAATTACTTCCTTAGTTGTTAAAAATATCGTTTACGGTTTGAAAAAAAATTATCATTTTACTAATTTTATACTATTGGAATCTTAAACCAAATCCTCTCCTTTCAAACATTTTCATAACCGTAACACGAAAAAGTCAGATGGTGCGTGCAGGCCTGCGCAGGTCAGCTCAGGAGGGTGCGCAAACCCAGCCGAACGTGTGCAAGAACCATGCCAAGGTTCGATTGCACAAGCTGCCCGTCACACTAAAAACATATTTCGGGGGGTATGGGGGTCTCACCAACTCGCAAACCCACCTCATTGTGTTGTGCTGTGCTAGAAGACGTATTATTACAGATCATATTTCATAAAAAAAACATCATAGAATCCATTAAAAATCTCAAATGGCTGTAGGCTGGCCATGTTGCAAGAATGGCAGACAATCGATGGACATTACGACTCACGACATGGATCCCCCGAGATCACATGCGCAACCGAAGCCGACAGATTATTAGACTGAGAGACGAGCTTGACAAATCCAGAAAGTACTGGCTCTGCGACGCCCATGATAGAGAAGTGCGGTGAATCCTAGGGAAGGTCTACGTCCAACAACGGACGTTAAAAGACTGATGATGATAGTTCATAGATAGATTGTTATATTCGAAGTTATTTCTTCCCCAGGCAACGCCAAGGGCCCCTGCCAGTCTATATAACGACTGCCTGTCCGTTTATTATTTCTGTGTGTATAAGAGCATCGCTCTGTGAATAAGAAAACAAACTTCTCTTCGTCACCTGCTTGGGGAGATGGGGAATACCTACCCAGCCCTTTTCCTTATACAGAGAATCCTTCCTGCAACCCCAACAATTCAGAACTTTTCGTGGGGGTCAAACCTAATTATAACCTGTCGGCACAGGTGCAGAGGGGTTTCAACTGACTTGGCGGTCCCCATTTCACCCTTTCGGGGCGGACACGTGTGATTATAAAATAAACAGGTCTGGTTGATCGCTCAATAGAAACCGTCTCGTAACCGACGTCGTTTTGGCAGCATGTCACGTTAGGGGTGATCAATTAGAAAAAATCGGTGAAAAGGTTCAGATCGATGAATAAGTTAATTCCTCCTCCATTTGTTGGGCAGTGATCACTAAAAAGGTCCAGCCTTTCAAAATACAAGCGCAAATGCTGCCGTACACAAACTAAGAGATAAATTTAGCATAAACTTACATTGTGAATTGAAGACTATGACAATAAAGAAACTGTTTTTTTTAATAATAAGAAGTGAATTTTAAATTTTTCAGCCACGTAGCTACTTTGGTGCAACCCGTAGGTGTGATGCATAGATAGTCAGCGAGCCAAACTTAAAAACTGAAGAAACCTATGTTGACAGTTTTGGTTGATGGTTTCTAATAAGGCGTATATGCTGACTCCGCACCACGCACTCATCTCTGATAAAGCTCACGAGTACAATCATACATTGACTTACGTCCGATCAACTCACGTACGCTCGCAGATACGTCCTCCGTAAGAACTTGAAAACCTATTGACCGCGGATGACGGGAATTTAAGTCGTTCACATTTAGAATGACGGAAATTCCTGTCATGCTAATGTTAGCTTGCTAAGACAACATAATATATTCGCCATGTTTGTTTCAATTTCTCCGGACCGGGTCGGGGAGGAGAAGATAAAGAAGCAGACACCTTGCTGTGCTGAGCTAATGCCGTCGTGAAAGAAACGTAATGGATGAGATTTGTTCCTTTCTCTTCGGAAAGGCAAGGAAGACGTGTATACAATAAAAGGATTCGGGTGAATATGCATGTCATAATATGTCATGTTGTACAGCTAAACAACAAAAAAAGTGAAGAAATCCCTGTTCGAAGTATTGATTGAAGGTTTTCTATACTTAATCAAAATAACCAATATATATATATATATATATATATATATATATATATATATATGCCCAAATCAGAAAATTCATGACCGACTGCTTTAAAACCCTAGATTTGCCAAATTTGGTTATGGAATGGTCAAAGTGGCAACCCTGGTCCTAAATGTCTGAATAAGTTAGTAGGCAGTTGAAATTTCTATTCTGACTAATTAGATCTGGCACTTTGGGTGGCCATTTCTTTGTGGAGGCACCAACGTCATGGTTATTTCTGCAGACGAACTTTGATTTAACCATTTTTGGTGCCGACTGTGGTTGGGTGGTATTGGGAGTGGCCCTGGTTGAGAAAGACATCAGAGATGCTGCTGGAAGTTTTTTGAAGAAGAGGAAGAAGACAAAGAAGAAGAAGAAGGAAGAAGACAAGTAATGGAAAAGAGGAAAAAGAAAAAGATAATAGAAGATGATGGAGAAGAAGAAAAACAAGAGAGAGAAGGGGAGGAGAAGGAGAAGAAAGGGATGAAAGAGATAATAAGGGAGTGACCAAGAAAAAAGAATATATACATATGTAATTGTACGTTATACACAAATATATGTATTTATGTATGAATATGTATACATATATATATATATATATATATATATATATATATATATATATATATATACATATATATATACATATATATATATACATATATATATATATATATATATGTTAAACATATACATATATTCAAGTCTTGGGACGAATATATATATATATATATATATATATATATATATATATATATATATATATATATATATATATATATATATACCTAAAAGTATGTATTCATGTACGTTGACGAATATATATATATATATATATATATATATATATATACATATATATATATATATATATATATATATATATATATATATATAATATATATATACCTAAAAGTATGTATTCATGTACGTTGACGAATATATATATATATATATGTATATATATATATATCAACACATAATAAGCATGCATGCTGATTTCTTCTCTTTTTTTTCGCAGTTATGCAATTCGTTGGTTAATCCACCTTCCTATTATGACATAACAATGAAGATTACGTTATAGAAACTCTTGAAACTATACGCCTAATCAGACATCAAAGCAGCTTGACTTGAGTTGAGACTTGAAAAAATTGAAATCATGGTACTTGAATTATCAAAAAATGAGTGTCTCAACAATATAGCTCTCGGTGCCTTCATGCCGATCCATCCGACGGGTGAACGTTTGGTTTGCAAAATATTGCATTGTTTAATGCCATAATAAGAGATAAGGTATAGAAAGGCTACACAGACGCTGGGTTTGAAAAAAGATCCTGAATTTTGAAAACTGATTATTCGTCCGTCAGTTTTGGGGAGAGGTGTAGCTAGAAAATTGGACGTCTGCTTTTCGACTCGATACTCCCCACTCCTTAACTCATCACTCAGACTTTACCCCGACCCCCATTCACGTCTGCTACCAAAGTTTGGATAGTTTTTATCGACAACTTCACCAAAATTTACTGATCCTCCCCTGCTTCAATTTCAAGTTTTTTTCAAATAAAAAAATACAACCGTAATTTTGTTTGGAATGAATACATTCATAATGAAATCAGATTTCTTTTAGTGATGATTGCCCAACAAAAGGCGTGAGAAGTAATTTATTTATTAATCAATCCTTTTCCCATTTTTTAATTAATCACTCTAAGATGGCACTCTGCCAAAATATTTTGGTCACGTGGCGGTTTCTGTTGACTGATGAACTAAACCTGTTACTCTTTCTATCACTAGGCTTCAGAAAACTTCGGACTATCCCCCCCATATATATATATATATATATATATATATATATATATATATATAGCAGAATGTGAATTCACTACACAAACTAGCTCATGTTTCTGTCCTCCTCGGGCCTCATCAGGCGAATGATTCACCTGATGAGACCCGAAGAGGGCAGAAACATGAGCTAGTTTGTGTAGCGAATCCACATTCTACTATTTATTTCCAGCTCTACTCTAAAACAACTTAACTTCAACAGTAAAAAGTTGTATGTATCGAGCACGCTATGAAATAAATCCATTACATTTCAGAAATGACTTTAGATTATTGATATATTATTATTATATTATGTTATACTGCTAGCCTGATTTGTACGACATATAACCTAAAACTTATAACAGATCGATCCATGTGAAATAGATTAACACAGCTATACATATATGAAAGGGTTGCAATAAAAATGTGAAAGTCTTCTGTCATAATAACGAATATTACGTGAAAATTCCAATGTGTTGAGGAAACGCTGAGTGAGTGACAAGAAGAAAAAAGAGTCATTGTGCTGAAGTGAGTTGAAGAGCGATTCATTGAACAAGTGTAATAGTCTCTCTTTTATTTAACCCAAGCCAATTTTATGCCCGCCAGACAAGAAGGGGGACGTACCGTTGCTAGATAGTTGGAGACGTTTATGGCTGAATACTCACAAAAATAGCAAACAAAACAGCCAAACATTGCAACACACGCCAAAAACAAAAAGAATTTATCAAAAATATTACTGCTAAAAAGTCAAAATTGCTTTATTTTGATATGGACAAACCAAAAAGTTCATGACAAAATGTTTTTTTTCCAACGAAAAATTGTCAAATTTGGTCACGTCTTTCATTTGATTAAAGCAAAATATGCTATCCAAGAAATAAGTGATATTTGTAATAAAACAAGTTTCTATCCATGACATTTTTATTCAGACCACACGATATCAGTGTTGACTTTTCTTAAATGACATTTTGTCTCTATACTTCCGACCGTTCTTTCAAACAGATGTTTTGCGTTGAGTTGAGACTAGTGAAAAAAACCTTTAAAATTAGGACACTTTCGTTATTAAGAACAAAAAAACGAAGAAAATTGCTTCACGCTTTCTAGAGCCTTTTCATACATGTATAACCCCGTCATCTTTGACGAGTATGTGCTAGTTAGTATAATAATTTATTTACTGATATAAAATAAAGATATACATAAACAAATACGTATAGGTATTTATCCTGGGTCAGTCTAACTGCTTGAATGACATCATATATTTGACTTGACTAACTATCTTATCATCAACAGATAACTTGAAAGAGTGTATCACCAATGCAAACAAGTTTGAAGAATTCTGAAGTTAGACTCTCGAATCCCATCAAGTCTCTCGGCCCCCTTCGGCCCCCAGGGCTCCGGAGAGTTGCACCGACTGCATCCCCTCTCATTGACCCTGGTGCCTGATAGCGTGGGTAGTCGTTCTATCGTACGTGAGAATTTTTTGGGCCAACAACACTTGCAGCTGAAGGTTAGGTTAGAGAGCGTCCTGACGGTTAGAAACATTAATGCTTAACCCCTGCCCCTGTCTGCTACACCCCGTCCTGCTACAAATGGACGGTACTAATTAAGATGTTGGATTTGATGAATGGGGTAAAGAAGATGAGAAAAGAATACAGAAAAAAAAATGAAGAAGAGCCGCAAAAGGGAGATGGACTGGAAAGAGAGAAAAAACAAAGAAAAAGTCTAAAGAGAAGTAACGTCCAACAATAACATTCATAATATTTAGCAGAAAAGAAGAAGAAGAAGAAGAAGAAGAAGAAGAAGAAGAAGAAGAAGAAGAAGAAGAAGAAGAAGAAGAAGATATGGGAAAGACGAAGAAAAAAGAAGACAATCGAAATAGATGGAGGAGAAGAAAGATAAGCAAGAGAAGAAGGAGAAGAAAGGAATGAAAGAGATAATAAGAAAGGGAGCAAGAAAAAACAATTTATATTTATATATCATACATGTATGGACGTATTTATCAAGACGAATATATATATATATATCTATACATATATATATATGTGTGTGTGTGTGTGTGTGTGTGTGTGTATAAACAGTTAACGAACATATGCACTGTGAGGAAGAGAGAAAATAAAAATGACGTAAAGGAAAGTATCAGGAGAAGAAGAAAAGGAAAAGGAGAAAGAAGAAGAAAAAGAACACGAGACAGAAGTAAGGAAAAGGGGAGAAAGAAAAAAAAAGAAAGAAAAGAAGTGTATGGAAAGATAGGAACGGAGAGGGTCGAAGAAGAAGAAGAAGAAGAAGAAGAAGAAGAAGAAGAAGAAGAAGAAGAAGAAGAAGAAGAAGAAGAAGGGGAAGGGGAGGGGCTCCAAACAATAAATTCAACAAGGGGATAATTATAACAAAATAAAAAATGGCTGTAAAAAAATCTCCCCAAAAGACGAGGAGCAACGCTAATAACAATAGCAGACGTAACCACATGAAAGGCCAAAAAAAAGATGTCGGCACTTGTAACAGAACGGGCGATTATTGTACGTCCCGCGGCGAAACTTCCTTTTTTTTCCCTTTTGGTTGAAATGTTTTTTCTATTTTGCTTCACACATTTGTTTTTGCTCAAGCTGGTTATTTGTTTTTGTTTTTTTTTCTCCTGTTTTTTTCTTCTTCTGCCAAATTAAGACTTTCAACAGAAGCTACTACTACTACTACTACTACTACTACTACTACTACTACTACCAATAATGATAACAATACTGGAAGAGGGGAATGTATTAATGATAATGGGAAGACAACGAGAGACAATAATAATAATAATAATAATAATAATAATAATGACAACAACAATATCAATAACAATAATAATAATGATAATAATAACAATTATGATAATAATGATGATAAAAATAATAATGAGAGTAATAATGATAATAGCAATAATAATAATAATAATGATAATGATAATAATAATGATAATAATAATAATAATGGAGAGTGTGAAGAGGAAAGCTGAAGATTCCAGGAGACTCGCTGTCACTCGGCCTTCAGCGATGACCACCGGGCAACTCTTGTGAAACTGTAAACCACAGTATTACTGTGTGCTATGAGAGTGTTGAAAGGAGGGCTGGAGACCTGAGGAGACTTGCTGTCACTCAAACTCCCGAGGTAACCTCCAGGCAATCAATGGATAGGTTACTTCTCTCGTTTTCTATTGAACTGGTAAGTCTGAATTTTCAAGAAACAAGCATGAACACAGCTGGGTACAAACTAGGGATCAATCTAGCTTAAAAAAACATCGCAAATATAACCTCCGCTAAAAACAAATCTTAGTTAATTTTCAAAAAAAAAAAAAATGTGCTTTTTGTGAACATAATAAGGAGTAAATTTCCAGCCCTCTAGCTCCATTGGTGCTACTTGTCCGCATACATACATGGCCAGTCAGCCAGACCGACTTGAAAACCGAAGAAACCTACATTGACAGCTTTGGTGACAGTTTATGTTGACGGTTTCCAATAGTAAACCAATCTAAGCGAGAAGCCCAGATCTTTCGGTGGTGAACAATGAGAAGAAAACTAACTGGATTTCGCTGTTGAAGTGAACCAGTGGGTGGTGAAAAGTTGGGAGAGTATCAGGACCTCACCAGGGAGTTGAAGAAATGTAGAACAGGAATGTGACAGTGGTGCCAATCGTGGTCGGAGCCTTGGGATCAATCTCTAGGAACCTGGAAAGAAGATCAGAAGAACTAGGAAGAACCGAGTCCATCCAGATGACAGCACTACTTAAGTCGGCCAGAATTCTAAAAAGTGTCCTGCTGTATTGAGGGGCCTAACTGTCACTTGATCCCAAGTGAAGTCCACTTGCTGCTGTTGGTGTGAAAAGCCAATAATAATAATAATAATAATAATAATAATAATAATAATAATAATAATAATAATAATAATAATAATAATCTACCCAGCGTCCATGACCTCACGTGGGCCTACAATGATATCGTCAGGGATCCTGAGAAATGTCCCAGAAGGCTCACTTAGGGAGTCACGTATCAGCGCCAAAAGACAGAGAAGACACAACCCCACAAAACTACAGACTCATTACCTGCCTACGAACGGTATACAAGATTTCAACCCCATCATCACCGTGAGGACCTACAGCTGCCTCGAAAAAACAAAACAAACATCAACTTTGATTCCAGCTGAATAGTAGGTATGTCAGGAAGGGAGCTTCGGGTGCAAAGGGCTATTCATTAACAAAGTGATACTACAAGAGGTCAAATCGAGAAAAAAAAAAGAAAGAATCAACAGCGCTGATCGACTACAGCCATTTGACAGCGTGTCATACTCCTGGAGAGAGAAAAGCCGGAAGAAATGAATGAAAACCTGTAAGACCACCTTGAATCTTAATCGAGACCAATCAATGTCAGAAACGGGATTTTCCAAGCAAACTCACTATCACAACTGCTAATATCCCTTACACAAGCGTCACTAAACAGTCTATTGAACTATAGCAGTGACAGATACACACCAGAAAATAGCAAACTGAGTCACCTGTTCTGCATAGACGACCTAAACACGTTTACCAAGGAAAACAACCCACAAAAGGTCTACATACCAATGTCAAGAAGATCTTCGGCGATTACATTGACGGATTTTCGGGATCAAAGAGTGTGACAAAACTACCTCAAAGAAGGAAAAGCAGACCCAAGCTGGATTTAAACATTGATATCAATACCACGATCAAGGAGCTGTATTAGGATGACACACACAAGCACCTTGGAGTAAGTGGAGGAGACGGCATACTGCACTCAAATATGAGAAGATCTGCAAAGACTACTTTGAGAGATTGCGTTTGATACTAGAAAGCGAGCTCAAAGCAGTCAATAAGTTTAAAGGAAATCGTGTCCAAGGTTTAAAAAA
>OY735240.1:21052567-21057567 GCA_963457665.1 Thysanoteuthis rhombus | reverse complement strand
AACAATAATAATGAAAATGATACTGAGGAAAGTGCTAGAAATATAAGGACTGCGACACTAAATCTTAGTAGTGGCCTAGCAGAGGAAGGAAAATAAAAGCGGAGATGTGAGCCACAGCACTGTCATGATAGGCGAGGGAGAGAAGAGATATTGGTTGAAGACCTCAGGAGGAGACTTATTGTCACTCAGCCTTCAGCAATGACCACCGGGTAACTGTTGTGAAACTGTAAACCACAGTATTACTGTGGCCTATGAGAAGTAGGAGAGGAAAGCTAAAGACTTGGGAAGACTTGCTGTCACTCAACCTCAAGCAGAAACCACCAGGCAACTGGTGTGAGATTGCAAAATAATAATAATAATAATAATAATAATAATAATAATAATAATAATAAAGCTCTAATAAAAAAAAATGGAATAATGTCATCCATTGCAAGAGAGTAATCTCGGAACAACCATGGCTGGGTAGGAAAGAAACCGCCTCTGATTACGCCATAAACTTTAAGGAGGCACTTAAAATCCGCGGAGTGGAACCACCAGCTCTAAAGGCTATAACTCATAAAGTCGGATATATTACGAGGAGATTGACAGTGCCTGAATGTGTTAGAAGAAAAAGAGTCATCATTTGACCAAACCAACATCCTCATCTTTGCTATTTCCCCTGCTAATCTTAATTTCATGGTCTACTCTCATCCAGGCAGATGACAGCTGAGAGTGTGGCCTTACACACACACACACACACACACATACACACACATCTTTATCTATATCTATATAGATATAGCCAAGAGACAGGCCTGCAAACTGAGAAGTATGCAACCTGCATATGAGAGAATCATGCTCAACCTTACATGGAGAGATCACAAGACAGCACAGTATATAAGGAAGAAAACGGGAGTCTAAGACATCATAGAAACTATTAAAAACTCAAATGGTAATGGGCAGGCAATGTTGCAAGAATGAAAGACAACCGATGGACATCACGACTCACAACATGGATCCCCAGAGATCACATAAGAAATCGAGGCCGACAGAACACAAGATGGAGGGATGAACTTGACAGATTCAGAAAATACTGGCTCTGCGATGCCCATGATAGGGAATTGTGGTGAATCCTGGGGAAGGTCTATGTCCAATGACGGACGTTAAAAGACTGATTATAATGATATTTATATGAATATATGTTCGTATTTTCCAAAGCGACAGTTATGTATCTAGGAAATGGACGTATTTGGTCCGACAGATTAAATTATGAATTGCGTTATATAACATAGGAACTTATTTGAAATAATCTCCCGTCATTACACGGTAAATATATCACTCGATTTAGTAAACGCAAATAGAGTAAACAATTGGGGAAAATGGGGCTGCTGCAGGAATCGAACCTGCCACAGATAAAGTAGCCACTTCAACATATCGATATACATGAACTTTTCATCATGTAATACTGAAAGAAAAACAATTTTGGGGGTCAATGTCAACATTTAATTCCAATGTATGAAGGACCGTATGTCACACAAGGAACTTTTAATCTGATCTTTCTCTGTCTCTCTCTCTCGCTATGTATATATATATTGAATTTCTCTTGAAATAGTCTCCTGTCATAACACGGTGGGTGTATCGTTGGGCCTTGACAACCTAAATAGAATAAACGAATAAAGAAAATAGTGGTGCTGCGGTAATTTCAGTATATGCACATATCACACAATACAAGATACATAAATGGAATGAAAGGAAGATCCCATAATCTATAAAAATAGACTCTCTCCCAATGTCCTTTATAGTAATATAAAATAAATAGAATCATTCGTCTGAAGAAGCCCAAACAGGGCAGAGATATAAATGCGTTTGTATAGTAGATCCTTACTCCAACTCACCCCATTACACACATACTCTTATATGCATATATATATATATATATATATATATATATATATATATATATATAACAAACTACATGTAGTATGACGTAAGCTATATATGAAAATCATAGCTGAAAGCGAAGTGTTGTTTGATCAATACTGCTTGGCAGTCATCTTGATACAAATGTTTTATTTCTAAATACCCAAAACCGTTACATGATAAACAACCGATGACTTCAACAAGGAAATTTCGCATATAGTGCCACAATATTAAATTCTGTGAAAAACTTTAAAAAAATAAACACTGAAAAAATTACGTAAATTACCCGAACAGATACTTGAAAATAATTCACTGAAATGACATTATTTTTTGGAAAGAATTATTTTGATATATTTAGAATTTGAAGCTGTAAATATTTCTTGACTATATATATATATATATATATATATATATATATATATATATAGAGAGAGAGAGAGAGAGAGAGAGAGAGAGAATGGAATGACAGATAATTCGATGGATTGAGAGCCAAATAGATACCGATTATCTTCTCTTGTCTTCGTCGTGTCTCGAGTCTGTTCAATTGAACCGCTATAATTGTTATTGATCCCCGAGATCTCATCTCAACACAATCAGCGCTCAGATCTGATTGATTTAATTAGAGACGATTTGATCTCCGGGATCAAACTCTCATTGCTTTCGAAGTTCAAGATTCTAAGGAAATCTTGCCAACATGTCTACGCGGTGGTTTAACTCTAGCTAAATCCACTTTGACAATTTATGGCTGTCAATTCTGATCGCAGACTCCACCTGACGGTTCGACAATGTCGTTGGGACACTGGGTTGGTATTATAAATATACTGAAAAGAAAATACAAAAAATAAAAAAAAGAGATACTCTTTTATTACGAACGAAAGATGATTTTTGCCGAACTCCATAACAAGTCTACAGTTGACATTGTTTTCTTTCCGTTTCAAGAACAGAAAGAACAATCTTCACCAAAATGCGAAATGTAAAATCCACATTCAGCTATTGCAATTTGAATTCACGACCAGCTGATTGTCAGGAAGCTGTCTCACTGATTGAGCTAGATTGACGGGGATATTAACAAAAATATTTCAACACATACTTATCTCATTCGAATAAATAAATACGGACGGAGTTTGACTCTGCAAGAGCCAGTCTTACTTTTTCAATTTTTCGAATTAAGAAATCAATCCTTAATTCAAAAAATTGATGAAAAAAAAAGATTATTGATAATTGAGTCATCCACAGACAGCTGTTTCGTTGTATTACAACTTTTCCGTTTGGCTATAGATTATCCAATATCCCTTCTAGTACTGCGAGGTAGAATCGAAACTTTCGCTTCAGACCTAGAGGCTGATATTCTACTCCTGCCTTACACAGAACTGGACGGTTAGTAGAAACGAATTAAGCGATGTATTTACCAACGCACAATTCTCCATCCACCTGGGTGCTCCATTCCAGAATTGGGAGAGGATTGCTGATAGTAGCTTATAATGGATGAGTTTCCTCACCTAAGAGTGCTGAACCCTAAAGAGGGGAGCGTTAATTGTTATTGCGTCATCCACAGATAGTTGTTTCGTCACAGTGCGACTCATTGGTGTGTCTATAGACTAAATATACCGTCCAGTACTGCTAGGCAGGTTTAAAACCCTCACCCAGGACCGATGCTCGACCCTTGCCCCACGCAAAACTGGACGGTCAGAAGGACCGAATTAAGTGATAATTACGCATAATTCCCCATCCACCAGAGTGCTCCATTCCAGAGTTAGAAGAGCATTGCATATATATATATATATATATATATATATATATATATATATATATATATATATGAGAGAGAGAGAGAGAGAGAGAGAGAGAGAGAGAGATGAAAATGACAGTTGGAAGGAGAAGTGAAAAACTCAAGAGATTGGTGTTACATCTCAATTTTTCTTCATTTTCTGCTCCTACCAGACACAGAAGAATTTTTCCCATTCTCCTCTTCGGCATCAAAATGTATACAGCATATTTTTCATCGAGATGCATCGACCTGCACCCACGGAATAATAATAAAAAAATTCGAGACGTAAAACCGATCTCTTGAGTTTTTCTCTTCATCTTCCAGTTGCCATTTTCATCTACATTCCGTCGAATCATTTCACATCCATAATACAATCATAATCATATATATATATATATATATATATATATATATATATATATATATTCGCAAATATGTTAGTTCTGGTAGCTCATTCGGTAGAGCAGCTGGATGATTTTCAAATGTTATCAAAAGCGCCCCTTTTGCATTGTCTTGTCTACCATTCAAAAAATAGCAGACAAAGCAATGAATCGACATAATAGATAATAGCGCTATTCTATCAGTAACGCTCAAACTATTTCCTGACCAATATCAATACCTTTCTCTCAGATTTTCTATGTAGTAAAATTTATTAGTAATGCATATCTCGCATCGAATCAACGTACTTGCCTTATTGGCAACATTAAACTTTTTTTTCGCAAGAAATAAATACGTGGTTTTATTTTGTTGGAAATAGGGATATAAAAACTACTGTTTTTACAATCAAAAGTTTTCGAAATCAAAATTTTATATGATTAATAAGTAAATGAGCAGTTCGATTTTTTTATATCAAAAACTAGGATACAAAATAACCGTGTTTACGTAATCAAAGTTGAATCAAACTTTTTTTTACAAAAAATAAGTAAATTTTGCAAATTAGGGAATTTCATCGATTTGCCGTAACACATATACGTCATTCATATTTGCCTTGTTCTGTTCGTAGAGTTTCTTCCTTATTTTCAATGTATTTTCCTAGTGTACACACACACACACACATATGTATATGTATATATTGCGAAGGGCAGAGGTAAAATGCCAGCCTCTGGGTCTGAATCGAAGGTTTCAATCTCACCTTGTTGTCCTGGATGGTACACAAGATAAAGTCTATAGCCACACTGAATAGTTGTAATACAACGAAACAGCTGTCTGCAGATGACTCAATTATTTATTTTCTATTATATTCATTTATTTCCTACTAACGAATATGATATAATAGCAATCCATACATTGGTAATTTAAAGGTAATCTTGACAGTCTACTCCCTACCATGCCC
>OY735240.1:21025067-21047567 GCA_963457665.1 Thysanoteuthis rhombus | reverse complement strand
GTTTACGCCGCTTCAGTATATATAATATAATAACCGTCTATTGTACATCTTTTGTAATGTAGAAAATGGCTTTGAGAGAGTTTGCACTAAGTCTCTTAAACATGGCACATCTGGTGTCTGGGTTAGCATGCTCTTGGAATTACTCTCTCCTGACCCACGTGTTGGAAACAGAAAATGAAAAAAAAAAAAAAAAAAAAAAAAAAATTAAGACAACCAACTGCATTTTTGGTTAGTATTTCAAGCATAAGTAATAAATTTTCTCACCCTTTTTTGACCCGAAATAAGTAGACAGGTCAGGTTAGTCGTTCAGTAGAAACAGTCGTACAACCAACTTCTTTAGTCTGCATGCTTCGTAGGGGGTAATCAATTAGAAAAACTGGATAAAAGTGGTCAATGAATTAGTTACTTCTTCCGCTTATTGTAGGGCAGTGATCACTAAAAAGTCTGAATTTTCTAAAAACAAGAAGACATAACTAAGGGATCAATTTAGCATGAAATTAGATACTAAACACTCATTGAAATAAGCATTGGGGGGTGAGAAAGATAAGACCTTTTTTTCTGGACATAATGTGTAAATGTTTAATGCTCACTGTTCAACCCTTAAGCTCCAGTAGTGCGGCCTAAATGCGAGATCCATGCATACGTAGTCAAAAACTGAAGAAACCGGTGTTGAGAACTTCGGTGACATTTTTGGTTGACAGTTTTTGATGAAGAGCACATGTTTAACCAAATTTCTTAGCTGATCGGAATCCATCGCTGCTTTTTCACTCTCTTTAACCTCAGATTTTCAGACGACCTCGTCTTTTTCGCTGAGAACTTTCAGGGCCCCCAAACTAATGCTAAACAAACTGAATTGAGAAAACAAGAAACTTGGCCTTAACATGAACTTCAGCAAAACAAAGGTCATGTACAAAAAAAAAACATGTCGGAAATAAATGCGCAAATAAACGATCTGAATCGAAAATGCATTACTGGAGAAAGTAGATCACTACATCTAGCTAGGACAACGAATATCAGAGGAATCCTAAAAAGGTGAAAAAAATCAAGAGAAAATCAACCAAGGATGGTAGGCCTTTAGCATAGCAAACCCAACCTTCAAAACCAAGACGACCCCATTAATCCTAAAAAGAAGATTTAACAACCAATGTATCATCCCGAAAATTTAGAAAATACTGGCTCCGCGACGCCCATGATAGAGATATGTGGTGGATCCTTGGAAGGTCTATGTCCAACGACGGACAGTAAAAGACTGATGATGATGATATACCATCAATAAACATGGACCATAACTTCAATTTTTACCAAATATCCTTACCCCCACCCCGGACGATCTAAGTTACACCCTTGGGGGAATCCCCACCCCCGGTCGGGAATCACCTATGTAGGTGATCAATATTTAAAACTAGATTGAGTGCATTGACAAATATGGAGATTATGTTGAAAAATAAACATTTGTTGTTTAAAATGAATATTTTATCATTGGTCAGTAGACATTTCTCTCTTCCTATTCATCCTTCTTCTGGTTCTTATTCTTCCCCAGTTAAGCCTTGACCTTGTGTCACATTTTGCTGTAGTGGGACAGAAAATAATCTACCCCCTATTCATCCTTCTTTTTTTCTTCCTTCCTTTCTTTCTTTTTTTGAAACCGTCGACCCAAACTGTCATCATCATCATCATCATCAGTCTTTTAGCGTCCGTCGTTGGACATAGACCTTCCCCAGGATTTGCCACACTTCTCTATCATGGGCGTCACGGTGCCAGTACTTCCTGAACTTGTCTAGCTCGTCTCTCCATCTAACATTTTGCCGGCCTCGGTTGCGCATGTGGTCTCGGGGAATCCATGTTGTGAGACGTGATGTCCATCGATTGTCTGCCATTCTTGCAACATGGCCAGCCCACCGCCATTTGAGATTTTTTATGGATTCTATGATGTCTAACTGTTGTCTTCTCTCGGATGTACTGTGCTGTTTTGTGGTCTCTCCATGTGAGGCCCAGCATTATCCTTTCATGTGCACGTTGCATGGTTCTCAGTTTACGGGTCTGTCTCTTGGTTAAGTTCCATGTTTCAGCTCCATAAGTTACTATTGGGAGGATGCATTGGTTATACACCCTTCTCTTTAGGATTAATGAGATCTTATTATTTTTGAAGGTTAAGCTTGCTCTGCCAAAGGCTTGCCATCCTAGTGTGATTCTTCGCTTGATTTCTTCTTCTTTTGAGTAAGTTAAAAACTGTCAGCATAGGTGTCCCCAATTTTTTTAGACATGCCAAACTTAACATTTTTCTGGCCTTTTCGGCAGGATCAAAGTGTAGTATCTGTTCCACAGCAGAGTCCGAGGCGCAGGTACTGACACTTGCCCGTCGAATGGGCCGGAAATTGTGTTGTGGTTGGCATCAAAGCCTGAGTGCGCCGGTGCAAAGCGTTAACCAATGAGGTTTTACTGAGGCTTCGCTTTGCTACGCGCATTGGACGCCTTTGGACTCGTACTTGGGCTCTCCTACTATTACTCAGCCCAGCTGCGGGGAGTCAGTTTTCCCGGAGCAGCACTGCTTCATTGCACTTGAAGGAGCGGGTCCGCTGGTGGACGCTTTCGTGGCGGAGGTTGCTTTGACTATTTCGGTCGCTTGGCAATCGAAGTCGCGTCGACTGGAGCCATTTTTGGAAGGTTTGTACCTATTTTTCTCTCGTTAAGCCCGACCTTGTGTCAAATATTGCCGTGGTTGGACAGTGTTTGGTATAATTAGAAATATTGTTCAAATGGAAGTATATTATTTTGGTATTGCACCTATTCGTAAAAAACTGAAGGCTTGTTTCTTATCATATTGAATATATTCATATGTGTTTTTTTTTCATAAAGATATTTTCTATGGCAATTGAAATATAGGTCTATAGGCATATATGGGATAGATTAGAACGAGTTCCGTGAGAATAAAAACCATTACAACGAGATCTAACGTTTTTTTTCTTTCAATAGGTTCTTTCATTGTCTTATCAGAAGTCAGTGAACATTATAAAAACAAATTATGACTTCATATACTTTTGTGCCGTTGCTGCAAACTAATCTCCGATGATAGTCTTGTGAGAGTATAAAAACGAAGCGTTGCTTTGAAACACATGTGTTATTAACCCATTTATGTCCAAAGTCAGATTCTGGTGTGATTAGAAGAAATGGGGTTGAATGTATATTAGCGTTGTGATGCAAATTTATTTGTAAAAACAAACAGTGAGCTTGTTTCTAATCATCTTGGGTGTATCCATATGTAATTTGATTTGTTTTCTTCCCTGAAGATATTTTCTACGACAAATGTTTAGGGTGGATTACATATAGGCCTACAGGCATATATTGGTTGAGTTGTTCGCGTTGGCTATCTATAAACGCACCAATGAAGGAAGCCATGGACTGAAGATTTAAACATTCAATCCTTACTATATTTTGAAGGGACGTTTTTCTTTGCTTGTTGACAACCCTGATTAGTGTTCAGTTTACAGCGTAATTTTATGCTAAATTGATTCCTTAGTTTGTGTCTGGTAGCATTTGCTCTTGTTTTTCAGGGATCACTGTCCTTCTCTCTTCTCTTATTCTTTCTTTCTTTCTTTTTTTCTTTTTCCCAATTTGTTCTTCTGTCCGGTCCAATTCTTCCTCTCTTTTCAGAAGACGGCAAACAAACTGTCCCCAAAACTGTCAATTTTGTTTTCTTCAGTCCGGTCGGTAGGCTATGTATGTACGTATGTGTGTATGTATAGCATACATAGTCTGTACCGATGGAGCTAGAAGGCTGGAAATTTAAATCTATCTTCATTATATTTTAAAAAACGTTTTCATAGTTTTTTTTTAAAATTCTGTCACCCCTAAATAGTTTTTGATGAGGCATTAGATTAACAATATAAGTTTATGCTAAATTGATCTCATAGTTTTTGATCGAGTCTATTGAAGCTTGTTTTGAAAATCCTGATTTTATTTCAGTGATCCCTGCCCCCCCCCAAGTAAAAGTGATTTATTCATTGATCACTATTTTTTTTCCATTTTTTTAAAATTGATCACTGCAACGATGCATGACCCCCCCCAGGAAACGTTGGTCACGTGACAGTTTCTATTGGTTGACTAACCAGACCTGTTTATTTATTCATTTCTATTTCCACCGCCCCTTCGCTTTCACTCTCTTTTTCTCTCTCTTTCGTGTCTCTTTTCGACCCCCCTGCTTTCGATCCCCACGTTTTCTATCCCCCTTTTAAGAATTGAAAGATTCTTTTCTCTATTTGACAGGTGTCATATCAGATACATGCATAAAAATTAGTTCACCTTGAAGGTCAATACATTTTTGTGCTTCAGAAATTTGCATGAACTTTAATATCTAACCCCCATATATTATTTTCAATACACACACACACACACACACAAACAAGCATATATATATATATATAATATATATATATATATATATATATATACATATATCTAGAGAGAGAGGAAGAGGCAATAGGAAGTACTGGTATTCCACAAAAAGGGTCCAATATACGTAAGAGATAAGTAAAAGGTAAGGAAAGGCCACACTGTTGGGAGATTATTTGATATTTAATAACTTGGATATTTTGTAAAAAAAAAAAGGGTTTCTGTTAATAATTGTATTTCTCAGCTCACAGGAATCTTTTCTTTAACCGATTTCAACGAGATCATATATATATATATATATATATATATACGAAATGCTCTTCCATAAAAATACAGCATTCTGGTGGATGGTGAATTAAGCTAAATAAATATATCGCTTAGATTCAGCTTTACTGACCGTCCAGCCGTCCGTGGCTCAGCGGTAGGATACCTCCGAGTCTGAAGCAAAGGTTTTCAATCCTACCTTGTGGTACTGGATGGGATAATGGATTGTCTATAGCCACACTGGAGAGTTATAATACAACGAAAAAGCTCTTTGACACAATAATATATATAATATATAATAGAATTATGGATTGCTTCGTATTATATAGGAACTTATTCGAAATTATATCCCGCCATTATGATGTATCACCCGTCCAAGATAAAGTAAATAGAATAAGCTGGAATCGAACCTACAACCGGTAAGACCGAAAGGAGAGAACTGATCAAAAATAAACGAGATGAGAATTCGGATAGAAAACAGTTATTCGGGCCTTTGTGACTGTTTAACTCAATGTTAAGAGCGTCGCTACGTTGAAGCAGCTATCCTATCGGTCGCAGGTTCGATTCCTACGACAGCCCCTGTGTATAAAGATTGACTAACAGATTGTTCTTTGTCAGCATTACAACATGAAAAGTTCGCATGACTATTCATTCTGTTAAGATATGGATGTATAATCCGACAGAAATAACTATAAGTGCGTTATTCTGAAACTCTATTTTAAATTATCTCTTGTTACTACACGGTGAATGGATCATTTGGCCAAGACAGCGTAAATAGAATAAACAAATCGAAGAAAATGGGGCTGCTGCGAGAATTTGAATTGAGCAGTTTCGATTAGTGCATTTTTTGATGTAGTTCGTTCCAGGTATTGCTGTACATTGATATAAGTAAGTCTGAGCTGGAAAAAAAACTTGATGGATTAAGAATAAGATCATGAGCAGTGCAGAAAACTTGGGAATTAATTAAGCACACCTTTTGTCCATATGGGGAATCGAACATTCTGCATTCGAGGTGGACGTTCTAATCATTGTACCATTAGATTGGACTCAGAAGGAAAAGAAATTGTGAACCGGACTCCCTTGTATCTGAGAGGAGTTGTAGCGAACGAAACAGGAGCTCCCTAACTGCCAACGCAGTACGAGATTCCATGCTGAAAGAAGGATTCCGGATTTGATTCAAATTCAATCAATTCTTCCAAGAATTTTCTATATAGATAGAATTGTACGGATTGAAATGGTTATATATATATATATATATATATATATATATATATATAATTATATATATATATATATATGAAAGAGAGAGATAAAAAAAACGGTGAGAGAGACAGAGAGAGAGGCTGAGATAGATTGATTGATAGATATGAAAAGACTGAGGTAAATAGATAGATACGAACATAGAATGAGAGATAGATATGAAGTCTGAGATACATTTATAGATAGATTGATTGGTAGATATTATATGACTGAGATAGACAGATAGATGTGAACAGACTGGAATAGAAGGATAGATAAATATGAACAAATTGATTGATAGACAGATAGATGGATAGATAAATGTTAATGGACAAAGAGAAATGAACAGACTGATAGATAGGTGGATAGAGAGATTAATGTGAACAGACTGAAATAGATTGATAGATAAATACTTCCTCCTGCACCCTTTTTGGACGCTTAAACCAAACAAAGGGATTCATAATAATATTCCTATCATAGTTTGGAAACTATTCTCTTCTTCCGCCTTTTTGATTCAACCGAATTTTTTTTTCTTACAAAATGATTTTCCACAAGAACGCCCGATTTAGAATTTTCGTTTTTTGTTCTTTCGTTCAATTTACCTCGCCAAAACAAATACTCCAACTAGATTGGCTAGATGCTCACACAACACTCACACACACACACACACACACACACACACATATGTATACATATATGTATATATATATATATATATATACACACACATGTATATATGTTTGTATATATAAATCATACACACACACGCACACGTATATATATATATGTATATATACATAAATCATACGCACACACACACGTATATATATATGTATATATATACACAAACGTGTATGTGTGTATATATATATATATATATATATATATATATATATATATATATATATATATCACACACACATATATATATATATATACCCCTAGCTACATCGTATCTGCCAGGAGAAGGACACTCCTGTCAAACTTACGACCTTGGATTCCAGCAATTATCTGCGCTACCTCGGTGGACCATAGGGAGTGATTGGCTCTGGACAAGCTGACATCATCTTACAACAACAATCAGAATGACGACGACGACCACCACCACCACTACTACTACTACTAATAATAATCCATATGAGCACACCGGGAAAGTAAGAGGATGTTGAGGCTAAAAACTCACGGACTAGATGGCTAGAGTAATAATTTCTGTGAACTAGGTCGTATTCACCACAAACTCTACGGTAATTGTTTACCAAATGCACCACGTTGGTAGAACATTAATCTGTGACTTTCAATTTCGATTTCAATTCTTATGACAGAACACACTTTTCAGCTTTTCCAAATCATTTGTTTTGCGTTTTTTCTTTTTCAATCGGCACCAATTTATTAGATGTTTGATGTGTGACATTCTAATTTTATTTCAGTTTTCATTTCAATACGTACCATTCATGTTTTGAAAGTTTGTTTTTTACATCTGAATTTAAATCTGACGGACAAAGATATACATCATATCGAAAATATCAGTGTTGCTATATTATATATTTTAAAATTCAAAACAGCCTTGTTTTTCTTCTTGTTTTCTCCTTCTTGTTTTCTCCTTCTTCTTCTTGACAACAATAATGATAATAATGATACAAAAAAGATAGTGCCTCCAATTGGTGTGGCAATATATGTTAGAAACGTTGCACGCAAAGACACGAATAAGATAGAAAAATATGCCAACTTGAAGGTGGAAATTTCGAGAATGTTAGGATGCCCAGTAAGCAAAAGTGAAAGTCGTACCAGACACAATAGGAGCACTCGGCTCGATCCCGAAAAAGTTGTCATACAATGTCAAACAGTTAGACACCAAGACAGATTTATACCCTTTTTGGAAAAGCTCAAATTTAAAAAATAAAAAGAACTCTCAATGTGAGGCCTTATATCAAGGCTTGACAGTCAGCTTACAGAGGAGAGTAAAAACGGGGAAAATACCAGGACCTAGCGAGAGAACTGAAGAAGATATGAAACATGAAAGCCAGGGTAGTGCCAGTCATAGTGAGCGCACTGGGAACTGTCCCAAAGACAATGAGGGTGAGACAGGAGGAGATCGGGATAAGGGAAAGGATTGAGACTGTACAGACCACAGCACTGCTAGGAACTGCGCAGATATCGAGGAGAGTGTTCGAAATATAAAGACTGCAACATTAAATGTTAATAGTGACCCAACAGAGGAAGGGAAATAAAAGTGGAAATGTCAACTGCAGCACTGGTATGATAGGCGAAAGAGAGAAGAGATGTTGGCTGGAGACCTGAGGAGACTTATTGTCACTCAGCCTTCAGCGATAACCACTGGGCAACCGGTGAGAAACTGTAAACCGCAGTATCACTGCCACCTATGAGTACTAGGAGAGAAGGGCTGGAGACTTAAGGTCACTCAAACTCCAGCGGTTACCACCAGGCAACTGGTGTGAGATTATATAATATAATGATAATAATAATAATAATTACTTTGGGAGCTAATGGACTTTTGGAGAGTAAGATGTATGTGATATTTTACTCTCCCTCCAAAAAACAGTATAGGGCGTGAAGAATGACTTGTCCGTTCATAGTGAATGAGACGGTAAAACTTTTGGCTTGTCACCAAGTTCCATCAAAGCCGCACGACCGGTTCTCTAGATATTTTAAATGGTTGAATGCTCTATGGAAAGACCTTGTATAAGAATAAATGGAAATCCAAGCAAGTATTAAGAGTATCCCGACAAGATTATTACTGAAACTTGTTGGAATGCTAAGGAGAGCCGGAATATTGAAGAGATGTTCTGTCACCTGATCTCCAATTACGGATGTAGAATCACAATCAGTATGAATGACATTTGAGCCCATCATTAATGGCGAAATTGGTATTATAACAAAGAGTTTCGCCAAAAGATAAGAACTGGAAATATAAGGGAGATTTGAGAGATTTGACATCAGCTATAATAGTACGATGTGAATTTGTAGTCTAAGGAGACTTCTGTCACTTGATCTCGAGTGAGAACACTCAAATATAGACTTTGATGTACTCGAAGTGAGCTTTTTTGTCTGCAGTAAATTGCGTCATCGTACAACTTTCAGTCTACTAGGTTGAAATTATACTAATTAAACTAGTAAATAGGTAGCTGAATTTGGTATAACCGATATCAGAGTAAAGATTATTTGTTTTAGATATCTATATCCCCAGATTTGCAATATGATACGTTTGGTATACTGTTCGAGAAGAAATTTTCTCTAACACCGATGCAGTTTTGAATATGTTGTTTATGGCTCTGTTTTCTGGTTTTATCGCAGAACGATGAAGTCAGCATTTTCTTATCAGGGCATTTTTGGAAATGAACGTCAGCATTTAGTATATTGTTGTCCCGGATTCTATAGACGTTCATTGGGTCAGTCCGTTTTTCTTCTTGTATTCCAGAATTTCCAGATTAAGTTGTTTTAATCTGTCAGTATAAGATATATCTTCTGGTCTGGTTTGGAAAGTCATTGAGTACAAATAATGAAGGCGAGGTATTGCTTGATATAGAGGATAGGAAAAAAAAAACAACATTTCAAACGACATCAATAACAACAATAAGGAAAAATTAGAAAGGAGTCTAAATAATTCAGTTTACAAAAGAAAACAAAACACACACACACACACACACACACACACACATATATATATATATATATATATATATATATATTGTTTCTCTCTCGTTCACTTTTTCTCGTTCTGACATAAACATACACACACTCACTTTCTCTCTCTCTCTCCGACTCTCTATATCTCGTTCACTTATTCTCACTGTCTCTCTTGCTCTCTGTTTCTCGGTCTTTCTCACACATGGTCTCTGTCTTTCTTTCTCTCTCTCTCTCTCTCTCTCTCTCTCTCATTCTCACAACATACATAGTCGCTGTCTCACTCTCTATCTCTCTTTCTCGTTCTTACTCACACATGGACACTATTCATCTCTCCATCTCTTTCTCTCTTTCCCATACACACTCTCTCTGTCACTATCCCCCACGTTTATTTCTCTCTCTCACACACACGCACACACATACACTGTCTCTGTCTATCTCCCACCCTCGTTCGCACACACAGTCACATTCTCTCTTTCTCACACACATAGACATTTCTTGGACTTCATCTTTTGCTCTCGTTCTCATACACGTAGTCACTCTCTCTCTCTCTCTCTCTCTCACACAGTTACTGTCTCTTTTGTCTGTCTCTTGTTAACACACACACCCTCTCTTTCACTCTTTCTCTCTCATCCCCTTGCGCACATACGCACACACTCTCTCTCGTTCTCACAAACACACAGTCACTATCTCTCCCTGTCTTTCTCAACATTCTGCTTGTCTCTTTTTCACACGCACCCTCTCTTTCTATTTCATAAGCAAAAACCTTTTTCAGCTTATTTATCTCTACCTCTCTCTCACATACACAGTGTCTTTCGCACATAGTTTCTCTCTCTCTGTGCCTCTTTCTTTCTCTCTCTCTCTCTCTCTCTCTCTCTTCATGCACTCTGATTCTCCCTCTTTCTTTCGCCCATACATCTCCTCTTTCACCCATCCTATCCTGGTGTCTCTTTTTATATCACTCGTACTTGGTCTCCCCCCCATCTCTCTCTCGCTCACATGGTATGTCTCTTTCTCTTTTCCATGTGCACACATTCTTTATTTCTCTTCTTATCTCTCCTTCTCTCTTCTCTCTTTCTCTCTCCATCACAAACAAAATATCTCTTGCACTTTCTTTCACACACACTCTCTCCCTCTCTCTCTCTCACACACACATGGACTTTTTTTTTTTACTCTGTACCCTTTTTTCTCTCTGAAGCACACACACACGTACACACACACACACACTCACAATACACTCTCTCACATTTTCACACACACTAGCACGCATTCTCTCACTGTCTCTCTCTCTCTCTCTCTCTCTCACATTCTGTTCCTCTCTTTTCATTGGACAAACGGTTTTCGCCTCTCTCTCACTCTCTCAATTTCTCTGTTATTCTCTGTCTCACTCATACTGTCTCTCTCTTTTACTTCCTTTCTCACACTGTCTCTTTTCCCTCTCTTCCACGCTCCACGTCTTCTCTTTCATGCACCCCCTCTGTCTCAGTCTCTGTCTCTTTCATGTACCCTCTTTCTTCTTTCTGTCCCTCCTTCAAACACACTTGGTTTCTTTGTCTCTTTCTTATTCTCTTTATTTTTCTCAATCCTTCTCTCCCCCTCTCTCACACACACTTTACCTTTCTTCCTCTTTTTATTTTCCCCGTCAAACACTGCCTCTCTGTCTCTCCCTCTCTCACTCTCTCTCTCACACACACACTGCACCTTTCTCCCTTTTTTATTTTCCCCATAAAACACTACCTCACTGTCTCTCTCTGTGTCTTTCTCACACACTGCACCTTTCTCTCTCTTTTTCTTTATCCCCATCAATAACTGTCTCTCTCCGTCTCTCTCTCTCACACACACTCACACTGCACCTTTCTTCCTCTTTTCTTTCCCCCATAAAACACTGCCTCTCTGTCTGTCCTTCTCTCTCACAAGCATTTTGTTCTTCTTTTTTTTCTCTCTCTCTTTCTAGTGCAGTCTCTCATCTCTTACACACACTTTGTCTCCTTCCCTCTCTCTCTCTCTTTATTTGTCTCTCTGTCTCCGTCTGTCTCTGTCTCTCTCTCACATACTCGCATAAACACACACACGTATCTGTGTGTTTTAGTGCGTAAAAATAACATAAATTAATAAAAAAAAGAACAGAACAATTTTCAGGGTAAACAAACCTTTCTTTTCTTATCCGAGATTTTCAGAGCGAAGAACAATTACGGCTAAATTTTGAGTTTATTTTATTAGAAACTGTCAACAAAAACTGTCACGAAAACTGTCAACATATATTCCTTCAGTTTTCATGTTAGTCTGGCTGGCCGGCAATGTATGTATCATGCTCACAGCCCTCGCCAATGGAACTCCAAAATTTAAACATTCACTCATTATTATGCTTTGGAGAAATTTGAAAAAAAATACTACCTTGACACTTTTTTCGTGGGAATTCAATTTACAATGTATATGTAAGCTAAATTAGTCCCTTAATTTGTGTCCGATAGTATTTTCACTAGTTTTCTGAAAATACAAACTCTCTTAAAGATCACTGCCTGACAAGTGGCGAAAGAAGTAACTAATTCATTGAGAAACTCTATTTCAAACTTTTTAATTGATCATCCCCAACTTGGCTTATAGCTCGGAGATATTGGTCGCACGACAGTTTCTGTTGAATGACAAACCAGAATTGCTTTATTTTGGTTTTTAGTCTTGCCTAATAAAAAAAGTAAGAACAATTGTTTTATAATGACTCCGCCGACCCCCTACGGTGTTTTTGTTTTATTTTATTTTTCTTTAAATAACATTGACGAATGCAGTTCAAGTAATTCTAAAGGCTGTTTATTGAATTAAAACAAACCTAGATGTAGGAGAAATTCGAGACGGTGTCTGCTAACTATCAAAATGAAGGCAGAATGACGTTGAAAATACAAGAAAAACGAAACGCGCATGCTCACGAGAGACAGGAAAAAGAATACCTTCTGCTTTCCGCAAAAAGCAATCTACGTTATAAACTGTTTCTATCGTTCTGAAGTCAAAACATTTATGTCATATTTTACGTACTTTATATCTCTCAACCTTTCTTTCCTTCCTTATTTTCTTTTGCCCTGTTTGGTTCCACCTCCTTTTTTCTCGCCTTTTTTCTTCCTTCTCCTTTTCCGTTCCTTACTTTCCTTCCTTCCTGTCATTCTTTCTTTCTTTCTACCATTCTTCTTTCTTTCTTTTTTCTTCTTCCTTTCTTCGTTACTTTCTTTTTTCCATTCTTACCATCTTTCCTTCCTTCCTTCTTTCTTTCTTTTTTCCATTCTTCCTTCCCTTCCTTCTTTCTTTCTCTTTTTTCCATTCTTCCTTTCCTTCCTTCTTTCTTTCTCTCTTTTTTATTTCTTTCTTTCTTTCTTTCCATTCTTTATTTTTTTATTTCTTTATTTCTTTTCCCTTCTTCTTTCCACCCTTCTTTCTATCCCTCTTCCTTCCTTCATTTCCTCACTTCCTTTCTTCCTTCTTTTATCTCCCATCCTTCCTTCTTTCCTTCTCGACTTTTTCTTAATTACTTCCACTTTTCTGTTCCTATTCCCACTTTCTTTCTTCCTACCCTTCCCTCCTTCCCACTTTTCCCTCCTTCCACTTCTTTCCCTCCATTCACTTTTTCATCTCTTTCTCTCTCTTTCCTTCCATCTTTCTTTTTTTCTCCTTTCCTCGCACCTTGTTCCTTCTTCCTCCTTACCTTTTCCTCTATTCTGGTCTTCCTTTCCTTTCTTTATTCCTTCTGTATCGTTCTTTCATTCTCTTTCCTTTCTCTTCTCTTTCTTCTGAGTCTCCTCTTCTCATTCTCAGAATTGGTATGTTTCTCTTTCTTCTTCGAATTGTATTTCCTCATTTTTCATTAAATTCATTTACGTCATGACTTCGTTAACAATAATTCAAAGACTTCTTTCTTTCTTTGTTTTCTCCCCTTCGTTTTCCCCTCTAACCTCCCTCCACCCTATCTTCCATTACTCTCTCCCTCTTTTTTCTCTCTTCCTACCTCCTTTCTTTCCTTCTTCAGTTCCCTCTAAATCTCTTCTTCCTTCCCACTTTCTTTCCTTCCTTCCCATCCTATCGCTTTTCCTACCTTATTTCTCTACTTTCATCCCTCCTCTCCCTCCCTTCTCCATATCCTCGTGCGTGCCTCCGTTCCCCTGTTCCCTCCCCTTCTCTCTCTTCCCTTTTCCTTCCTCCCTACCTTTCTTTGTCCCTTTTCCTCCTTTCGCCCCTTCTCTTCTCTTCCTTCCTCCTTCTCTTCAATTTTCCTTCCTCATCATTTCCCTAATTCGTACCTCCCCTTCTCTTCTCTCTCTCCCTTTCCCTTCCTTTTCCCCTCTCTTTTTCCTCCTTCCCTCCCTTTCCCATCTTCTCTCCACCCTCTTTTTTCTTTCCTCCCTCCATCTACTCCTCACTCCACCCTTCTTCACCGTCCCCTGTTCCCCCCCCCCTTCAGGGTATTTGCTCTATTTCAGTTGCTCCTCCCCGAAACTCAAAACCTTTCGCTCGAGTTAATAACCTATCCTAACATACATTATCTTCACCACGTACCTCTATGTTTGTTTTCTTTCAAACGGGGAGGGCCGGGGGGAGACTGGAATGGAGGAGATAATATTGCCAGTATGTGCAATTGCCTACAAATACATCTCAATTCATATATATATATATGTGTGTGTGTGTGTGTGTGTGTGTGTTTATTCTCAATTCTTTTTGACTTTTTATCAAATATTGCCTATATATATATATATATATATATATATATATATATATATATATATATATACGTATATATGTACAAGTATATACATATGTACATATATATTATATCATTTTTATATGCATTTATTATATATATCTTTTATATAGTATACTATACAACATATAAATATCATATATATATACATATATATATATATATATATATATATATATATATATATATATATATATATACATACATATAATATATATATATAGATTCTGAATTCTTTTTGATTTCATATAAATGTTGCCTATATATGCATGAATATACATATGTATATACATATCATATCGTATTTATATGTATATGCTATGAATTAAATATCTCTTATATATAATATACTATACAACATATAATATACAGCATATAAGTATCATATGCATAATATATATCATACATATATATATATATATATATATGTATAAGAATTAAAAAACAAAAAATAAACGCTCAAATTGACAATCCCGTTTTCTGATTAAAAAGCAAGTTATGAACACGCACACGCACAAATACACCAACACACGCACACACACTAATACACACACATATGCACACGCACACACACACAAATGATAGTTATTTCATGTTCGTTTTTTCACGCACTAAAACACGCAAATACTTCCACATATTCCAATTACATAAATAGATATGTGCCAGGGTGTGTATATATATGTGTGTGTTCTCAGATTTAAAAAAAAAATGAGCCATGTACACACGTACACATGTATGTATATTCTGTATGTATAACGAAAGGCATAGAGATATTGCAGGGAAAGCAGTTTGCTTATTATTGTTTAGAGCTCAAAACATTATTTTCTTAACTTGTTGCACCGTTATTTTTCTCTCTGTAACCGACTTGTAGAACTGATTATCTCAGATTTGACAGGAATAAAATTATTTTCCCGAGTTTATTCTAAAAAACGTGTTAATCTATTTACATTGAGACGGATTTTCATGCAAGCTGGTAATGATAACAACAACGGTGGGTTGGGTTCCCTAACAGAAAACAAGACCCAATTGTAATAATAAGCTTGTCTGCTACAGGGTCAAGCTCCGATCCTAGTTCTATCCCGTATAAGAATGATTACTGCGACGTTTTAATTGTTTATACTGGGAAAGAGTGTTATTTTGGACTAGTTTAGAGAAATTACCTAGTGGAAGAAAAATTGTTATTCTAAATTTATCAGTTGGTCTCGAAAAGGACAATAATGAGTTGGATTGCCCGACAAAAACACTTCGATGACTCTTCTCAAAATTAAAGACAATATCTATAACTTGTATAAATCAATCAACGCAGCTTGTGCGTGTAACCAGAACTAATTATTTTGAAAATTATCTGAAAATTAGATCTTTTATCTGAGATTATCTAAAATGAATAGATCTAATATCTAAAATCATTTAAAAAAATACAAGCATAGGATTTGAGAATCGTTGGTCGAAAATGACCATAAAGACTCCCAAAAGCGCTTTCTTGGAAAACAAAGAACTAACGTTTATAGATGAAAGTATAATAAAATTACTTTGAGATAAACTGATGAATTTACGCGTAACGAGTTGAATTAATTTCTAAAAGTTGGTCTCTGTAACATTTCTTTCTGTATATATTAGTGGAGAATTATGAAAATGTATGTTTTTAGTATGAATATATTTATTTTTTAAGAATGAAATAAGCACTTGCACATTTGTAGCAAAAATTCCTGAAGATATGTAAGATTGTCTTTTTGACTCCGAGAGATACAGTGCTGCAATGAGAAGAAGTTGGTATTGCAAGTTGAAATATGTTCAAGTGTATACATAAATGAATATAAGATGTTACCTAAAGGCCGAACTTAGTCAAAAATTGACGAAACCTGTTGTCAGTTTTACACACAAATGTGTGTGTGTGTGCGCGCGTGAGAGAGAGAGAGAGAGAGAGAGAGACAAAGTGCTGTAATGAGAAGAAGTTGGTATTGTAAGTTGAGATATGTTTAAGTATATACACTGATATACATAAGATGTTACTCAAAAGCCGAACTAAGTCAAAAACTGAAGAAACCTGTTGTCAGTTTCATACACAAATGTGCGCACGCGCGGGCGTGTGTGTGTGTGTGTGAGAGAGAGAGAGAGAGAGAGAGAGAGAGAGAGAGAGTGAGAAAGAGAGAGAGAGAAGGTGGAGGGAGACAGAGTGTTGTAATGAGAAGAAGTTGGTACTGTAAGTGAAAATATGTTTATGTATATATATTGATGTATATAAGATGATACCCAAAAATCACGAATCAAAAATTTAAAAAAAAAACAAAACAAAAAAAAAACATGAATGCTGCTGGACTCAAACCAAGGGACCAAATTAGCATAAAATTACATTGTGGATTGAAAGTCCCATAAACACTTGTGGGATGGGGGGTGAAAAACTTTTTCCTGCACTCACTCTCCGCTGGTGCTGGCTGTACGTGCAACAAACAGATAGATAGATAGATGGCCAGTCAGCCAGAATCATCTAAAATCTGGAGAAACTCGGTGAACCTCGCTTTCTATTCCCCCACTCCAATCTGCTTCCACTTTCCCCCGACATCTTGGACGTTGCGCAGGAGGTACGGGTGGCTTAACCGTCAACTGCAAGGTAAATAAAACCTGTGAACAGATTTCTGTCTCTGACTGAGACAGTAAGTGTTTCCTTAACCCTCATGTCCGTCGGAGAGGTATGATTGCATATCTCCCTACCCAGCCTGACTCTGGGTTAATAGCAGGGCACATTGGGATTTCCAGCCTTAGTCGGCAATCAGTCTAGGAGACAAGCAACAGTGATTCTAAATCGGGAAAATTCAACCCCTCGTCCAGCGTTGTGAGAGGCTGGCAGTGGGCACAGTAGGGATTGTGTTCCCGAAATATACGGTTTGTTAGTCAAACTTTGACTGGTCCAGCAAGCCTAGGGTGGATTATAACAAGTCGCTCGAGTATAATAATAAAAATTATTATACAGACTGAAGGAATAATGCAATCGTTGTCTTCAGCCCTTGCACTACACACCCTAAGCGGAAGATTAGAAGAAAACAAACAAACAAAAAACTAGTCAGGTTGGTCACTCAATAGAAACCATCAATCAATGTCTTTTGACTACGTGTTGTGTTTGGGGCAATAAATTGGAAAAAATATAAATAGGGATGATCAACGAAGAATTTTCTTCACTCGCCTTTTGTTGGACGATGATCATTAAAAATGTCCGTATTAAAAAAACAAAAAACAAACTATCAGACACAAACTAAGGGATCAATTTCGCATAAACTTATATTAAAAACTGAGCCCCCTTTGAAAAGATATATCGGGATGGAATATTTTTCTGGGTGTATCAAGGTATAAATGTTTAAATTTTCGGCCAACTAGCTCCATTGGTGCTGATCTATGTTTCCAAATATTCTGTGCAAATAGAAGAACGGAAAACATTATTATTAAACATTATTATCTGAATAATACGAGGCCACAGGTGAGAAATCTTTTGGGGGAATGTAAAGAAGTTGTTATTGTGAATCAAAATATTTTCAGGTTTATACATACATGTATATAAGGCGCAACTCAAAACCCGAACTGGCACAAAAACTGAAGAGACCTATGTTGACAGTTTTTTGTGACAGAGATAGTTGACGGTCTCTAATGAAATAAACTCAAAAATTGACCCGAACTGTTCTTTGCTTTGAAAATCTTCGATAAGAAAAGAAAAATTAGTTCACCGTGAAAATTGTTCTGTTTTTCGTGATTTTAACGGACTAGAACACACAGATGTGAATGTGAGAGAGAGGGAGAAAAGGGGAGGAGATTGAGCGCTACTATCAGAAGAAGCTGGTATTGTAAGTTGAAATATATATATATATATATTTGTGTGTGTGTGTGTGTATATGTATTTAAGATGTTACCCAAAAGCTGAACTAAGTCAAAAACTAGAGAAACCTTTGTTGTCAGTTTTCGTAAAAGTTTTTGGTTGACGGTCAATAGAGAACTGTTAATAACAGATCTTTTTAAAAAATTCAATAGTTGGGGGAGAGGGGCGATTTGGAAACCCCTTCCCGTCTGGGCCTCCAATGGAGAGGACACCCCAAAGCATTAAAAATAGTATTTCAAATACTGCAAATCCACTGACATAATACAATAATAAATCTCAGTAAATATTGGACACCCCCGCTTGGGAGCCAACCCCCTGGCCTCCAAATCTTTAGCTGGACCCTTCTAAGGGTTGAAGAATACAATGAAATACTTTGCAAATATTCGAACTCGGTAAACAACATCCATTTCAGTATACGATAAGTAATGCATCTTTTTCGCGCCGTTTTCACAAGTCCATTACGAACCCATTAAGTCACATCTTTTTTTCAAATCTCTTTCGTTCGTTTGGTACAATAGGACAAAAGGAGGGAGGGGGGAGTACCTAATAAGAGGAAGGGTCAGAGAGCACATGAACATGTTTTACACCCCCCACCCCATCCCAAACTCTAACAACAGCTTCCATTCCGACCCCCCTCTCTTTTCTTCGCTCTGTCACTCCATTATTGCTACAACATCTTTTGTCGATCTGTTCAGGTAGACCAAAGTCAATCCGGAAGACGATCTGATAAGAATGAACGAGCCTGAAAGTAAGACTATAGATGCGTCAGTTCCCTCTATTTCTCTTGCACTTTCTGACATCTATAGAAGAAGGGGGAAACGGGTGGTGGTGAGAGTTTTTCAGTACGTCAGCCTGTCAATCAGTCAGGACGTGACGGTCATCCATACAGCACAATCGAAAATACACGCATATAATGAGATCCTGAAAATGCTTTGCTAAAAAGACTGAACGTCAAACCATGGATGCGTGATTTCTCTCGCATATTCACGTTTATTTAAAAGGAGGGGTGAAAGGTTGTTGGACGGAGTTTCATAGCGTTTTTTTTTCTCTCATCATCATCAGTTTTTTAACGTCCGTCGTTGGACATAGACCTTTCCCAGGATTCGCCACATTTCCTTACCATAGGCGTCGCGGAGCCAGCATTTTCTAAATTTGTCTGGTTCATCTATCCATTTTATATTCTGCCGGCCTTGGTTTCGCGTGTGATCCCTAGGGATCCATGTTGTGAGTCATGATGTCCATCGATTGTCTTTCATTCTTGAAACATAGCCTGCCCATTGCCATTTGTTTTTTTAAAAAGTTTCTATGATGTCTCTGACCCCCGTTTTCTTCCTCATATACTGTGCTGTCTTGTGATCTCTCTACGTGAAGTTGAGCATGATTCTCTCATGCACACGTTGCATAATTCTCAGTTTGTAGGTCTGTCTCTTGATTAGGTTCCATGTTTCAACTCCATGTTACTATCAGGAGGATGCATTGGTTGTATACCTTTCTTTTTAGGATTATTGGGATCATCTGGTTTTCAAAGTTGACCTTACACTGCCAAAGGCTTGTCATCTTAGGGTAATTCTCCGTTTGATTTCCTCTTCTGTGTGTTTCATAGAGATTCGTTGTCTTGGGTAGATGCAATGGTCTACTTTCCCCACTTTTGTATCTTCGATTTGCTTTGTCGAAGGCTTGCCATCCTAGAGTGATTCTTCGCTTGATTTCCTCCTCTGAAGTCTGCTACGCTGTCCTTGCAAGGTCTCCGCATAAGTAAAGAACTGGGGCATCTATGGTCTAACGTTCAGGCTTGATTTTCTTTGCTCTGTCTGCACGCCCCTGCCCCGACACCTTTCACTCCCCTGATCCGTAAGACCAGTGTAACCATTGGAAGACACTATTATGAAAATTGAGAAAAGGAAATATTCAAAGGATAAGGAATGGTCGCTGTTATAGCAATTAATAATACTAACCAAAAAATTGACCCTGGATCTGTGAGTTGCATAACCCGAACGGGACGGAATCGTACTCAACATCACACACGGAGATCACGAGACAGTATAGTATATGAAAAAAAAAAAAAAAGACAGGACTCTGAGACATCATAGAATCCATTATCAAACTCAAATGGCAATGGGCTGGTCATATTACAAGAATGGCAGAATACCGCTGAACATCACCGTTCAAGTTGTAGATCATTTTGATTATTACTTATGGAGCTGAAACATGGAATCTGACCAAAAGATTGACCATCAAACTGAGCAAGCTCCATGTAACGTATAAATAGTCATTCTCAAAGCCACAAGGAGAGACCACAGGACAGCATAGTTGATTAGAGAAAATACAGGAGTCAGGGACATCATAGAAACTATTACAAAACTAAAATGGCAATGTGCTGGTCAAGTTTAAATAATGTGAGACAACCTTTAGACATCACGACTGAAAATATGGATCCCCAGAGATCATACGCAAAGTGGTAGTTGACTGAGAATAAGATGGTGTGACCCATTTTTACATTTTACGGACGAGCCCCGATTCTAATGAAACATTAAATGAAATAACATTTTTTTTGAGGGAGAATTTATTGGCTTATAATAAATGAAGCATTGAAATAAATTAAAAAGTAACCCAATTGTCCTGAACTAGTAATTGATGCGAGAAAATGTTTATTACAAGCAGATTAATGCGAAATATCAAAATACATCTTATTTCGCAGAACCCCATTTTTTTTTTCACGGAACCCTGGGGTTCTGCCGAACCCATTTTAGGGAAACATTGGTATGTGTAATCGTTGGTCAGTGCTCCTATAGGGTAAATGCACGTCTATCAGTCTCATGTTTCCCGCGCAGAGACACACATGTAGAGTTAAATCGTGTCCTTATGCTGTGCATACATTTGTACGTGAAATCCCAAGAGCTTTATTCATATTCCATTACATACCAAAGTGTGAATACTGAATTTATTAATCGAGATAAGAAGTTTAGCGAAGCGAAATCAATTCAAATTTGCCATTAATCGCAGTGGAGATATTTAGATAGAATCATGGCAAATTAATATATGCTTATCCTAATCTAATGCAGATGGCACCGCTACAGATATATTTATAGACTAATGAGGATGTGTTTGTGGCCAAGCGGTTGGTAGTACTGTAAATGGGTTTGGGTTCTTATTACCTTTCAGTCAATAGTCACATATTGCAAAATCTCGAAGGATTTAGAAGTCGAACTGAGATAGAAAGTCAAGGAGGTAACTTGTGTTAGTAGTTGGTAAATTAGACTTGAAAATAATTACTACAGAGGACAGTTTGATCCTTAAAGGTGCGCCGGTGCAGTGCGTCAGTCAATGAGGTTTTACTGAGGCTGCGCACTTCTAAGCGCATTGGGGAGCCTTTGGACTCGTCCTTGGGTTCTCCTATCATTACTCAGCCCAGCTGCAGGGGGTTAGTTTCCCCAGGGCAGCACTGCTCCATTGCACTTAACGGAACTGGTCTCCTGGTGGACGCTTTCGTGACGGAGGTTGCTGTAGCTTCTACGGTCGCTTGGCAATCGAAGTCACGTCGGCTAGAGCCATTTTTGGAAGGGGTTACCTATTCTTCCTACGTTAAGCCCGACCTTGTGTCAAATTCCGCTGTGGTGGGACAGTAGATAAATAGATTCCCCGGGGCAGCACTGCTCCATTGCACTTAACGGAGCAGATCCCCAACTGGACGCTTTCGTGGCGGAGGTTGCTTTACTTGCTTAGCAAACCGAAACCGCGTCGGCTGGAGCCATTTTTGGACGGATGGTTTCCTATTCTTCCCACGTTAAGCCTCGACCTTGTGTCATATTTTGCTGTAGTGGGACAGCGAATACCCCCCTCAGAGGTTTCCCACTTTTGTGGCCTTGTGTCAGACTTTGCTTCGGAGTCAACAGCTCTGATTGGCCGTCGGTTCTAACGACCTGGACGCGACTGCGATGCTATCGCCGATGAGGGTTAACCGAGGCGTCTTATGGCTCAGCATAAGCAATGAAATGCCGGACTTTTCGACGGGAAAACAACACCAAACTTGTATAAAAGCTAATTTCAGCGTCATGATCTGGATGTTAGTTCAAAATTTCATTGGCAGTCGTGGCTCAACCTTTGAAGAACCAAGTTCAGAAAGAACTATCTTTGAGACTCCCATGATAGAGAGGTCTGGCGAATCTTGGGGAACGTTCTTGTCCAATGACAGATGCTTAAAAAAGCCGATGATGTTGATGATGAATATCTACGCGACACCAGTTGCAGGGACAAGGGCCATTTTTTGTCAGTCAGGAACCAACCCTCAACCCGACCTTGCTGTGGAGTCCCATAATTGTAGCCTCGAGCCAGACATTTCTTAGCTAAGTAAATAACGGCAGGAATC
>OY735240.1:20977567-21020067 GCA_963457665.1 Thysanoteuthis rhombus | reverse complement strand
TATATGTTTATCTATATATATATATGATGGAATAAAAGATTCTTTACACAAAAACGTTTATGGTGCTGCCTTGTTTGGGCTTTTTTGTACTGCACACTTTATGAAATAAACTCATCATACATTGGATTTTGCATTATATTATATTATATTGAATTCCTGATTCGTATTACATATATATATATATACATTATATTGCATTACTGATTTTTCTTCTTATATATATATATATATATATATATATATATATATATATATGCGTGCGTGTGTGTGTGTAGTGTCCAGTTAACTAGCTCGGAAACTGAAGAATTTAGAAGGATAAAAAAAGAAATATTTACCATCGCCATATATGTTTGTTCAAATACTTATGAACAGTAGCATACATAATTATATAAGTATATATGTATATACTTTATTATTAACACCTAAATACATAAATGAGCAAGCATAGATACTCTATACATACATATATACATACAAATGCACACATGGATTACACACATACGTGTGCACACTATATATATTCACACACATATATACACAAACAGCTACACTTACACCAACGCATACAAAATATATACACATGCATGCACATACATCTACATATATACATATACATACACGCATACATATATAAACACACACACATATATATATATATATATATATATATATATATATATATATATATACGAATATATACACACACATATATGTTGAGGAACGTGTCATTTGGAAAGCGAAGAGAAAAAATTTGGATCAGCTCAAATCCAGCCAACAAACACATACATATATAACACCTACAAGCACACACACACACACACATACACACACACATATATATATATATATATATATATATATATATATATATATATATATGAAAATATGATTTTTCTTTTTTTTCTGATAATAACTCTAGGGTCTCGGGAAGGCCAGCATAATGGTGCCACCCGATGTAGGGACTCTCAACAAGGAGTCTTCCTGTTTCTCTCCCCAGGCTAGAATTATTATTACGTAACAACTTGAACCGTAGCAGAGTTTCACCATTTGGGGCCCTGCTTTCATTTGCACGGACTTAAACGTTTTTGTTTTCTTCCTCATTGCTCTTGACAGAAGAAGTGCCTGAAAACCATGTTAAAAGATTGGATTTAGATTTGGAAGGTTTTTGCATTGACGGAAATGCCTGGCAGTGATTCCGGAGACTGGAATGTTATCTGCTGCAACATTCGACAGTCTTTATTGCCAGTCGGATAAGAACGAATAAAGGTTGGTCACACACACACACACACACACACATACATACATACGTATATATATATATATATATATATATATATATATATGAATGCCCAGTGAGCCGTTCTTTTAAAGAAGTTGTGGAAATCAGATTCAAAGACTGACGAGAACGAATGAAGGTTTTTCACACACACACACACACACATATATATATATATATATATATATATATATATATATGAGTGCCCAATTGGCTTTTTTTGAAAGAAGTTGTGAAAATCAGATTCAAAGACTGACGAAATGTCGCTTGCGATATTTTCGTGGTCAGATACGAATGAATAAAGGTTTGTCACACTCACGCGCATACACACATATAAAAACACACGTACACATACGTACACACACATATGTCTATATATGTATTGGTGAATGATAACTGCCCAACGAACCTTTCTTAGATTGTTGAGAAATTCGGATTCAAACTTTGACGAAATTTCGCTCGCGATATTCTTAGTTATTTCCTAAACTACAATGCACAGTTTGAAAACTATTTTGAAACTTGGACACTCTGCTTAGTGATTTTAATGCATAATACATCAATAAATTCTAAATACCTACATACTTCAATGCATAAAGCGAGCTCTTTTCCCCAAAGAGTTTACATGTTATACTTATTCACTCTATTAGTATTTTTCAGGAACTTCGTAATGCATATTAATTACTAAAGCTAGTAATCAATGCTTCAGAACAAAAACTAAAACGTGATCGGTCACTGGTCTTTCCAGCCTAGTAGACGTTTGTTTTTATGGTTTTGTAAAATTTATCCATAAATATGGAATTACCAAAAGAAGGCTAATATGACTACCCTGACCCGAAAGATAAGGTGAATATCGCAGATGAAACTTGATAAAAAAAACGCACAATTTTTGCCCGAGTTTTAACAAACAAAATCAGTAATCATGTTCAAGTAACACGACGTATTGATATAAGATTCATCGTAACATGCATCTAAATCATAACTTATACAATACTTATCAGTATTTGAACGAACAAATATTTTCCTTTCCAATACTCCACTTCGTGAGTTCGTGATTTTTTTACAATCAACAAAACGAGGCGTGAATTTATTCATATTAATACAAATAAATTATCGTTCACATAAACAGTATCGCTCATAAGTATTTGAGGAAGCATCAGATTTATTTTCATTGTCCAAGATTGCAGGGTCCATTTCGGATTCAGGACAGGGGGTAGGGGATGCAAACTAAATCACTACTTTGGCAACTCTTCCAAGCAGCAATATTTTATCACTTTCCCAATATCCTTGATTGGTTCTGAATAATATTTTTGAAGGATAAAAAAAACCCAAGTTATCAATCAAAATTTTCCAGTTATTCAGCATCAAGAACCACAAAACACGACTAAATGCATGCCTTGATGTGTTAAGTGTGAAGAATTTGGTTCTTCTAGCGTAACGTCCCTGTTTTTAACTCTCAGAACCAAGCGATTAGATCCAAAACATCTGGTTGTTCAAACACTTAGAGCTCTACCATATATATATATATATATATATACATATATATATATATGTGTGTGTGTGTGTGTTTGTGTGTAATGAGACTTTCTTCCAAATATTTACACCAATTCAGTCAGTTATCGCCCATTATCTATTAATGAAAAAAAGAATACCTGTGAGTATTACTTCTGACTTGGAATTAGGCCCCTTAGCTTGCACACTGTACAACAATGGTCAAGCAGGCAAGTATTTCGCAAAATATGATAGATGTGTTGACTTGAAGTAAAGACCTAGTGGCCGTCTTGTAGCGTATCCACATTTGTAAAAATCATAATGATTCACTGTGCCCTGATCTTCCACATATATATATATATATGTATGTATTTGCCTGCTCATCTATCTTCCACGTGAATTTGTATGAAATGACTCTCTCACATCCCTTGCAGAATGAGCTGGGGCTCCATCTTGCATAAATATGCATATATCATAGTCATGTGAATATATATATATATATATATATATATATATATATATGATAATTATGAAGACATTCATTTAGGAATTTTATTTTGTTGGATACTGAAGTAACTCAGCAGCAAATCGAAGGGCCTCAAATCATGCAAGTAAATGAAGAAATGAGCGTCTTAAATGGGCTGGTTATTTATCAAAATCCAAAAGGAACAACAGACGGCCTGTTGCTGAAGAATGCAAGAGGTACGAAACGTTAACATTAATCAGATACCAATCCTCCTAAATATCATTTTCTATATAAAATCTAGAAAGCTTTACAACTTCGAAAATTGGGAAGCTTTTTCAAAATTCTTCAAGTCACTTTAGTCTCTTATTTTCCGAAATTTGTCAATGTAATTTATGTAATTTTCTTCAGTGTTTTTTCCTCTGTTTTACATATACTCTTTTTTATTATGGTACTATGTGTAAATTTTGTCTTGTTGGGGGCATCAGTTGTTTACCATGTAACCGTTTCGGGGAGTTGAATATCAAAACAGTTATATCAACATGGCACCTTAGCAATGTTGACCAAACCCTTTCTCCCTTCCAGCTATATTTTAATATATAGTCTATGTCATAATGTAGGTTGTTATTGTATATCGGGGATTATCACGTGTGTTGCATATGGATATTATTTTATACTACACATTGTTTGATTTTTTGAAACAGGGTTCATTTACGTATATTACCCCCAAATATATTTAAAAATTATGAATGACTTTGTTATCATATATATATATGTGTGTGTGTGTGAGAGAGAGAGACAGACAGATAGACAGAGAGGGTGAGTGTCTATCATATTTAGCTTACTCTGGCACAAGGCAACATGAATGGAATGATCTCTGAGAAAGGACTCAATCATCATCATCATTCTTTTAACGTCCATTGTTGGACATAAACCTTCCCCAGAATCCGCCACATTTCTTTATCATGGGCGTTACGGAGCCAGTATTTCTAAATTCGTGCAGTTCATCTCCCCATTTTGTATTTTGTCGGCCTCGGTTTAGCATGTGATCTCTGGGTATCCATGTTGTGTGTCTTGATGTCCATCAGTTGTCTGCCACTCTTGCAACATGACCAGCCCGTTACCATTTGAGTTTTCAAATAGATTTTATGACGTCTCGGACTCCTATTTTCTCCCTGATATATTGTGCTGTCTTGTGATCTCTACTCGTACAATGAACAGACTCAATATACAGGTTTAATTGTCTGTTATACTTGTTAGTTCAACCTTAATCCATGGCAAAATGTCTAATATTCAAAGATCTATGCTCGAACAAAAATTGTCCATTTCACACTTAACTCTCAGATGAGGAGACCCTTCCCGCCTTGAAAATCTGTCTTTGAATAGAAAGCTAGGTTATTGCAAAATATGACTAAACGTTATTCTCAATCTAAAGTCACCTCTCTTTATAGTAGAGAAATACTTGTATGCATACGGATTGATTAGTTATTAACAAAATAATGGAAATACAAACTTTGTTCAATATATCGTTTTTTTAAATCATGTCATCGCTAATCATGTACAACAACGTACTACTTGACTTCCTATTCTTAAATCTAGCTATTTTTAGCGACTCAAAATGGTCAATGAAGTAATCCAAGGTATTGTGTAGTTCTGATGAAGGTGTAATAATGGGCATTCTCAACGAAGTTGAAAATGTCACCTTAAATGTTTTTCCATACAGTATGGTTCCAAAATTAGAATCATTTGAAAATTTGACCCGGTGAACTGGCGGCTATCATGGATTTGGCCCCTCATGGTCTGTCTCCACATCTGAAAAAAAGACTTATGGTACATATCAAATATATTGAAAATTTAAAGCTTTTCTCATAAATCGCACAATTTGTTATAAGTATGAGAACTTATCTGCTTGTACTACAAAGGCTACACTGGTATTGTAGACTTTTCCGGGTTCCACGGCTTTTAATGTGTCCATGCATCCCTATTAGACGCTTTTCGGTCGATCGGTCCCGTTTATGTAAAACAACAGAAACAGGAAGGAGGAGAATGTGTGACGTCATTAAAAAACAACTTTCTGATCAATAAATGACTTATCAAGCGTTTGTTTGATCACCGTATCGTTCGTTATCGATTGCTGAAACTGTCTTTAAAATGGCTAAACTCTTATTTCTGGCTGACTTTCTGGCTAAAATTTTATATGTACTCACTTAACGCCGACTTATCAAATAAAAAAAGTTTACAATAAGACTCCAGAACATATTGTTAAAAAATGAACACTGACTAATTTAAACTTACTAATTGTATTTTTAATAACCAGCTTTTCGAGTTAACTCCCCAAATTTTATTCCTTCTCCTGCTACTATTACTACAACTGGTAATGCTACTATTTCTTTGTTTAGAATCCCTTTGAAATCACAAATCACATTTATTGACGTAAGATCGGTGGAGGTATCGTTGAACTCAATGTTCTTGTTTTTTTTCCATGAACTGGCAAAGAAAATTTGATACCAGCTCACTCAAACTCTTATCAGTCTGCCTTGAGATGATCTTCCAAAACCAAGACTAAGAGAATAGGGGAATCAAAATAGACGGCGAAGATCTGAGACGACCCTTCACGACCTCTGCGACCCCCAACAAATGGTAGATGAACTGATTCGGGAAAACAAGAAAGACGGCCTCTTCATGATCTACAGCAGAGCAAAGGCCATGTGCAACAATCACGTCGGAAATGAACACACGAAGATCAAAATTGAAAACGTAGAACTATTTTCCGTGAAATCCTCGAAGGAAGAAGAAATAAAGCGAAGAATCACTTTAGGATGGCAAGCCTGCAGCAGAGCAAGCTCAAACTACAAGAACAAAGAAATACCATTAGTTTCTAAAAAAAAGAATAAATAAACAAAGAATGCACTCTCCTGATAGTCACCTATGGAGTTGAAACATGGAACTGAACCAAAAGACTAACCCTCAAACTGAGAAGTATGCAACGTGCACATGAAAGAATCATGCTCAACATCACACGGAGAGATCTCAAAACAGCGCAGTATATCAGGGGAAAAACGTGAGTCCGAGACCTCATTGAAACCATTGAAAAAATAAAATAGCAATGGGATGGTTATGTGACAAGAATGGCAGACAACCGATGGACATCACGCCTCATAACGTGGATCCCCAGAGATCAAATGCAGAACCGGAGCCGGCATAATACAAGATAGAGAGACGATCCAGACAAGTTAAGAAATTGTTGGCTCTACGACGCCCATGATAGGTGTGACGAATCTTGTGGAAGGTCTATGTCTAACGGACGATCAAAAAAACTGATGATGATGATAATGGAGGTAATCACAAACAAAGATGATGATTTGGCTGAGCTTGAATCAAAATCCTAAAAAGAAGAGAATAAAACCAATGTATTCTCCCGTTAGTAACTTATGGAGCAGAAAGATGGAGCCTAACCGAGAGACAGGCCTCCAAACTGAGAAGTATGCAACGTGTGCATGAGAAAATCATGCTCAACCTTACATGGAGAGATCGCAAGACCGCACAGTATATCAGGAAGAAAACGAGAGTCAAAGACATCATAGAATCTATCAGAAAACTTAAATGGCAATGGACAGGCCATGTTGCAAGAAAGACAACCGATGGACATCACGATTCACAACATGGATCCCCAGAGATCACATGCAAAACCGAGGCTGACAGAACAAAAGATGGAGAGATGAACTAGACAGATTCAGGAAATACTGGCTGAAAATGAGTGTCCGTAACATCATAGAAAATATTAAAAAACTAAAATGGCAATGGGCAGGCCATGTTGCAAGAATGAAAGACGACTAATGGACATCACATCTCACAACATGGATCCCCAGAAATCACATAAGAAACCGAGGCCGACAGAACACAAGATGAAGAGATGAACTAGACAGATTCAGGAAATACTGGCTCTGCGACGCCCATGATAGAGAAACATGGTGAATCCTGAGGAAGGTCTATGACCAACGACGGAGGTTAAGAGATTGATGATGATGATGAATCAAACAACACACACAACGTTATACAACTTTTGAGATGTTCATTCGACCTCGACCTCTCGAAGAAATCCAGCGTGAGAATGCCAGATCTGAACTCTGACCCCTGGCGAGGGAGGTGACCAAGTGAGCTGTTCAAATGTTTTCAGACAACTGTTAGGTGGCACGCCACTTCAAGCAGGCCCTGTCTCCATCCCCGCAGGAGGTTTAACGGCGGGGGCAGAATTGAGTACGTTATGACAGGATATTAAACGACTCTGTGTACACTGATGTTGTTAAAAATCCGTGAGAATGAGCGATTTCTTACTTTGCTTTGGCCTGAGATTGGAATCGTTGTAGATGGACTGTTGAATAATGGAAATATTGTTTGCAGTATGGAGAGAGAGAGAGAGAGAGAGAGAGAGAAGAAAATGGGTGAGAGAGAGAGAGAAGAAAATGGGTGAGAGAGAGAGAAGAAAAAGGGTGAGAGAGAGAAGAAAAAGGGTGAGAGAGAGAAGAAAAAGGGATCGCAGAAAGAAAAAGATAATGGAAATATTGTTTGCAGTATTAAGAGAGAGGGGGAGAGGGGAGAGATAGAAAGAGAAGCAGAAAGACAGATTGCAGAAAGAGAAAGAAAGATAATGGAAATATTATTTGAAGTAACAAGAAAGACAGAGAGAGAGAGGGTGACAGAAAGACAGAGAGACAGACAAATATAGAAAGACAGAAGGACACAGAGAAAAAGAAAGATAAAATAGGGTGGAAGAAAGAGAGAAGTATGAGATAAAAAGAGAAGAATAAATTGAGAGTTTGGGAAGTGAAAGGAAAAGAGTGATTATCATGGAGGGAGAGAGAGCGAGAGAGAGAGAGAGAGAGAGATGGGGGATCAGATATTAGACGAGATGAGAGCGACTGAGATTTAAACAGAGAAATGATGAGAGAGAAATCATAGAAAAATCAGAGAGAAAGAAAGAGAGAATGTGGAGAAAAGAGAGGGATGTGGATGCCATGTTTGTCCCCGGTAGCATTCATTTTCCCGACTTTTTATTGCCCGACACTTGATTTACAGCACGCTGATTGGTCGATTTATCATTCCGCTTACTCCGCACGTTCCCATAACAATGAAATAATTGAGATCTGAAACACTCAATATAAACTGTCGCGTGTCCAACGTCTTTTGGCAGCATTTCGTGGCATAAGTGCAAAGTGAACATATTCTGTCTCATCCAGATTCTATTCTCAGTAATCTTGGGGATAATCAATAGAAAAAAATATTGGGAAAAGGGGTTATCAGTGAATAAATCATTTCTCTCACCTTTTGATGGTAAGTGATCCAAAGAAATTATTGACTCGCATAAAAACAAACTAGAATGCGACCGCACACAAACTAAGGGTTAAACACGAAAATTGCAAATCGAAACCCCCGTTCAATTTTCGATGTAAGTTTGTGGTAAATTGGTTCCCACTAAAAACCTATTGGGAGGGTAAAAGAAACAAGACTGTCTTTTCTAGACATAATAAGGAGTCAATGTTAGGATCTGCAGTCCCGTAACCCCACCTATGTGGGCTGTGTGCGTGATACATACATACATAGTCAGTCAGCCAGACCAATTTAATAACTGAAGAAACCTACGTTGACACTTTTAGTGACAGTTGTGGTTGACGCTTTCACAAACTATGAAATGTATCTAATACGCTTATTATTACCTTTGTCATCAATAATTCATTTCCTAAACTACTAAATCATAGTCGTTTTAGTAGCTTTCGTATGACCGATAAACGGTTGCATTGGTTTAATGAGAGAATGTGAACATTTTATGTACATACGTATATATCATGCTGGTAAGAAATTTACTTATTAACCATTGCCCAGACTCGAAGCTTATTCCATAACCGTTTATGTTCGTACTTGTCAGGAAAGCCATCCCAAACAATTTTCATACGCGAAACCAAGCCATTCATTCAATAAGTTTATGCAATCTGTACATGAGATATTCCAGTGGGTCCTGATGCTATTGTATAAAATTATACTGAGTCACGGTCGAAAAAGGTTTGAAGGGCCATGACCTAGTAGATCGTAGAGGTGCAATACTCAGTCCTTGCCGGGAGCCCTCTCCAAGAAACAAATTGCAATGGTACCAACAGCTTTAAGTAATCTATGACTCATTCTTTTGAAAGAGGTTGACCAATCTTCCTTGGGGGGTACAATTCTGGTTCGGAATCAGAGTTGTCTGTATCCTAGCCTGGTTCCAACGAAGCGTAGAGAACACGGTCTATCTTTCTATCTACCAATAGCTGGGGGACGCCCTTTCCTACAACTGGTAGTTGTAACCATAAAAAGCCTTTACGCTCATTGCCAGCCTAGATACTAGTTCATCATCCTTTGTTCAGACTAGAAGGTTATTCCGCACAGATGTCTATGGCACTACTGTTGTTGAAAACCATTGTAACAATCTTGGGATAGATAAGAGAGAAACAATAAAAATCATCATTAGTAATGCAACTTGATGGTACCTTTCCAGGGGAATGTTTACGTGAATATTATGATGGATAGATAAAACTATACCACTGTGATTAAGAGTTTCTAACATCATTGGCTGTCATTAATTTCTCTGTCAGACAACCCGTTCTTACTGGCAAACAAACATTTATGTAAATCGAAAGCTTCATCAAATAAGTATTGAGCTGGACAAAAGGTTCGTTCTGCTTTGAAATAGATAGAGAGATCGATGAAAAGACAAGACTGGTTGATGCAGGGCCAAATTCAATCGACGTGGAAGAGCAACTGAGTTAGCATTAAAAAAAAATTCAATAATAGAAAATCAACCAGTGAAGAGTTGCCGCTCTTAAATAAGGTAAAAATTGTTCTTCTTTTTCGCATCCTTGTTGTTACGGTGGAAAAACAAAATAATTTCCAACCTCTGAATTAGACTGGAGTTCGATGGAGGGAGTAAATTCGAAGGGGATTTATCCTGTTCATCCTTCTTGGTCGAAGATCAAGGTGGCGTCAGTTCTTCTGGCTGATGCATCTAACGCGGTACAGTGCATGTTCTGAAGACATAACTTGCATATTATTAGTATTTGGCGGTGGGCTTACCATGTTGCAAGAATGGGGGACAACCGACATAGATCCCCCGAGATCACATGCGCAAACGAGACCGGCAGAATATTAGATGGAGGGACGAGCTAGACAAGTTCAGAAAGTGCTGGCTCCGCGACGCCCACGATATAGAAGTGTGGCGAATCCTGGGGAAGGTCTACGTCCAACGAAGGACATTAAAAGACTGATGATGATGAAAGTGAGGGGGCGTAAAAGACCACCATTACTCTCTCCTTCCTATCTTCCCAGGTCCAACGGCAAAACATAGTAATGGCGGTTTGAAAATGACTGGGACCCAGTGAATGACCTAGGTGCTCTGTGTGTCACAATATGCTTTTTGCTTTCCACAACGATTTATTAGAATTGTCATCTCCAACCATGGCTAGAATGCACAGTCTGTCCTGCCATTTACCCATAGCTTGGGAGGAGAAGAGATAGATCTGTACCTTTCCCAAGGTATTGGTTCAAAGTGAACACATTTTGTCTCAGCCGGATTCTGTTCTCAGTGCGATTAACCGTCAAGCCACACGCACGTCTCTGAAAAAATTGAGAAAGAAAGAAAGGGGAACAGACAAACAAACAAAACCAAATAGTTTTGGATAGATATAAGAGGAAAAAAAACTAAGGAAAATCCAAGAACAGAAAATTGATGTTTACATTCGCTGGCAATGTTCATTATGAAAAATGAGTAAAGCATTGGTCTCTTAAGAGACGAGTCCCATTGGAGTGTGAGGCCGGTGACGAAGTCCCGGTTTCGATTGCATGTGTCAGTTTAGTGATCCTTGCCAAGTTCCAATTCTGGTCGAGATCAAGGTTCTTGAAGAATGTCCCAAGAGGAAAGTTGGTGTTCCCCAAAAAGTATGGCAAATCCTGGCGGAATAGTTAGAGATTCTGGAATGGGGAAATTCCACAGATTGTTTGCATATTTTGTTTAATCTGAATTATTTATGGAGGACAGTAGGAAGTGTAGGAATGGAAGGATGGAAGAGAGAGAGAGGGAGAGAGAGAGAGAGAGAGAGAGAGAGAGAGAGAGAGATGGACAGAATGGAAAGAAAGAAAAAAGAAAGAGTGAACAAAAGAGAACAAGGAAGAGAGAAAGAAAGAACAAAGATGGAAAGAGAGAGGGAAAGAAAGAAAGACTAGAAGAATGAACGAAAGCTTAAAAGAAAGCGAGAGAGTGAGAGAGAGAGAGAGTAAAAATGATACTTGGGAAGACTGAAAGAAAGAAAGAAAGGAAGAGAAACGATGGAATAATCAAAGGAAAAAAAAACAAAGGGTGAACGAATTAATTATAAAGAGACGAGAAGAAAAAAAGGAAAGATTGAAAGAAAGAGAGAGAGAGAGAGAAAGGAAGGAGAAGAAAAAAAAACAGAAAAAACGTAAATGAAATTAAAAACGAAAAAAGAAAGAGAAAAGACAAAAAGATCGAAAGAGGTAAAAATGAAAAATAAGAAAACGGAATGAAAAAATTCAAAGAAAGACAGAGAAAAAATTTAAAAAAGAAGGGATAAACAAAAAACTGAAGGAGAATGTAACAATTTGAAAGAAAGGAAACTGAAAATGAGAAAAAAGAGAAAAAGGAAATGACGAAGGAAAGACAGAGATAAAGAAAAGGAGGAAAACGACAAAAGAATGAAAAAGAAACAATAAAAATGAAGAGAGAACGAAAAAAAAACGAAGAAGAAAGAGAAAACAAAATACAGTGAGACAAAAGGGAAGAAACAAAGAAGGAAATAATGAAAGATAGTAAGAAATTTTGAAAGGAAAGCCCGGATGATGAAATGACAGAAAGAAAAAGAAACAATGTAAGAAGGAAAAAAAGCTAAGAACGAAAGAAACAACACTGTTTTGGTCTTTAGATGGCATTCGAATCGTTTAGTTTTCAACTAACTTCATCCAGATAAATCACCTTTGATTGTATTGTGACATCTGTCATCTAAGCGTAAATCTTGACAGAAAATAAGAATGGCCACTACATAGACTCTTTAACAACTTCTATTCTGACGATTATAACAGAAACATTTGTACTGTCATCATCATCATCATCAGTCTTTCAACGTCCATCGTTGGACAAAGACCTTCCCCAGGATTTGCCACACCTCTCTATCATGGGCGACGCGGAGCCAGTATTTCCTGAACTTGTCTAGCTCGTCTCTCCATCTAATATTCTGCCGGCCTCGGTTGCGCATGTGATCTCGGGGGATCCATGTCGCGAGTCGTGATGTCCATCAGTTGTTAGCCATTCTTGCAATATGGCCAGCCCACTGCCATTTGAGATTTTTAATGGATTCTATGATGTCCCTAACTTTTGTCTTTTCTCGGATGTACTGTGCTGTCTTCTAGTCTCTCCATGTGAGGCCCTGCATGATTCTTTCATGTGCACGTTGCATGGTTCTCAATTTACGGGTCTGTCTCTTGGTTAGGTTCCATGTTTCGGCTCCATAAGTGACTATTGGTTATACACCTTTCTCTTTAGGATTAATGGGATCGTCTTATTTTTGAAGGTTGAGCTAGCTCTGTCAAAGACTTGCCTTCTTCGCTTGATTTCTTCTTCTTTTGAGAGTCTCATGGAGATTCGTTGTCCTGGGTAAATGTAGTAGTCTACTTCCTCCAGTTCTGTGTCCTCCATTTTGATCTTCCCCAGGACGATTATGCTGCTGCAAATTTGGATGAGTACTATTGAATTTTTGGATTTATTTATTCATTTTCTCATTGTTTGTGATATTTTCCACCATATTCTTCATGGCTTGCCCATTCATCCAACTCTGTATTGCTGATTGTAACGTCCCCTGCCCCCAAACTTCAGTCAAAACACAAACCAAAATGTAGCTCAAAAATCTCTGAATGTGCACCAATTTCGTATATTTCAATGAACCCCAAAATAGCCCCCCCCCAAGAAAACTAACCCCCCCCCCAAAAAAAGATAATAAAAAGACAAACTCTAAAAACAACCCCCTTACTGCCTCGACCGGGGCTTGACTGGCCTTAAAAACAAACAAATCTAGTGTTGGATGTGTCGGTCTTCCATCTAATCTAAGCAGTAAATTCTTGCTGGGAGACAGACGTGAAATATTTAGCAACGAAAGATGAAAAATTCAAACTTTTTCAACTGCTAAAATGAAGTCCCCAGGACGACTATGCTGCTGCAAATTTGGATGAGTGCTATTGAATTTTCTGAATTTGGACTGTACGTTAAGCCAAATCGTTGAAATTGCCTGAATGGCGAAGTTTACTTTTTTTCCCTTTTTATCCCATAAACTTTTGATTGTAAAAAAACTGTTGTTTTACATCCTTATTCTGATTAAATAGATTTTAGATCAAAGTAGAAATACGTATTTATGTATTTTTGTATTTAAGTCATATCTACGTATTAACTCCTTTCCTGTAAAATAAAAGTTTGAATGTACAAACCTTTGTTTCTAAAAAAAACTTGTTTTATATCCTTATTTCGATTAAATGAACTCTTGTTCAAATCAAAACAACATACCTATTTTGTTGAAGAAAGTTAAGATTTCGCCGACTGGGCGATTTCAACGAATTGGTGTAACGTGAATATTCCAAAAATTATGTGTTCGTAAGCGGCTGAGGACTTTAATTTGTCAGTACCAGACATGAGGGGCTGATAATAAATTACATTATTCATTTAAGAGGATAGGCAGAAATAAAAAAAGTGACTCCTGATGACATGGGGAGTGAGCGGTTTTATATATTGAATATCGGAAATACAATCGGTGAAAAGTTACCTCTCGTGAACTAGGTGAGGATTGCTGTTGTTCTCCTTGTTCTTGTTATTACAGTGGAAAGACAATTCGTCAAAATTGACGAATTTTTTTCTATTGATTCTATTATTGAAGCTCTGGGCAGGGCTGGTTAATCACTCAATTAAAACCATCACGCAACCAACGTCTCTTGGCAGCATGCCAGGTAGGGGTGATCAACTAGATAAAAACTGCAAAGGGGGTTATTGATCAATAGGTTTCTGCTTTCGCCTTTTGTTGGGTGGTGATCAGTAAAAACGTCTGAATTTTCAAGCAAACACAAACTAAGGTATCAATTTAGCACGAATTTACTTCGCCAACTGGACCCCCTCTAAAAAAAAGTACTTAGACGGAAGAATTTTGAAAGAACAAAAATGTTGTTAGTCTTCTAAACGATGAGTGAATGTGTAATTTTCCAGGCCTCTAGCTCCATACGTGTAGCGTATACGCGTAATACATACTCACACATCAGCCGGACCAACTTGAAAATTGGAAAAAAAACCCATGTTGGTAGTTTTGATGACGGTTTGACCCTCCTAATAGAAAGGGAGCATGGTCATAAGGGGGTCAATAAACAAAAAAAACTGTTCTATTCCTTCGGGCAGCATACCAAGTTGGGGGTGATCAATTAGAAATAATGGAGAAAGTGATCAATAAATTTTTCTCAAAAGGAACTTTTACGTGAACAATGTCATTTGGCAGCATGCCTTATTGGGGTGATCAGTTGAAATTTAAAAAAATTGGGTGATCAATTAAGAAGTTACTCCCCTCGTTTTTTGTTGGGCAGTGATCACCAAAATGTGCGAATATTCAAAAAACAAGATGCAGGCACAGACTAAGGGTCAAACATAAACTTACATTGTAAACTGAGCCAACCCCCATTGAAAGTAATGGGTGGGAAGTTCCAAACCCGCCCCCCAAATGTTTGAGAAAGTTTTTAAGCAGCATGCCTTGTTAAGGATGATCAATTAAAAATTATAGAAGAAGTAATAAGTTATTACACCGGCCAATTGCTGGGCAGCGGTGAGTAAAAGAGTCTGAATTTTCGAAAAAACAGGCATGAATGCTCCCAAACTCAAACTAAGAGGCCAATTTAGCATAGATTTACATTGCAAATTGAACCTCAAATAAAAAAAAAGCTATTTGAGGAGGTTGAGAATTGAAGAGAAAAACAAAACATTTTTTGTAGTCAGAAAAATGAAGAAGGGGGAAGAAAAAGATGATGAAGGTAGAGGAAAGGGAGAGAAGAAGGAAAATAGGGAAGAGAGGAAGAAGAAGAAGAAGAATGGAGAAAGAAGAGGAAGAAGAAAAAGAAGAGGAAGAAGAAGAAGAAGAAGAAGGAGAAGGAAAATTCAGAAGATTGAAATAGTCTGAACAGGAGAATGAGCAGCGTGATAGAAAAATAAAAAAATATAAAAAGAACATAGTAAAAAAAGAGAAAGAAAGCGAAGAAGGCGAAAAAAAAAAAGGAAAGGAAGACGAGAAAAGGGAGATGAGAAAAAGAACGAGTAGAAAGCAAATAAGACTAGACGACACTTTTCTTACAAAATGTTCAGAATTGGTAAAGTACCCCATAGACATCTCGACACTCAAGTACAGCAAACTTATTAACATTTAACTCTTTACAACTGATTTGCTTTTTGGTGTCGACCAATTTCTGAGTAATGGGACTCAGGACTCTCAGACCGACCGACGCCTGGGGTAAGGCAGTTTTTGCTATACTATGTGTACCCTTAAGTGGACTTTTTTTCCTTTTTTTCACTATACGCCGGTCGGCTTTTTAGAGCGGTTTTACTCAACCAAAACTGACTAAATCAAGTTTGCAAACCAAGATGTTCTTCTGTTATTCATATATTTTTTCTCGAATTTTTTTGTCCAGGGTTGACAATTTTTAGATGTTTCGTAAATTCTTCTCAATGTTTCCAAGTGTGGGGTTGGTAACTGAGAAGTTAATTAAAAAAAAAATCTTTTCATGTTTTAAAATCCAGAGTTGCTAATTAAGCTGTTCTTTTTTCAGAATTTTTTCAAATTTTAAAGTCCCTGGTAGCTGATAAACATGATTTAAAAAAAATCATTTTACAAATTTTAGTGTGACAAATTGAAAAATTACATCTCAATTAGTAGCCTTGGAGAAAAACGTTAGACTGGATTACTGGCTGGTGGTTCAATAGAGCTAAAGGGCTGAAATTTTCTACATTTAATCTTTCTTATGTCTAGAAAGAAATGTTTACCCCCACCATTGATTTTTAGTGGTGTGGTTCAATTTGCTGAGTAAGTCTAAGCTAAATTAATTGCTTAGTTTGTATCCAGCAGCATATTCACATTGGTTTTTTGAAAATTCGGATTTTTTTAGTGATCATCACCCTATAAAAGGAAAGAGAAGCAATTTATTCATTGATCACCTCTTTGTCGATTTGTTTACTTGATCACCCCTTAAACACAGCTAGTTGTCAAAAGACGTTGGCATGTATCAGTTTCTACTAAGTGACCTAACAGACCTATTAAAAAAATCTCTTTGTAAAATGTTCAGGGAAACACTGAATCAATCGGCCTCAAGGTGAAGAAACAGTATTTGTAGTCAAAGGGAATAAGAACAGACCCCAATATAGACGATAAGATACACACGGACACACGCAAACGTTCACAAACATACGCTAGTACGCAAATGCACACGTATGCAGATGCAAGCACGTAAACACATACTTACGAACATGCACACACACGCTCTCGCACGTACGCGAAAACACATGAATGACCCAACACATGCACACACCAACACACACGTAAATATACGCTAAATCACGCAAACAAACAAGAGCAAACACCATACATGCACACACACATTCACACATCATAAGTATTGTGGTCTGACCGAAGCTCCTATTCACCTTAACCCCCACGAGGAAAAGGTGTGACACAAGGTAGGTTTAACGTGAGGATACAACACATGCGTGCATGTGGGTAGGAACTACAAAAAAGATTCTCCTTAGTCTTTGCAACTATGGCCGCAAAGATATAAGAGTGCTGGTCTTTAGGACCCAAGACGAATACTGAGCCCTTCGAACTTCACAGTACAGTGCCATGCCAGACAAGGCAAACCCCAATTGGCTGCAGTACCACATCTACGTCTATCTGGTCTTAAATGGTCTTACCTCTAATCTGGAAATCAATGATCTTTGAGAAGCTCCAATTTACCTTAACCCCAACAGGAAGAAATGTGACACAACGTCAGTTTTTAACGTGGGGAGACCACACACGCAAGCGTGTGGATTGGAACTTCAAAAAAATTCTTTTTGTCTTGGTAACTATTGTTGCGAAGGCATGAGCATGGTCTTAGGACCCAGGGCAAATCCTTAGCGCAGGGCTGTACCATGCCTAACAGGGCAAAACCTCACTTTCCACGGCACCACACCTGCGTTCGTCCAGTCTTAAATGGTCTTGAGACCTAAGATTTGCACAAAACACCTATTTGTCTTAACCCCCACGTGGAAAGGATCTGACACAAGGTCAATTTTCACGTAGAGGTACCACGCACGCAAGCTTGGGTGTAGGAATTTTGAGAAAATTCTCCCTGTCTTTGCAACTATATTTGCGAAGACGTGAGCTTGATCTTAGGGCAAACCTTGAGCCCTCTGGTCCTGAATTCACGAGGCAATACCATGTCTGTTGGAACAAACCCCCTAGGGCCGTGAGACCGGAGATCTCTTCAAACCTTGCTTTACCTGTTGTCCCATTCTGCTCAAATATCAGACCAGAGACACGCAAGAGGTACCAGTGATATGGACCTCGTGTGTAAGTTGATCAGGTCATCTTTAATATTGACAATTTGTGGTCTAAGCCAAAGAATCGGTTATTGGTGCCGCCGACGTAATCGTTGAGACAATTGCATTTTCTTCCAGGGGTAATGTTCAAATTGATCTGAAAACAGTTCTCGCTGGCAGCCATTTTGAAATGCCATTTTATGATTTTAAACATCATCATCACCACCATCATCAACCTCACCACTGCCAACACCAATATCATCACAACCATCATCGCAACCACCACCATTATGACAATTACCACCACGACTACCACCATCATCGCCAACATCACAACCACTACCACCATCAACATCATAACGACGACCATCACTCGCACCACCGTAACCATCACAACCATTACCTTCATTGCCATCACCATAATCACCATACCTCCACCATCACCAATATATGGCTTAGCAGCTTACCATTCTTGCTTTTTCATTACCAGCGGCTGTTTAGCTAAATGATAAAGCAATTCTACGTTGAAGCAGCTACACTATCGGTCGTAGGTTCGATTTCCGCAGCAGTCCTATTTTCGTTGATTGTTTATTCTATTTATGTTGTCTAGACCAAGTGATGTATTAAACGTATAATGACGATATAATTCCAAAGTTTGAAGAGAATTTCAACATAGGTTATAAAGAACGAGTTACCTTACTTAAAGAGTACTCAACCCTGAATAAGGATATATATATATATATATATATATATATATATATATTTGAAAGAAGATGATGGATATAGATTAGAGGAGATATTGTCAAAAATAGAGAAAGGAACAGAAATAGATTGAAAGAACGTATTTAAAGATAGAAAACTAAAAAATGCTTTTGATATTTGATCGGAGTCCCGCGTCGTCCACTGCCGTCAGATACAAGATAATAAGCTTCGTATTCTCTGACGTTCATTAAATCAACGGAAGCCATATTTGATATATTATTTCTGAGTTTAAGAACAAGGTCAAGATTGCAGTGGTTGATCTCCAATACAAATACAGGAATACCTTGAATAATACAGGGCGAGTTTCGATGTTGTACAATTAAAGTATTACTATACAGACTGATACAATTAAACAAATTAAATTATTATAAGACTTTGAACACTGATCTTGACGTTTGGACACTTAGGTCAAATTAACCACAGACCTCAATGTATGCATGTATATATAAAGATATCCGCTTCTTTTCATATGTTCGCTTTATGCCACTTATTCGCTTTTACGAAAGATGACGAAAAGCGGAAATAGCGTCGAACCCTGTAAAGTTTGACTTTGAGGGTAACAAATTTTTACTGCTCCTGCCTGGACGGGTAATATAAGTATTGGAGAGTGGTTCACACTTAGCACTTTTGTCACGCCACTGACGAAACATTTATGCCAATATTTATCTTGTGATAAGATCATAGGGAGTAGTAGATTCGTGCCGATCGCAAGAGGATTATTGAAATTCGAATTCCCCAGTTGTGTCTTTTCGCATGGCTACAATAATTTACTGGGCGTGGAACGAGGAACGATCCCATTGCTGTTAACTTTAACGATCGCTCTCTGAGGAACAGTCCTTAGTTTCATCATCATCATCATCATCATCATCATCCTCATCATCATCATCCTCATCAGTTTCTTAAGATCCGTCGTTGGACATAGACCTTCCCCAGGATCCACATCATTTCTCTATCGTGGGTATCACGGAGCAAGTATTTTTTTTTCAAATCTGTCTAGTTCATCTCTCCATTTTGTATTCTGTCGGCTTCGGTTTCTCATGTGATCTCTGGGGATCAATGCTGTGAGTCGTGATGTCTATCGGTTGCCTGCCATTCTTGCAACATGACCTGCCCATTGCCATTTGAGTTTTAATAGATTTTATGATGTCTCGGACTCCCGTTTTCTTCCTTATATACTGTGCTGTCCTGTGATCTCTCCATGTGAGGTTGAGCATGATCCTCTCATGCACACGTTGCATGCTTTTCAGTTTGTAGGTGAGTCTCTTGGTTAGGTTCCATGTTTCAGCTTCGTAAGTGACTATCGGGAGGATGTATTGGTTATATACTATTCTTTTTAGGATTTTTGGAATCGACTTATTTTTGATGGTTGGGCTTGCTCTGCCAAAGGCTTGCCATCCCGGGGTGATTCTTCGCTTGATTTCTTCTTCCTTTGTGAGTTTCATAGAGATTCGTTGTCCTAGGTAAATGTAGTGGTCTACTTTGCCCAGTTTTGCATCTTCGATTTTGACAGTTATGTCCTTATTCTCAATGTGATTGTTGCACATGACTTTCATTTTACTGAAATCCACGTGCAGGCCAACTTTGATTAGTTCATCTAGCATTCGTTGGAGGTCGCGTAGATTCTCTACCAGAAGGACTATGTCGTCTGCAAACCTGAGGTTGTAAAGATATTACCCGTCTATTTTGATATTCTGTCTTCATTCAGGGAACAGCTGGGTTCAATCCATCTGGGACTAAGATTTGGCTAAAGCATTATGGATACCAGATGCAGATCCAGCGTAGGGTCCAGAGATGTCTGAACCCCTTCTCACGGGGAAAAACACACTTTAATAAATATTTTAGATATCGACATGAAGAAATTTTATAAATTGAAAAGCATAACGATATAACCCCAAGTAATTATGATTCGATCTTATCAACGAGGATTCATTGTTCTGTTCCTATGCAGTGTACGTAAAATGCTGCACGTCATATTGAATAAACGTAGCTATCAAAGATGGCGAGGAGTTCTATCCTCTTTTTACATGTCCATGTGTTTGTATGTCCCAGCTTTCCTGGCCATACCATTTTGTCCACGGTCTTGAAATTTGACATCAACACTCCATCAGACCCCCCCCCCAAAAGATTTTTAGTTTTTTTCTGAAGGGTCTTTCAATCTATCATCTGGATTCTAGAGAATCTAGATATTTCTAGATTTTTAAAGAACTCTTTTCTAACTATTTTCTAATGAAAATAACTTCTATATTCTCCAGAATCTAGATATTTCTGGATTTTTAGAGAACTCTCTTCTAACAGTTCGCTAATGAAAATAACATCGATATCCTCCAGAATCTAGATATTTCTAGATTTTCAAGAACTCTTTTCTAACTATTTTCTAATGAAAATAACATCGATATCCTCCAGAATCTAGATATTTCTAGATTTTCAAGAACTCTTTTCTAACTGTTCGCTAATGAAAATGACGTCTATATTCTCCAGAATCTAGATATATCTAGATTTTTAAAGAACTCTTTTTTTTTTAACTGTAATCTAGTGAAAATAACATTTACATTCTCCAGAATCTAGATATTTCTAGAATTTTTTTTCCTCTATTTCAAGTGGAAAGCGCCACTGATGTCCTAAATAGAATTCATTCTGACCATACTTATTCTTCAATGGACTTTTTTTTTTTTTACTCGACTTCAAATTTTGACGCTACGGTCGTTCACTTATTGACCGTGGTGGCGAGTTCTTTATATTTTTTGTATATATTGGTTTTGTGGTAAATTCTTTACATTATCATAAAACCGTACCCTCATGTGAATTCTAGTGCCAAAAAGCCACAACTTGAACATGAATGAAAAATTCCGTTTGTTTTGTTTGAAATATGTTCTCTTCTCAACATATTTATTTGTAAAACACATTTTTCCATTTGGAGCCCCCACCCTCTACTTAAAATCCTGGATAAAAAATTAATGTAAAGAGATTGGCCTATCCTGGAAGATATCTGATAGCCTTGCTGGTGATGTCTGAGTTAGCCAGCAAGTCAACATGTGCATTTGAGGAAAGGAGTTTGCCAAATATTGTGGTTCTATTTTAACTTCTTACAAACGCCCCTTGAATAAATAGACATGGCAATTATAACAAAATCTCAGGCCAATTCACACACAAACGTTAAAGTCAACACCCAATTCTAACCAAATAATGAAGTTAAACATAAAAGGCAGACACACACAGAGTAATCGATTGATAAATATGGAAAAGACTTGAAATGATGACATGAAAAGGGAGAACAGACAGATATGAAGTGATTGAGAGGGAGAGAGAGAGAGAGAGGAAAAAGGCCGAGATAGATATGAAAAAGACAGACAGATAGATAGATATGAAAAATATGGAGAGATAGATGGATACATAGATAGAAGGACTGAAATACATATATATATATATATACATATATATATATATAAAACTGAGATGAATATATATAGGGAGGTGTATATGAAAAAGACTGCGATAGATAAATAGATTGATAGATAGGGAAATTACTGAGATAGATATTTAAATTGATAGATATGAAAAAGACTGGAAGATAGATAGATAGATATGAAAAGGCCTGATATATATATATATATATATATATATATATATATATATATATATATATATATGTATATGAAGACTGAGATAAATACATAGAGAAATGTACATGAAAAAGACTGAGATGTATAGATAAATATGAAAAAGACTGGCAGATAGATAGATACTCATGAAAAAGACTGATATATATATATATGTATATGTATTAAGACTGAGATAAACATACATATATATAGAGAGATTTATATGAAAAAGACTGAAATAGATGAATATATAGATAGGGAAATGACTGAGATAAATATTCAAACTGATAGACATGAAAAAGACTGAGGTAGATAGACGGATGAAAGTGACCGGTGTAAATACATCGATAGATAGATATGGAAAAACGGATGGATAGATGTACGTAGTTATGTGTATAGGCATGTGCGTTTCAATGAACGTGAGTATCTGTAATCATAAAAGCAATCGTTCTTAAATAACACACACACACACATATATATATATATACATTTATATATCGATAGACGTGAACATTTCCCTCACATACATATGTACTATTATATACATAAATATTACACACATACTTTACATAGATATATATATTTATATCATATATATATATACATATATACGTACATATGTACATATAAATATGTATATAAATATATCTTTATAGTTTAGAAATCTTAACAGCTTTAAACGCTAAGCATTAAAAAAACCTTTCCAATCGATTTATACATATATATATATATATATATATATATATATATATATAGTGTGTGTGTGTAATAGTTAAATCTGGGAATTGTTTGTTTACATCGGTAAACAGTAATATAATATTTTGGTATTGATGATGTAAACAAGGGATAGATCAATCCATTCCCATAAAGAAATGTATTAAACAATATCACAATATCGGGATTTGTTCCCAAATTTTGTTCTTTCTCAATACATATATATATATATATATATATATATATATATATATATATATATATATATATATATATATATACGGTGGGGCAAATGAACCTGATAAGTAAAAGTACATAAAAACATGAAGAAAAGTTATTATTTACAAAGGAAGTAAGGTTTTCCCTGCGTTACTGGTTAGCCAGCCCAAAGAGTTAAGAAGTACGAAAAAGACAAAAAATCTCGGAAGTTCGCATCCATTAGCAACTACGTCGCGAGATTCACGTACCGACGTGAACTTGAGTCCAAATATATCGGCTTGCTCGCCATCCAAACGACTGACATGAACCAGGTGAATAGAAAAGATGAAAAAGGACAGTTCTGGTGAGTCACTCAATAGAAACTGTCACATGATCAACACTTTTGGCAGCCATGTTGGGAGTGATAAATTAGAAAATTTGGAAAAAGATGATCGATGGATAAGTTCACCTTTTGTCGGTTCGTGAACTAAAAAAATATGTAAAGTCTGAATTTTCGGTAAAAAAACCCCAAAAGGACAAAAACAAAGTCAGATCCAATTTAGCATAAACACATATTGCAAATTGAACCCATTTGAAAACCTATTGTTGGGGTATTTAGAAGAAAATTGCATTTCCCTAATATATTAAACAGTAACGTATTTAAATTTTCAGTCCTCTTGCTCCTTTGGTGTGGCCTGTATAAATGGTACTCACATATATAGGCAGTCAGACCACCTTGAGAACTGAAAGAAACCTATTTTGTCAGTTTTCTATTGAAAGGGACAAGCAGAAGACTGAATAGAGGAAAAGAAAAAAAGCAGCTAAGAAACAAAGTGAGCAAAAGAGGATGAGAGGAGGAGGAGGAGAGAGAGAGAGGAGGAGGAGAGAGAGGGGGAGGAGAGACAGAATGAAAAATGATAAAGGAAAGAAAGGATATAAAAGAAGAGAAAAAAAAAGAGTAAAGTCAACCCATTAACTGCGGATGACGGAAATTCTAGAGCTAACTAGAAAATTTACTTCTTACAGTGAATGGTGGCAATTCGATTCTTCCGCTGAATCTTGGGTTTTATCTAGCAATGAATATTGTGCAACGCCTCATCTTGCAATGGACAAGGGCTTTAATCTTGCGATGGAGTATTCTTCACCACCTGCCAAAAGAAATGGGATAAGATGGAGGATGGAAGGAAGGAAGTTAGTCCGAATAAAAAAGAAGGAGAGAAGGAACAAAAAAAAAAGAGAGGGAAGGAGAGAAAAAGAAAGTAGAAAGAAGGGAATAGAAAAAAATTGAAGGAAGTGGAGACCTGATAAACAAAGGAAAAAGGAGGAAAATAAGAACGGTAGAGAGAGAATAAAAAAAGAAAGAAAAATAAAGAAGAAAGGAAGGAAAAGACGAGAGAGAGAAGGACAACGGAATAGAGAGAAGAGAGAGAGAAAAAAGGGGGAGGGAAATCCGATGGAATATAAACAGAAAGGAAAAGAGCTAAAGAAAGAAGGAAATTGATTAATAAAGGAAGGAGAACGAATGAGGAGAACTGTAGGAAGGAGGGAAAAAAAGAAACAAAGAGAAGAGGGGGTAGAAGAAGAATGGATAAGGAAGAAAAACGAAAAGAATAGAATTGAGAAGAAATGCAGGAAGAAAAATAGAAGTAAAAAAGGAAGAGTGAAAGAAATTAGGAGAGAAGAAAAAAGATGGAAACAGGAAGTAAAAAGAATAAACAAAAAGCAGGAGGAAAGAAGAAACAAAGAGGAGAGGAAGTGAAAGAAAAGTGGTATATGAAGAAAAACGAAATGAAAAGCAGAAGAAAAAAAAAAAAGAAATTGAGAAGAAATACAGAGAGAAAAACGAAAGTAAGAAAGAAATGGAGATAGAAATTAAAAGAGGACAAAAAAGAGGGAAAAGGGAAAGGAAAAAATGATGATTAAAAAGAAAGGACGAAAGAAGAAAAATGAAAGGAAAGATGAAAGAGAAAAGATTGGCGGAGAGAGAAAAAGACAAGGAAATAGAGAAGTAAGAAAGAAAGAAAAAAAGGAAAGATGAAGAAGGAAAGAAGATTAAGGAAAAAGAAAGAGTGAAGAGAGCAAAACAAAAAATGAGCTTGGGCACCACAGTCAATGAATGAACAACCATAGCGACAAAATTTGATGTTTTGTAAAAAGAGTCCATCGAAGAATAAAAATGGTCAGATTAAATTCTTTTTATGACATCACTGGCGTTTTCACTTTTTCACACCTAATATAAAGTGAAAAAGCATCTAAAAACGTCTAGAAACTTGATAATCTTGATGTTATTAATAAACCTGTCAAAATAAGGCCCCAAAAAGTTAGAAAAAGCCATTTTTCCAAAAGTTTTATTTCAGAGTGATATAGTGGATTAATGATGTCTATGTTCAAGTTTGTAGACGCATTGGTATGACCAAGGGCACTAGGCCACACAAACGAATTAATACACCCTTCAGTATGAGGCTCTAAAAGTCAAAAAGCTCATTTAAAATAAAGAATCATAAAGTGTTTAGGGGAGTACTGATGCCAATTTTAAAACTGTAGACAAAACGGTATGACCAAAAGCGCTGGAACAACCAAACATAAACACACAAACAGACACATGCTCATTTACAAAAGCGAAGGTAGGAAAAAAGAACGAGAGAAAGGTAGTCGGACGAAATGAAAAGGAAGATAGAGAGAAGGTCCAAAAAAAGAAGGAAAAAAGAAAGAGTAAAAAAGAAGGAATAGAGAAAAGAAAAACTGAAGGAAGTGTGGAGCTTATAAACAAAGGAAGAAGAAAGAACAAGAAGGAAAAGGTAGAAAAAAAGAATGAGAAAAAACGAAGATAGAGATAATGATGGACTAGTAAAAAAAAAGGCAAAAAAGATAATAAGGAATTGAATGCGGGAAGAAAAGTAAGAAAAAAGATCATAAATAATTGTTACTTTTTTTTGATAACACTCATTGGGTTTTTAGTTGAATCTCTTCCTTTTGATTTTACGCCATATTGTTTGTTTGGTACGTAGCGGCAGCAGCGGTAATCTTCAGTCGTTTCAGATTGCCTGATGAATGAAGAAAGTGTGGCATTCATCAAAGTAAATTCGCTGGATTTTCAAAACCTTACGCAACTTTAAGCTGAATTGTGTATTCAATCATAACACGCATAACCAGACATGCACTCTATAAAACAGACAACTTCTTGTACCTCCATTACTTCCTTTTTGAAGAAACCAGTATTTACTGGCGAAACGTCAAAATAAACTAAAGAAATCTCATTTGTACCAGACAGGGCCTTCTGAATTGTTATTTCACTCTAATATTGTCAGATAAATTATAATCCACCTCTGTACACTGGCCAACAACATATACGCACACATATATATATATTATAATTGCTCTACTGGGCATCGTTTTCAATTGCCCTCTGTGGTAGTCTATTTAAGTTTTTATTAGACTTCACAAACCTTCATTCGATATATATATATATATATATATATATATATATATATCATCACATTAATTTTCACCATCTGCAGCAACAGCTACTATAAGTCCCCTGATAGACAAAGGCCTTTCCAATTTCCCTCAATGACGACTGCAACTGCACTACCCTCTGCCATATCTATCCATCTCATCTTGTGTTTGGTCTCTCCTTACTACCTTTACTGTCCTATGGGCACGAATCGGTTAGCTTTTAGCTCCATCTGCTATCATTCTTTCGTGTCAAGTGTCCAGCCCGTCTCCATTTTGGCTGCTTTAGTATTTGTATGATGTCCCCGACCGTAGCCCTTCCCCCCGGGTCTGTGTTGACTCTTTTTTCTATCAAAAGCCAAGTTATCCCAAACATTGCTCGTTCGATAGCTCTCTGTGTAATTCCAAGTTGGCCCTCAGTTATTGAACCCTTTTTAAATAGAAAATTTAGAATACGTATGTTTCCCTTCGGCACTCACAAATGAAATAACTTGTCATTTTATCTCTGGAGGTCCTCCAGCTGGCGGGGGGGGGGGGACTCGCCTTCAGCCCCTGTCCCTTGATCTGGCATTGTCTGCCAACATCGTTAACTGTTAAACATCTGAAAAATGGAACCAGAAATCAATACTTCGAATTTATTTCTGTTATTTCGAGCGGTTTTATTATCCAACTCGAATCTCGGCCCGGAGTTGACCGAAACAAGAACAAAAAAGAACAATCAAATTGGGGGGGGGGGGTTAAAAATGAACACTACCCCACCGTGAATTGAAATCCCGAACAACTACTTGGTAATCTGTCTCTCAACGACTGAGCTGAATTAACAAAGCTTACATGCCTGCCAGAACTTATGTCAGAAATACCCAAGAGTTCACCTAATTCTGATAGATATATACATCTATAGAATTAACGTTTCCCTGCACTGATTTACAGTCTCTACCAAGTGATTGGTAGTCGGCTCTCTTACCAACTTACCCAAACAGACAATTATTACAGTTTTACGAAATGTATTTTATGGATACGTACTAGCTTATTTCATTTTAATAATTAAAAACATGTGTTGAATAATTTATATTTCTATATTTCTAATTATTTACTATATATATACAATACAAAAGTTGCTGTAATCGTCTTCAGACGGTATACAAGTTGAAAGTGGAGTTTGATCCTGCAGCAGACAGGCTTGTTCTTTTATTTTATGCTGTTTTGGGTGATCAATTAAAAAAATTGGAAAAAGTGATAATCAGTAAATAAGCTACTTTACTTGCCTTTTTTTTTCTCAGCTGTGATCACAAAAGAAATCCAATTTTTCAAAAAAAACCCCAAACAAGCGTGAATGCTGCTGGGCACAAATAAGGGACGACTTTTGCATAAACTTACATTGCAAATTGAACCCCCATCCACTAAAAAACCTATTTGGAGGGAGATTTAAAAAAAAAAGTTCCTCTAGGCATAATAAGGAGTATATGTTGAAATTTTCAGCCCTCTAGCTACGTGGGTGCGATCTGTACGTGCAACACGCTCATACATGGCCAGCCAGCCATACCTACTTACAGACTGGAGAAATTTATGGACGGTTTCAAATGTCTTGTCAGAAAGCACATGGCTCCAAGAACGAGAGGTTATATGTCAAGGTTAACAATGGTGGTAACAAATATTAACCGTTAGCACAGAGGCAAATAGGGAGGCTGTCCAAAAAGAAAACGAACTTTTGAAACAGCACACTAATGAGACGTTTCAGAGAGCTCACTATTCTCGTGTAGTGAAGCAATGATTTTGAATTTTTGTATTAAAAAAATGCATTACTACACGTTGATTAGTATTCGAGCTACACGTACTAGAGTGAACGTGCGCGTAATGCACTTCGCTATTTAAAAAAAAAATCTTTCCAAGTCAACGGAGGGCGATCATATTGAGAAACTGCATTCGATGATCCAAGGGAAACATTCCCGACTTTTGCTGGTTCATGCCTCCGTACGGATAATCCACGGACGGCCAGACAACGATCACTATAGATCATAAAATGCATCAATCATCATCCGTCGACTTCGAAAGAAAAACACCAAATGCAATACGCACGCGTCCATTCTAGAGCCAACTTTTCCTATTTATTTCCCTCTTAACAAGAACAATCCTCGCCAAATTTAAAGGAGAAAACTCTTCACTGTTTGTCGATACCATCACATTAAACCCAACCAATGTATGAAATCCACATTTTCTAACAGAGATAAGAAATCACGATCGATTGATTAACAGAGGGCCCTGTTACCAACAAAGATATTCTGAAACGTTATATATTTACGAATTTACTTACCATGTACACAATACAGAAGTAGCTGTAATCATATTTAGTTGGAATAGATGTAAGTGTGGAGTTTGACCCAGCAGCAACCAGGCTTCATATATATATATATATAAATATATATCACTAACTACCTTCTCTGTCTCTGCCTTTCTCTCTCTCTCTCACTCTCTCTCTCTCTCTCTATGTATATATATATATATATATATATATATATATAGAGAGAGAGAGAGATAGGGATAAACAACATAAAGTCTAGTAGTTTATCAGTGAATTATACATCCCCCAGTGCATATACAGAGAGAGACAGAGAGAGAAAGAGAGAGGGAGAGAGTACGGGAAATAAATATAAAGAAAGACAACACAGAGGGAAATGTGGAGTCAGAGAGAGAGAGAGAGAGAGAGAGAAAACAACACAAATTCAAGTGGTGAAGTAGTTTATCAGCATATCATACACACGTACCCCAAAACATATATACATACAAAGAGAAAGAGAGAAGCGTGAGAGGAAGAGAGGACCGTTAGAGGAAGAGGTGTGAGAGAGAGGTGCCAGAGAGACAGAGAGAGAAGTGTGAGAGAGAGAGAGAGAGAGGTGTGAGAGAGAGATGTGTGATAGAGACAAAGATATAGAGAGAGACGGACAGGCAACATAAATCTAAGTAGTTATCAATAAATGAGTTGAAGAGTTAAGCGATAACACTGAATTTCGGAAATGTCACGTTGAGGCTTATCGCGTTGAAAAGACATGTTTTATCCGACCACCAAAGCTGAACGTTGACTGATTCATTCTAGGCACTGAACATTAGCCAAACCGTAAAAAATGTTTTTTAAAAAAAGGGGGTCTCGGACAAAGAGTGTCATCTCTACTCTGGCTATTCGGCCCGAACATTCCCCAACCATAAACAACAACACAACCAACAAAAAGAATTCATTTTTATCAACAGACCACGGCGACAGCATAACTTCCGGATAAGATCAGGTCCCCCACCCTCCAGGAAGTGGGAACCAGGATTATCATTTTTGTCATATTATGGCCCATTTTTTTTTTTTTTTTTTTAAATGGCTTTTTTTTCAAAAAGCAATTGTCCATGAACTTTTTGGTTTTGACTATATTTAATTTTTTGGCATTTTTTCAGTCTGGTCGGAAAAAAAGAGAAAAACATTCTTTGCAAGTAATTTTTCGAGCTTTTCATCCATAAGACTTAAGTTTCCGCAGGAAATTTGTTTTTTGGAAAAAAGTCAATTTTTTGAAGCTATGAAAGTGTTGTATTTACCATGCAATACTAGTGCTAGAGGGGCTCACTCTCTCCGCCTTTTGTACTGAATAAAAATGTTGAATTTGTTTCAGTGGTATTTAAAAAAAAAATAAAAACCTTATTGAATCTCATTTTTGGCTCATACTGCGATAGTGCAATGATTTGCTTACAATATTGGCATTTGGCCATTTTTAGCCATCTTTTACTATTTTTTGGTTATTTATGCTATTGTGGCGTGTAGTTGATCAGAACTATCCCTAACTATCTGGCAACACTTGTGGGAACGTAGGAATAGGCCTTGGGGATGGTCTCCCCCGTCACTACAATAATGGTGGTCTTATAATTGGATTCCTTGCTGTGTTTTGGCAGGAATAATTCTTTCTCCTGACTTTCCGGCAGAGGTCGTTCAGAGCAAGGCATTTGAGATAAGTGGCCCTGTCACAGCCTGACACTGACACCAAACGCGCAGGTGCACCAATCGCGGGTGAGACTGCTCAGGAGTTCCCATGAAATTGAAGTACGTTAACCCTTTCAACACTAACCTATTAAGGTGTGTAACGCCTATTTGTTTAAAGGAGTATAAAAAAGCCAAGAAAGGTGTTCCTGCGAATAGAAATATATAAGTCAAATTTCGAAGCCCTAAAAAAAAATCTTCCTGAAGCTAAGAGTCAACATGCAGCCAATGTATCTTAATATATATGGGCCTGAACAAGAATTTGGGGCAAAAATCTGCACATTGACCCATACGGCGAATGTAAAATGCTCGTAAAATGTATAGACCTGAACAAAGATTTTGAGCAAAAAATCTTCATATTGATTCATACAGCGAGTGTTAAATGCTCGTAAAATGTGTATGCCGGAACCAGAATCTTGAGCAAAAAATCTTGAGATTGACTCATACGGCAAGTGTTGAATGCTCATAAAAAGTATAGGCTTCAATAAGAAATTCGTGCAAAAACTCTCGAGATCGACCTATACGGCGAGTGTTAAATGCTCATGAAATATATAGGCCTCAATGACTATTTTGTGCAAAATATCTTGAGATTGACCAATACAACAGGTGGTGAATGCTCATTAAATGTATAGGTCTCAATGATAATTTCGTGCAAAAAATCTTCAGAATGACTTATACGGCAGGTGTTAAATGATCATAAAATATATAGCCAAACCAGAATTTTCAGCCAAGAATTCTTGAGGTCGTTTTATTTGCCTTGTTGATTTGTATGTTGCAGTTTTCGGGAATTTTTATTTAGTGGTCAGAGAAAACTATTCAAAGAGTTTTTCGGAGAATTAAATTCAGTAGGGCAGTTCCCTTTCTGAAGGATCATGTTTGGAAGTGACCGGACTTTTGTGAAGCAGTCTGTCATAATAGTCATGTTAAATGAATTAATCATTGGTATTATTTCAGTTGCTTCACTTCAGTGTTTTCAATTTATATATTTCATATCTAAATTTAGATCTAACAGTAATTTAGATATTCTATACCTGAATTTAGATCTGTAATAATCTATAATCTGTATTTCAAAAAATTAGTTTTATTAGGTTTCTCGAGAACTGTTGATCAAAACAACCTCAAAATCGACCAGTTGTCGGATTATCACTGTGCATATACACGCATAGGCACATCCAAAGAGATTTCTTTAAATAGTCAGTTTGTCAATTTGCTATTTTTGTTACCGCACAACGTTTTGTCTGATCCATTCTACGGCTTTCCTCAAGTGTGTTATCCGTTTGTAATGAGAGGGGGGTGTTTATTCGCTGTCCCAATACAGCAAAATGTGACACAAGGTCGAGGCTTAACGTGGGAAGAATAGGAAACCATCCGTCCAAAAATGGCTCCAGCCGACACGGCTTCGGTTTGCTAAGCAAGTAAAGCAACCTCCGCCACGAAAGCGTCCAGTTGGGGATCTGCTCCGTTAAGTGCAATGGAGCAGTGCTGCCCCGGGGAATCTATTTATCTACTGTCCCGCCACAGCAGAATTTGACACAAGGTCAGGCTTAACGTGGGAAGAATAGGTAACCCCTCCCCAAAATGGCCCCAGCCGTCGCGACTTCGATTGCCAAGCGACCGTAGAAGCTAAAGCAACCACCGTCACGAAAGCATCCACCAGGGGACCTGCTCCATTGAGTGCAATGGAGCAGTGCAACCCTGGGGCAACGGATCCCCTGCAGCTGGGCTGAGTAATAATAGGAGAGCCCAAGGACGAGTCCAAAGGCTCCCCCATGCGCTTAGCAGTGGCAGCCTTAGTAGAAGCTCATTGGCTGACGCACTGCACCGGTGCACTCGGTCTTGACACCATCCACAACCCAATCTCTGGCCCATTCGACGGGCAAGTGGCAGTGCGTGCGCCTCGGGCTCTGCCGTGGAACAGATATTACACTTTGATCTCGTCGATAAGGCCAGAAAAAGTGGTGCAGGATGGTATGTAATGAGGGGAATCTCTCTTCCTGTAATGCCGTGAAAGTGAAAAAAAAAAAAATCGTTAGCAAACACAATTCGCATTTTCGTTGTGGGAACATTAAGATGAATGGTATCAATCGTGCAAAAGATTCTTTGAATGTTGAAGACTCTTCTCAAAGTTAGAGACAAAAAAAACTTGTCTTTTATCGAATCAAAATTTTTTTCTCCATATTCTGGGGAACCCAAACCATGATGGGATACATTCGTCCCATCAAACATTCAACGCGGGACAGATGAAAAACAAGGAATTGGCAGATTAATTCACCCAACCATCTTTCCTGTTCAGTCATGTACTGCGAGCTAATTTCCTACTATGGCTGTGTCATTGTCTGCTGTTGTTAAAGGAAGGAAAATATCATCGAGAAACTGTAACTACCAAAAGCGGTAAAAAGTCTTTCCTTTTTTTTTAAAGTGTGTGCGTTTGTGCGTCTATATATGCTCTTGTTACCGTGTATGTGTGTCTGTTGGAGTGTTAGTAGGTTCCAGTGCTCCTAGCAGTACTGTCTTGTTTACAGACTTGAAAATTGACATCAGTACTCCACTAAATCCTGTCTAGAAAATAACAATTTTTTTTTTTGATTTTCAGGAAGAAAAAAATTCTTGATCTTCGGAGGGGGAGGACTCATAATGACGGGTTGATTAATAGAAGTTCATACAGATCACCAAATCTAATACCGGGGGAGCCAGATGAAGTCATCGTAAACAAAGAAGTTTTCTTGATTGAAGGTCACCTTATTTTTAATTTAAGTTCAATCTTTTTTAATTGAAATTTAATATTTTTTAATTGAAATTCAACTTTACTAAAAATTGAAATACTGTATCGAGGACGTTACTGTATCGCAGAAATAACTCCAAGAGTTTTACAGTATTATCAGAATGGACTAGAATACTGGGGAGCGCGGGAATATTAAAAAGACTTGTTGTCATTTGATCTCTCCTACATACTACTGGTATAAACATTAATGTAAGTAACGAGATATTTACTTGAACAGTGGAGAGTATTCACTGAATCTAGAAGTGAAAAAATAAGACAACATACAAAGGCGCAGGGTCATAAAAACTTTGGTGTAAAATAGCGATAGAAATCTTAGCACGGACAATACGCCCTCGGAAGCAAAGACTTTGATGTAGACCAGAATAAAGCACACACCAGGGGCTCTGGAGCAGTGGATTGAAAGCAGAAACAGAGGGGTACATACTGGCCGCTCAAGACCAAAACTTTCCCACTCGAAACTTAAAAAAAAAAATGAAATCAAATTGGTGCCGACCCAAAATACCGCTTTTGTGACTCAATAGTGAAAACAATAGAGCACCCTCGTGTCAGGTTGCCCTGTTTTGACTCTTACATAATATAAGCCAAGGCATGACAATGAGGGCCAATGTGCACGTAGGGAAACCTGCAAGCATCACGGAATATCAATAGATTATAACTGGTATGAATATCAATCAGGCCCAGTATTGGACAAAATACAACGATACTACGGGAAATTTCAATAAATACCTCCAGGATCATCAAAGCAAATAGACCCGACATAGTTAGACCATCATAAAAGAACTTGCATCATCATCATCATCATCATCATCATCATCATCATCATAATATTAATAATAATAACAACAACAACAACAACAATAATAATAATAATAATAATAACAACAATAATAATGATAATGATAATAATAATAACAACAATAATAATAATGATAATAATAATAATGCAACGCTAACTGTCAATAGTGACCCATCAGACGAAGGGAAATGAAAGTGGAAACTCAAATTGTAGCACTGACATGATAGGCGAGAGAGAGAGAGAGAGAGAGAGAGAGAGAGAGAGAGAGAGAGAGAGAGAGAGAGAGAGAGAGAGAGAGAGAGAGACGTTATCTGAAGACCTGAGGAGACTTATCGTCATTCAGCCTTCAGAGATAACCACTGGGCAACCGGTGTGAAACTGTAAATCGCAGTATTACTGCGACCTATGAGTACTAGGAGAGGAGGGCTGGAGACTTGGGGAGACTTGCTGTCACTCAAACTCCAGCGGTTACCACCAGGCAACTGGTGTAAGATTGCAAATAATAATAATAATAATAATAATAATAATAATAATAATAATAATAATAATAATGATAATAATTGACTACTGAGGAGAGTGCTGGAGTTAGTTCTGACCCACTTGTTCTGGGACACTATTAGTTGAGATTTCATTTCTCCTTTCAAGAGTCCTCTGCACAACTATGTCCATATAATTTCGCATTCCATTAATTCTAACACTTTCACACTTGTAGTGACTGGTGATCCTCACAGGAGATCAAGTGACAGCAAGTCTCCTTAGCGCTCAATGGACTCTCCTCAGTATTGTGGCTGATTTCAACAATGCTGCTGTCCGGATAATGGATATTACTCGGACTCTTGGTTACTCTTACTTCTTTTGCTAGTTTCTCAGGGGGTCCCCTTCATGTGACCCTTCATGTTCTACAACTGTCTCTACTCCCTGACAAACTCAAGGTACATATATAACTTTTTCACTTTCTGTCAGCTTCACCCAGTGGTCCTCTGGAGGAGTGAAATCAACTGTCTGATACGTTCTTTACTCCTTGCTTACCACCAGATCTGGTTCGTTTGAAAAAAAACGAATTTCCGAGGATTTGATATGTTCCATTATCTTGTACGTATCCTGGTCTTTGTATGTACCATTTTTTTGTATGATCGAACTTCAGTTGCTTGCACAGTTCCGAGTAGATCAACCTTTACACCCAGTCAAGCCTGTTCTTGTAATTCATCCGAATAAACTCGTCACACTCGCTTACAACATAGTTGCTTATCCCATCGTTATCTAAGCGTAGTCATTATTTGATTCTCTGTTGTGTCTTGGCTGTTTTGGGTCTTTGAATTGTTTGTTCATATGACATTGTTCTAGGTCTGTACGAGGAACAATTCGGTTTCTTTCTTCAGGTTTCCTTTGCGTATCCATCTAGATGTCTGATCTGCAATTTCCTTGGTATGTCTTCTGAGGTGTCCGTGTAGTTATTTTCGTATTTCCTGGCTCTGTTGTGATTGCTGTTGTTATTGTCGTTTCTTCTTCTTCTTCTTCTTCTTCTTCTTCTTCTTCTTCTTCTTCTTCTTCTTCTTTGTCTTCTTCTTCGTCGTCCTTCATTTGTTTTTACTTCTTAGAGGTATGTTTTCTACTTACGTTAGCCACTTCGTATGTCTGTAAGTCGTTCCCCAGCGTGACATTTATTGCTTTAGACGTACTTATCTCGAAAATCGTCCGTCCCCCAGGGAATTCTCCTTCCTCCGTTTCAGTCAGGCTAATTTTTAAAAGGCCGAGTCGATTTTAACTTGAAAAGACTTCCTTTGTTTACTCTGTCGGTGCAGATACCCGACGATAACGCAGTTTCTGTCTTGTACAAAATCAACATTTTTTTTAGATTTTAGAAGTACACGGAGATTATAAAGTCCATGCGCAGATCGAAATTCTCATAACTTCAATTCTATGTGATAAAAACCATCTGTAATAGAGGGTAAGTCAAAGAACCCATTACGTTTTTGATGGATCTTGGCATAGAGAGGAACATGTGGTCCTGTGGACGCATGTGGTCTTCTAGATTAATGTTTCTTAAAGGGGTTAATGGTTCACCCATAGATGTACGGGATTATTTTGGTGGTGAACGAAACCAGACGGGAATTTACTTCAAGACGTCGGCCCTCTTACCAACTCAGCCCTCCTTTCATCAATGAAGTCGGTCTTTCTTTGTTGACCAAGTCTGCCTCCCTATTCTTACCAGGAAAAAACTCTCTGCAGATTATTTTTTATTGCAAATAAATACGTGTAATAATGTTTGCTGTTTTTTTCCCAAGATTTTCAAAATAACTTCGTTTTAAAATTGATTTTTTTTTTAGTAGCACCATCTCTTCGATTTTTATTAAACGTACCTTTGTTAGTTGGTTACTGACCGAGTTGGTTGGTAATTGGCAGAGTTAGTAGTGACGTTGGCCGCCCTGGCCATATAGGAAGGCCGACTTGGTCGTGGGCCGATTTGGTAATAGGCCGACCCGACTCGAAACCTATTGTTGCGGTTTTATGACGAGAAAGTAATTTTATTATATCTTATGTAAACTAAAAAACTTTAAAGTTTTCAAGTTCTTGAATTTTTCACTGCTCTTGATATCTTGCTCATATTTTTATGATGTTCGAAAATTTGAATAAAATAATCACTTGAGATATGCTCATCTGACGTATCGAATCATAGAGAGACTTATACGTAGTATAGTCGTCGTCATAGGAGTGTATGTCAAAAGAATATTTGATGAGTCCCCTGTTTGATACGGGCCTGGCAAGGAATCGACGGAATATAACGAGCAAGACTCGATGGTGAACAATTCTGGAAAAGTTCAAGAAAACGCCGTTCTAAACCAATTGTCACAAATCTATATTCGTTTTAATCCAAAAGGTTCGCGAAAATTTTTTACTGCTTTCGGAAAATTAAAAAAGAGTTCTGACGGGTGTTTTTCAGTAAAGTTTAAACAGAGATGCTTGTTCGAAATTGTTTTATGTTAAGTAAAACATATCAATATTACACAAAACATTTCGGTTTTGACAAAAATTCAATTTTGTGAACAATGTCAAACCATTGTTAAGTAAAACTAGATAGGTAGGTGAAAAAGAATACAATTGTCGTGATGGAATAATGAGTTAAGGTTTATCTTTAAAATATATGCTTGCAAAGAACGTGGAATAATATAATTCCGTTTCTTTATGTTAACTCTCATTATTAATTCACAGCAAGCTATTTTAAGTTATCAAACGTGTTTTAATTGCACTAGACTTATAAATACGTCACTGAATGTGTATGTCTCATATATTCTTTTTCTGTTAAGTTAAAACGTTATGTCCAAGTCTCTCGGTAATATTTGGGGTTCGTGTCATGAAAAAAGGTTGGATGCAATCTGGACTATCACGTGTGGCTTCTTAAGGCCTTGGTTTACCGATGCTTTCGGGCAAAAGACAATAAAAAAAGCATCAAAAAAGGTTAGTGAAGCTTTATAATTTTTTTCAAGTTGTGGCTACTAATTAAATTAAGACAAAGTTTATTAACCAAATGTTTAAAAGTTTGGATTTTGCTGTAAGCGTACTAATAAATTATTGAGTGTGTCTTTACTGTAAGACAGTAGATTTCCATGTGGTTTTTAAATATGGAGAAGTTCCCCACCCATGGGTTTACGTAAGCAACATTTTGATCTTAGGCAGTGTACAGATACTGTGGTCCCAGGCAAAAACCCAGATCTATACGTAAATAATCTGGTCATTCTTGCCGTGGACTATGTTAGTGATATACAGTGTTGCCAACACAAAATTTTTTTCGCGCTAAACCAACCTCGAGAAAGGATAAAAAAAAAAAACGCACAAAAGACTCTGTTAGCCTTTTATTTGCAGGTTTTTTTTTCATGGCTAAACATGGCTTAAATGACTAGATTTGGCTGGAAAATAGTTGAAATCCGTTAAAAATCGCTCATAAAATATGTGCAAAGAGTTGGCGAAAAATAGTGCTAAGTTTGAATCATTGCAAAACCGAAACCCGAAACGCGCCAACTTTAGCACAAAAGCGCTAAATTGGCAACACTGGTAAAATGATATGTAATAAACAATATTTTAAAAAAAACATTATCGCTCAACTACGTTGAAATAAACAAATTAAGCTTCACGGTGCTCTTAACAGATAAGAGTTCTCGAAATTTAAACTGCACAACTAAGGACTTCATAATGAGACTGGGTTTTAAGAAAGACATAGTCTGGTGACAAGTATGAGGTCATCCCTTATAGAATGTGGTTCTTTGTATTGTACGATGAACGGCAAATATTTAATCAAAATGCGACAAGATTTGAAGCAATAACCTTTTCCAAAGACCTTCGAGTGATGATATGCCATCTTTATGAAAGTCTTTAGATATCATCATCATCATCATCATCATCATCAGTCTTTTAACGTCCGTCGTTGGACATAGACCTTCCCCAATATTCGCCACAATTCCCTATCGTGGGCATCATGGAGCCAGTATTTTCTAAATTTGTCCAGTTCATCTCTCCATCTAGTATTTTGTCAGCCTTGGTTTCTCTGGGGATCCATGTTTTGAGTCTTGATGTCCCTCGGTTGTCTGTCATTCTCGCAACATGGCCTGTCCATTGCCATTTGAGTTTTTTTTAATAGTCTCTATGATGTAACGGACACTCGTTTTCTTCCTTATATACTGTGCTGTCTTGTGATCTTTCCATGCAAGGTCGAGCATGATTCTTCCATGTGCACGTTGCACGCTTCCCAGTTTGTAGGTCTGTCTCTTGGTTAGGTTCCATGTTTCAGCTCCATAAGTGTCTATCAGGAGAATGCATTGGTTGTATACTCTTCTTTTTAGGATTATTTGGATCGACTTGTTTGTGAAGGTTGAGCTTGGTCTGCCGAAGGCTTGCCACCTCAAAGTGACTCTTCGTTTGATCTCTACCTCTTTCGTTGGTTTCATGGAGATTCATTGTCGTAGGTAGAAATGGTGGTCTGCTTTCCCCAGTTTTGCATCTTCGATTGTGACAGTTATGTCCTTATTCTCAATGTGATCGTTGCACATGGTTTTTGTTTTACTGAACTTCATGTGTAGGCCGACTTTTTTGCTTTAAATCCAACGAAAGCACGAATTCTGGCATCCCAATTATTGAAGCGTTATTACAGATATGAACTTCAAAATGCTTTAAAAAATGAGAATCTGTTGAAATGCCAAGTGAATATGGAGGATGCTGCTGGATTTCTAATCCAAATTCTCTTAAGCTTAGATATGGTCAGAAGAGAGGTATAGCACAGTCATGGAGCATTTCATTCAATTAACTCTACCCTTATTGCAAATTAATTATTGAAAAATATATCATAATCTTACAATTCATATCGTTAGGGTTCACATTTAAAGATATATATATATATATATATATATATATATATATATATATATATATATATAGAATAATACGAAAGCTCTCTTGACTGCTGTATACGTAGTGTAGACAGTGACGAACGAATATTTTTTCCGAAATTTTCTGTGGGGAAATTTACCGTTGGGAAATTCATCGTTAGAGAAATTTGCATGGGGAATTTACGGCGGGGAAATTTATCTAGAACTATAAAAACGTACACAATTTGGTACTTATTTTGAAAATTCTTCAATGGTTTTCACTAATTTAAAAAAAAATTAATTTTGTTTCAGTTTTAATAATTTGATTAAAAAAATAATCGATAAAAAAATAATTTATCGAAAAAAACTTTTTTGTTATTCACACCGTGAATCTTAAGCTATTAGTTCTTATTGTTTTTAAATGAAATAAAATCAATGGTACTTTTCCATTGCAGGAGGTCCGGAACCCCCTTTAGATTATGGGATCCTGGGCTGCAGCTTGCTCAGCCATTATGTAAATCCGACACTGAAAGTATTTGTGTTCTTGCTTGTTTGTTTGTTTGTATGTATGTACGTGTTCGCGCATGCGCTTGTGTTCGCGCTTGCGCTTGTGTTGGCACGTAAGCACTTTTTTTGCGTACGGCCCTATTACACCAAGTATAAGTAATTTATGTATATTTCTTAGTACATAAACCTGATTGAGTGTGCAATAGTTTCCTTTGCGTGAAATGTATACGGGGACGAATTTACACTGGATGCCCCCATCAAACATTTGAGCCTGATCGGTTGAGATGGAGAAGACGGGATGTGTGAGAAAATGAGATTTGGAAACTATGCGTGAGAAAGAAAGGAAGGCCAGAGAGATAGATAGATAGATGGAAAGAGAGAGAGAGAGAGAGAGAGAGAGAGAGAGAGAGAGAGAGATGAAGAAAATGAAGATAGAAGGAGAAGTGTAATCAGAGAGAGAAGACAACACAAATTTAAGTTATGGTGGGCTAAAAACAGACTCGCCCTCGAACTAATTATCTAAAAAAAAAAATGTACATATATGTATATAAAAAATGATATTTTATCAAGAATTATCAAAAAAAATACGAGCAAAATAATTGGGCATTGTTGGTCTTTAATGACCAGAGAGACCCCAGAAAGTACTTTTGGGAAAAAGTTGTAGATAAAAAACAAAAACCGTTTCATACTGTCCCTAGTGGAGAACTCGAGCAGTTTGTAGTAAGGTTGTTGCCCCCAGAATGTGACCAGGGGCGCGCAGAGACATCCACAGAAAGATAGACAAACGAGCTAGGAGAGAAGAACCCGTAGCCCACTTTATTGGTTGGTCGGGCGGACCATTTGTGGGACAGCAGTGATTTGATTTAAGTTGAAAAGAGAAGAAGTATTCAAAAAATAGATAAAAGATTGGACGAGAAATAAAGAATTATCATCATCAGTCTTTTAACATCCGTCGTTAGACATAGACCTTCCCTAGGATTCGCCACACTTCTCTATCATGGGCATCACGGAGCCAGTATTTTCTAAATTTGTCCAGTTCATCTCTCCATCTTGTATTTTGTCGGCCTCGGTTTCTCATGTGATCTCTGGGGATTCATGTTGTGAGTCGTGATGTCCATCGGTTGTCTGTCATTCTTGCAAATGGCCTGTCCATTGCCATTTAAGTTTTTTACTAGTTAAACAAAGATAAGCAGAAAGGAAGAAAGAGGGGATAACTTCATAGACATGACTGGCTGCTTCAGGATCAAACTCCTCTCTAAACAAAACTAATTTAGCCACCAAATCGAATTTTCAAAAAGAAAAGTTTTCCCCTACCCATTGAAGGGAGAGTGTGTGTGCAAAATTCAAAATTTTTACTAATGATGATTAGGGCTGAGAAGAGGAAAGAAAAAATCTACAGTATAGATTAAAAAAAGATGAATTCTAATTAGAAAAAAATCTGTTTAACGACGCCAGATTATCCAATCTATCATTCATTGCTTTCTATTTTCTCTTTCTTCCCTTATATCTCCCTTTTCTTCCTCTCTTTTTTTTTTATCTATTTCCTCTTTTGATCAATTGATGACGTAGAACTAGAATTGGTCTTTTTTCCCATTTTTCTCTAAAATTTTCACCTTACAGTTATGACCGGAACTCTGAAATTGTCATTGTTGTTAGATACGGAAGATAAAGTCAATCTGGAAGGTGTTTGACTAAAAAAAATCAATTCTAATTTTTTTCTTTCTTTATTTATAATTCAAATTGATTTCTTTTTTTTATCGATCTTAAATTTATTTTGAAACTTATTTTCTTCCAATTTACAAAATCGAAAATTTTTTTATGAATGTTTTTTCATTCGTTACTGTCACATGGCATAGCATTCCCCGTTTTAAATTCAAAATTTAACCAATTCCAACCCAATCGTTGTTTGTTCCACAAGTAAAGTATCGTTTTTTAAAAGTAGAAAAAAAAATACACCTCAGATACAACCGAGAGTGATACATTTTGATAGTGTCTACATTGTATGTATGTTTTTTTCTTCAGACTACGTCCACATGCATCTCTATAAGAGGGTGTGCAAGGTCTGTCGGTCGGTCAGTCCCTAATATGTTCGAAATCGATCTTCAGAACATGGTAAAAAAATTATCAAGCACCTCATCTTTACCGTGTTCTAAATTGAAGATAAAAACTAAATTTGGCAGTTTCTGACCGTAACGTCATGTTTTAAAAGGGGGTTCAATTTAATATACATTTACAATGTAGGACTGGACCCTGACTTTATGACCACTTGGAATTACATTCAGAGATTATCAAAAAAATCTGATGAAAATCTAAAGAACAAAACAATCTGATCAGACATTCTCTTTTGGAGGAGAGTTTTATTTTTCACTTGATCTTGGATTGGTACTCAAAAAATACTATTAATACAGGAATTCTCCGATATAACGCGGTTTCTGATATCAAAGACAATTACTATATTGTTACAGGCGTT
>OY735240.1:20975722-20977367 GCA_963457665.1 Thysanoteuthis rhombus | reverse complement strand
GAATGAGAGAAAGGAAAAAGGAGAGGAAGAAAGAAAGGGAGAATCATATGAAAGAAAAAATATGAGAAAAATAAAGAAAGAAGGAAGAAAGAAAGGAAAGACGAAAGAAAGAAAAGAAAGAAAGAAAGAAGGAAGGAAGGAAGGAAAGAAACAAAAGGAAGAAAGAGAAAAAGAAAAAATACGAAAGAAAGATGAGAAGAAGAAAGAAAGAAAGAAAGGAAATAAATGAATAAATAAATAATGGAAGGTGAGAAAGAGAACAAGAAAAGAAGGAAAGAAAAGAAGGAGAGAAATAGATAAATAAAAACAAATGGAAGAAACAAAGAAAGGTAAGGTAAAGAAAGGAGAGAAAGAAAGGAAGAAAAGAGAGAAAGAAAGAAAGAGAGAATATATAAGTAAGCGAAGAACATCCATACCTATGATCACATGACATGAACGACGACTTATGAATATAGCCCCCGGGAAGAAAAGAAGATGGATTTCATTTCGTCAGAAACCATCAACAAAAACTGTCAACATAGGTTTCTTTCATTTTTCAAGTCGGTCTAGATGTATATACGTATCATGCATCTATGTTGTACCAAAGGAGCTAAAGGGCTGAATTTTTCAACATTTACTCCTTACTATATCTACAAAAAACATTTTTTTTCATTTTCGAAATCACCCCTCTAAAAAGGGTATTAGTGAAATAATCAATTTGCAGTGTAAGTTTATGCTAAATTGATCCCGTTCTTTGCCTGCATTGATATTTGCTTATTTTTTTTTAAAGATCTAGTCTTTTTTGTGATCACAGTCGAAAACAAGGCGAGAGAAGTAACTTATCCATTAGTCGCCCTCTTCTCCCAATTCTCTTAATTGATCATCCTAAACACTGCGTGATGCCAAAAAAAAAAACGTTGGTCACAAGACAGTTTCTCTTGAGCGACTAACCAGACCTGTTATATTCCATTTTATTCAATTTTTTTCCCTCTCTCTCCTTCTTCCGTTTTAGTCGAGGGGAAATGCCAAAAAACACCCGGGTCAACCGGTTCGTATTGTACCCGATTTCGAACGACGTTGTTTTTCAACCCGAGGGCGGAAAAAAGAAATAATTTATATGCGAACGTGTAAGCGCGCGCCCAGACTCTGATACACCAGTGCACACACGAATACGCACACACACACACGGACACGCGCATACACAGACCCATACGTACACACACAAATATATACACGCTTGCACTTTGAAATATATACTCTCACATCAAATGTCAGACATTATGATGCATACTCGGTTGCAAATAATTATTAACCCCACCACCCTTGAGAAATAAAGACTATTTTGAAATTAGCTACATTTCAACTTGTTGGTTCTGCAAGGAATTCGACGTGTAGTGTCTTGAAAAAAGTTTGAAAACAACATCCTGGAATCCTGAAATTAAGATTTTTACAATCTAAAAAAATATTGCGTTCTTATACTGTCTTCAAAAACTCACTACAAAAGAAAAAAGAAATAACCTAAATTGAAAAGTATTTCCAAGGATAGAATTTGTTTCTAATCACCGCCTTGACTCTAGAAGGCATCGATACTACGAGACTGTTACACAGATCTTCAATGACTTAAACTTGTCTTTATTATTTCTTCCAGTTGATCTATGGTAATGAT
>OY735240.1:20940722-20970722 GCA_963457665.1 Thysanoteuthis rhombus | reverse complement strand
ACAGTAATACTGCAGTTTACAGTTTCACACCAGTTGCCCAGTGGTCATTGCTGAAGGCTGAGTGACAATAAGTCTCCTCAGGTCTTCAGCTTCTTCTTCTTTTTATTCTTCTTCTTCTTCTTCTTCTTCTTCTTCTTCTTCTTCTTCAATAAATAAATAAATGCACCTATGGTTGTTTTCACTTGCAATTCACATAAAGTGCTTTTTCAATGTTGGAGTTTATAATAATTTAAGTAATAGAAATGTGTATGACATCTTAATAGAAACAATCCAAGCTAATTAGTACAAAGGAACATTTATCATTAGGGTGGTTTATATGGAGGAAAGGTTGCAGAAGAATCTTTTGGTAGGTGTTTGGGTGGTTCATACAGGGGTTTCGGGTGGGGATGAATCTATGGATACAAATAAAGATTGAATTTGAAATAATTTTTTCAAGTGATTAAACTGTTATTGTTTTTTTAGTTTCGTGCTGATATATTCGTCTTTTGTGTAATTTTGAATGGAGAGAATTTTGGAGTTCTGATATTCTAAACTGTTTTTGAGGTTGGGTTTGTGTTTGTGGCGGATCCAGAGGAAGGTCTACGTCCAACGATGGACATTAAAAGACTGATGATGATGATGATGATGATGATGAAGGATTATAAATGCCATCTGTTTGTAAATCTCTCTGAACTATATCGCAAAATTAACAAGAAAAAATAGTTTTTGATATTTCACCATAAAGATCATAAATATATTATCAAATAATTATTTAATTTCCTTCTTGAATGGAGCGTGTAAAAAAATCGCACAAACTTTTATTTTTTGTAAATGAAAAAAACAAAACAAAAAAAAAACATGGGTAAATACGTAAATCTTTCCGGTTGGCAAAAAAATAGAATATCTCGGACACCAGCCAGCAAACAAGCCTTGTAAGCGACAACAAATCCCGGTAAGTCTAAGAACCAGCAATTTCGGAAGCTTTCATTGTTTCTAATCAAAGGCATATTTCCTTCCTCTCCACAAAGACACGACTGGAAATTGATCTAACACGAAGGCGATGTTTAAACAAAATTGATTTATATTGAGAAAGAATTAGACAAAACTCAGATCATACGGAAGTTGAATTTATACCTTTGCAACATTGATCGAAAGAGTTGTGGATAAAACTGATTTTGCCATAGAAAGAGAGTGGTGTTTCCATAAGCTCACCGTGGAAATGAATATCCGACAAGATGATATTAGTGGTTGACAGTATGGAGATGGAAAACTGAGGTTGTTTTGACAAGAAGATCGCATTAATCCTAAAAAGAAGAGTAGACAACCAATGCATCCTCCAGATAGTCACTTATGGAGCTGAAACATAGAACCTAACCAAGAGACTGACCTTCAAACTGAGGGCCATACATTGCACGCATGAGAGAATCATGCTCAACCTCACATAGAGAGATCACAAGACAGCGCAATATGTAAAGAAGAAAACGGGAATCCGAGACATCATAGAAACTGTTAGAAAACTTAATTGGCAATGGGAAGGCCATGTTGCAAGAATGGCAGACAACTGATGGACATCACGACTCACAACATGGATCCCTAGCGATCACATGCGAAACCGAGGCCGGCAAAACACAAGATGGAGAGACGAATTAAACAAATTCAGAATTACTGGCTCTGCAACGCCAATCTTGACCTCAGAAAGGCTCAGCTAATTGAGAATTAGCATGAGCGAACTGATTCTCAAACAACATAGATTGTATGTACACTGTATTCATATTTGAATGTGTTTATCCATTAAAAATCGAATCTCAAATGGCAGTGGGCTGGCCATGTTGCAAGAAGAACCAGTAGCCAGGCCCATTGCTAACCTCTTCTCTAATTTCACAACCATTTCCTTTTCACACTAAAAACGTTTTTCGCCATCTTGTTTGAATTTTGTTAGACGGGGTGTATTAATCTTTCTGTGTGATATGGTCGGACTAGCAACCGATCAGCAAATGAATACATGGACGGAGAAAATAGTCCAACCATATCACATATAATGGTTTTCATCCTTTTCTCTCCATCTCGAAATTTCTTTACTCATCATCCATTTCTTGTCTCAGTTTCCAGCAATTACTTCTTCTCTCCACGTGTATCTTCATCATTGGAGTCTGCTTCTCGAAACCACCAACCAAAACTATCTACAAGGGTTTCGACAATTTTCAGGTCAGTCTGGATCTGATTCTCAGTTGTATTTACCGTTGGGCCGCATGCACTTCCTTTAAAAGGTGTGATGGTATATCATTCACTAATATATATCAAGTTGCTCTGGCTGGCTGGCTGTCTGTATGCCTGGCTGGCTGCATATGTTTTACGCGTACAGGCCTCACTGAGTTAGAGGGCTGAAATCTTTGCCAATTACTCCTAAAGAGAGTCAGATATATTACAGAATCCATTAGAGACCGTATATAGTAATGTGCATGTCATACTGCGAAAATGTCAGAGGAACGCTGGAGATCTCGAGATATTGGCGCTGCGACGCTCCCGATAGAGAGATCTGGAGAACCTTGAGGGAGTTATAAACCGAACAGCGGACGTTAAAAGGCTGTAGCTGTTAATGCTGATGATGATATCAGGTTAAACCGATTTTTCTGAAAATTCAAATTAGATTAATACCTGGGCTCCAATTTGCAATGTAAGTTTATGCTGAATTGGTCGCCTAGTTTTTGTTTGGCAGAATCCACACTTTTTTTTTCTTAGATTAAAACTGATTTGGTGACCACGTCCCTACAAAACGTAAGTGAAATGATTAATTCATTGATCACCCCATTTTTACCAATTATTTTTTGTTGATCATCCTCCACATGGCACGCAGCAAAAAGACGTTGGTCACTCGACGATTTAAATTGTGTCACTAACCAAACTTGAAAACTCTCAACTAAAATTGTCACCAACACAAGTTTTTTTCTGTTTTCAGTTGGCCGAGCTAACCGATTGGCTTTATATATTTATATATATAAAATTGTGTCATCCACAGACAGTTATTTCACTGCATCTCAACTCTTCAGTGTGGCTATAGACTTGCCATTATCCCATTCAATACCGCCAATCTGAATTGAAACCTTCTTTCCAAACCCATAGGCCGATATCCTACCTCTGGACCACAGAATTGGACAGGCAATACGGCTGAATTTAAGCAATATATTTAAATTATATCATCCAGTACCACGAGGCACGATCAAAACATTTGCTTCAAACCTAGAGGTTAGTATTCTCATTCTACTCCACGGAACTGGACGAACAGTAAGGTTGAATTTAAGCATATATATTTATTTATGCATATATATTCCCCGTCCACCAGAGTGCTCCATATATATATGTATATATATATATGTATATATATATGTATATATATATATGTATATATATATATATATGTATGTATATATATATATATATATATATATGTATGTATATATATATATATATATATATATATATATATATATATATATATATATATATATATATATATATATATATACACGTGCACAGATCGAAGCGACGGAGATAGAGGGCTGAAAATGTCAACATTCAGTCGTTATTTTTCAAGAAAATCATTTTATTTGTCTTTTTTAATCATAGCACCCCCTCAGAATTGTTTTTTTTAAATGCATTGTAAGTTTATGATAAATTGGTCCCTTAGTTTGTGTCCGGTATAATTCACGCTTGTTTAGTTTGTTAAAATCGAGACTATTCTGCAACCACTCCCCAACAAATCACTTTTTTTAAAAACCAATCTTCTTAATTGATCATTCTCAACACGAAACGCTGCCAAAAGACTTTGGGCACATGACGGTTTCTATTGAGTGAATAACCTGACCCATTCTTCTCTTTCCTTTGAATCCTAAAATGACTTATTCGAAAGTCAGAAGAAGAAAAAAAAAAAAAGACAGAAAAGGTTAAGTGCTCTTCATCATGTGAGGAGAAAATTTTTCTCGTAACGGCTGTCTCGTTTTCGCAAGAACAATCAAATCCCGCTAAAACTCCGTCTGTCACGGAGGTAATGGACCGTAGTTGGATAAAAATACCGATTCAAGTAATCGGTCTTCAGTCTCATCTTCTAGACTTCAAACCTACCACCGTTGACCAATTTATGCATTCATCCCTCGTCGGCATGTATTCGCTCATATATCTCGGTTTATCTATCAATCTATATCTGCATGTTATACCCCTCTCTATTTTAGTTGGTTTCTCTCTTTATATATATATATATATATATATATATATATATATATATATATATATATATATATATATATATATATATATATACTATTGTGTCATCCACAGACAGCTGTTTCGATGTATTACATCTCTTCAATGTGGCTATAGACTTTCCATTATCCCATCCAGTACCGCGAGGCAGAATTGTCCTACCTCTGGAGTACGGAACTGGACGGGCAGTAAGGCAGAATTTAAGCGGTATATTTAAATTACACAGAAATCCCTCATCCACCGGAGTGCTCAATTCCTATATAAGATAAATATATATATATATTAGCCTGTTGATATTTGTCTCTCTCATTTAGTCCATTGCTATCTTTCTATCTATCTATCTACCCGTCTATCTATCTAAGCTTATGCAAAGCTCTTCCATAGGAATAAAGCATTCTGGTTGATGGGGAATACAAGTTAGATAAATATATCGCTTAAATTCAACCTTTCTGACCGTCCAGTTCCGTGGAGCAGATGTAGGATACTAGCCTCCGGGTATGAAACAAAGGTTTCAATCCTACCTCGTGGCACTGGATGGGAAAATGGATAGTCTATAGCCACACTGAAGAGATGTACTACAACGAAACAGCTGTCTATGCATGACACAATATATATATATATATATATATATATATATGTGTGTGTGTGTATAAAATTAAATATCTGATGTATGATGGGTTTATTCCAGGAGTTGCTCCTGTGTGTGTGTATATATATATATATATATATATATATATATATATATATATATATATATATATATATATATAAGCATCTTGATATCTGTCTTTTGCTTTTGGTTTCTATCTCAGCATGTTCTTAGTCTATCCAATATCTATCTACCCCAGCCTCTTCTTGTCTATCTTTTCCTGTTCATATCTCTCCTGTATCTCTTTCTTTTTCTCTCTCAGTCTGTTCATATCTCTTTCCTCATGTCTATCGCAATTCAGTTAATCTACTAGGTTGAAAAGGAAGTTTCCAAAGACCAGAAAAAATTCCAAAGATTCCATCCATAGAATGTTCGCGATGCTTTCAAATCCAAAGTACACACTGAAAATGTTTCTCTGATCCAACTCGAAAAAATTACTCAAATTTTTCTTAAAACGAGTGATATCTATCCTTTTATGATAAATATTACTTTGAGATAAAATAATAAATTAGCGTGGAACAAAAGACTAAATCTTTTGAGTTGATTTAAAAAAACACTTTTATCAATGTGCCTTAAAAAGTTTTCTTTGAACCGACTTGAAAAAATCATTCTAATGTGTTAGACTAATTTTATTCCAAGTTTTTCTTGAAGTAAATTTATAATCAGATATAAATATTACTTCCAAACAAACGACGAAATTTAAGTGCAACAAATTAGAGTATTCCTTCAAAGTTTGTCTACGTAATACTTTTTTCAGTATAGAGAAGCTGTTGGCCCTCCAATTTCTCAGTTTATCTTCATAATGCAAAGGAAGAAGAAAAAGATTTCTCATGAGCAGACGACAACGTGTCTGCTGTATTATATGATCGGTATCGAAATGAAGTCGATTCTTTAAGCAATCATACTTGTATAAATCTAGTTGAAGTGGGTATTCGGTATATGTTTGTTCTAGACTCACTCCAGTCTGCCATAAAGTCACAAGTGTATGGCCCCCAGTGAAGATCAAAGTCAATATGACACGTAGTGAGGGCTTTGTTGAACATTATCGTTAGATAGTAAATGAACCCCACCTCTGAAACCTTCGGAACGATCTTGCTGAAAACCATAAGAAAATGGTCCAAGTAATTCCCCTATGACTGCTGAGTATCCATACTAAATTTGGTTAAGCAGCACCAATGTGTAAGGGGGATACAGGAATAGACAGAACCGGTTGCGTCATATATATATATATATATATATATATATATATATATATATATATATATGAAAAAATATATATGTTATATGTATTTTTATATATATATACATATATTTGTATGCATGAATATATATATATATATATATATATATACATATATATATATATATATATATATATAGAGAGAGAGAGAGAGATACATATGTATAGATATATACATATATATATAGTATATAAAAATATACACATATATGAAAAAATATACATGTTATATGTATTTATATATATATATATATATTTGTATGCATGAATATTTATATATAAATAGAGAGAGATACATATACATAGATATATACATATATGTATATATATGAAAAAATATATATGTTATATGTATTTATATATATATATTTGTATGCATAAATATATATATATATATATATATATATATATATATATATATATACATGAAAAAATATATATGCTATATGTATGATAAGATTGAACGCTTGGTTATTTGTCTTGAATAAACCTCACCATTTATCAACGAATCTCTATCATTCTTGGTATGGAGGTCCAGATGCTCCCTGCAATGATGCATGAACGGAAAAAAAACTGGTTCAGCCCCTTACGAATTAATATTCGATTCAAATGATAGAATCAAGGGAGGTAATCCTATCCTTTTTCAGGATATTTTTAGCCCCTAATCTAGAATTATACGCTCTTCAATCGGTGAGGGTACAAAAGTCAACTTCAAATAGAAGCAGCTGAAGAAATTATAGCATTATTGTTGAAAATACTACCCATGAGTGGGTTTGCTCTGTCCAAGCACAGCCAAAAAGATAAAATATATCAATACTCCCCAATGTTCATCAGACCGGTTTTTAAGAAAAAGGCAACAAAAAACATTAAGCAGAAGGTAAAAATTAGCCATAGAATTAAGAAAAATGTTTACATTACTTTATCAAAAACGCCATGTTTTAATCATATTCTTCCTTTTTTTAAATCATTTTAAAAAAATAATTTTTTGAACTCAATTTGACTTTGCAAGGACTGTCTTTCATGATTACGGGAGTTGACCAATCATGTCCATGTTTCTCTCATGGTCAGCTCAATATTGTATGCTTGCATGTTGGTCTTGGCAGACAGCTTTTTATCAAATCACCAAATGACAGAACAAGAAATGTCTACCCAAAAGCTCTTAACGATTAAAAGAAATCAAATATGATTTATGTTCTCAGTTTTGCTTAAAAATCTAGAATTTTGAAAAATATATTTATTATATATTATACGTACATATCATATATATAATTTTTTAAATACATCTTATATGTTTATTACATATATAATATCATATATATTATAAATATATCACACGGTGAGTGTATCATTGGGCGTAGATAACGTAAATAGAATGAATAATAAAAATATGGAGCTGCTGCATGAAACGAACCTAAGACCTATATATAGGGTAGCCGTTTCAACACGAAGTTGTCCTTATTAGAGAGCTAAATGGCGGCCGGTAATGCAAAGGCCCAAATAACTGCTTTAACTCATAATCCTCATTTTATCCATTCACGGTCTATATTTGCTCTTTCGGTTACTTTCAATCAATCTCTAAGTTTTGTAAATTGTGACCAAATCAGGAGAAAAGAAATAAGGTATGAAATTGAGAATTGAAAAGAAAAAAGAAATATGAAAATGAAGTTGACAAAAACAGAAAGAAAGAAAAAAAAAGAAAAAAAAAAAGATATTTCTCCCTTGCTTAAAAATGAATATCTGTTACTAAGTTGATTCATTTTTTTCTCAGTACCCCCCTTTCTCTAAGTTTTAACAATCTGTCACCATAGACTAACTCGTCCACCTCATCACGACTCTTCGGACAGTGATACAAGGTTACATAGAGCGATAACTGATCTGATGAGATCAATCGCGCCGACCGACTGGGTTTGTCTGTTACAAGGGAACAGGTGTAAGAGGACCTAAAGGGAAATAAGACGAGACTCTGTTAAAAAACTGCGATGATGTACATAAATTTTTGACTTCATTTGTCAATATTTTTTGTCTCAAATAAAACTACTCATTTCCAGTTGAGTTTCCAAGCTAATCCCTGTTGAAACGTCCGAAACAAAAATGATGATTGCATAAAAAATAAAATGAAAAATATCATACAAAAAGCAATGGTTATTAATATATGTATATGGAGTGCATAATGCATAGTGTGTTTCCTTTCTTTCTTGTACTTTATATTTTTTCTCAAGAATATATCTAAAAAAGAAGGGATTATGACGTAGTATGACGTAAAAAAGAAAATGATATTCCTCTTTCTTCATCTCCTCTCGATATCATACTTTTCTATATTTACCGATGCTGCCTATCTCTCTTTAACCCCTTTCTGTGCGGGTCAGCTTATATTTTACAAACGCTCGTAACCGATTAGAAAATTGGTCTTGACATGCAATTTTCCCCGTTCCTAAAACTGTCGACTTTCGTCTCAGTTAAAAAGGCTTTGTATTAAAAAAAAAAAAACAATTAGCCATACGATCTTATTTTCAATCTCTCTCCCTTCTCCCCCACTCTCTCTCATCCCGAAAAAAACCTTTCCACAAACGCCTACACGGCAGAATGCCACATCACGGTGGCGCTGACGAAACATGTGTCCATTTCACGAAGGATTATTATTGTAATTTGAGCACCTCCGTAAACAAGTGAAAAAAGACGAATTCAAAAAAACAGAATAAAAATAAATGAAAAATCTATTCTAGAAAGAGGCTACTGGACTATACATGTAGATCTCCAAGGCTCTATGCCAAATCATGTGACCAGGAACTTTGAAACGGGTAGCCGAGTGAAAAGGGAAGACTATCTCTAGTTTTTTTTTTGTTGTTGTTTGGTTGGTTGGTTGGGTCAGTGATCATGGCTACGGTGATTCAATAGCAAAAGGAAGGAGATACATTAGTGTATGGAATGAAAGAAAGAGAAAAAGACAAGAAAAAAGGACGGGAAGAAAACGGAAGAAAGAATGAAAAAAAAGGGTGAAAAAGAGGACGTAAAGAAAGAGAGAGAGAGAGAGAGAGTGAGTGAGTGAGAGAGAGAGAGAAATAGAAAAAGAGAAAAAAGGGACAGGAAGAAAACGGAAGAAAGAAGGAAAGAAATAATGGAAGAATGAAAAAAAACGGGGAAAAAGAGGGCGTAAAGGGAGAGAGTGAGAGAAGAATGAAAGAGAAAAAGAGAAAAAGGGACGGGAAAAACAGAAGAAAAAAAAAAGGAAAGAAATAAAGGAAGGATGAAAAAAAAAGGAAAAAAGAAGGCGTAAAGGAAGAGACAGGAATGAAAGAAAAAAGAAAGAGGATGGGTTGACTGTCAGGAGAAAAAAAGAATGTACGATGCAAAGGAAAAAAAGAAAGAGAGATAGAGAAGATGGATGGTTTGAAAGAAGGGAAGTAGGACAGGAAGAAAGAAAGAAAAAGAAAGGAAGAAACCTAAGGGAGAAAGATGAGGCAAAATAACGAAAGAGAAAAGAAAGGAAGAAAAGGTTGGCAAAAAGAGACAGGGAAGAAAAGAAGAAAACATGTAACTAAAAAAAAAAGAAAAAAAAAAGCATAACCCATACAAACGTTTTTCAAGAGGAGAATATATATGCCAGACCTTTAGCTGGGATGGTCTGCTCTTCGAAAATGGAATCACACAAACACACTTGCAGAACATTTTCATACGCAACCTCCACACATAAAGTACGCACATACACACACATACACGCACACACACAAGACACACACGGAAAACACACATACGGAAAACGTATACAACACACATAAGCATAAAACACACATATGCACACGCATAAACATACCCACACAAACGTACTCACACATACAAAAATCACACGAAACACTCATAGAAAATCACTAATACACACATATGCACTCATACAATACATACACATACACATATAAAACATAGACACATCACACAAACACTTAAAAACACACACAAAAAATCATAGTCAAACAATCACACACATACACACAAACACACACTAAGACACACGTAAACATACACAAAGAGAAAACCATACACAAAAAACACCCCCACCTTCAAAAATGAAATAGCACTCACAGACACACACATTTACACAAAACATACATACACACACACACAAAACAAAGGTAACACACACAAACACATAGAAACACACAGAGGAAATCACAGACACACACACAAACCACATACGCTAACATACACACAGAGTGAACCATGCACGCACACGCAAAAATATCCCTACCCTTGAAAACGAAAAAAAGCACATGCAAAACAAACATATACACATAAAATCACACACTCACACTCAGCGTAACCCAAAGGCGCAATATCCGGTGAATACGATGGATGAGTCAAAACTTCTCCACCAAGCTGAAACAATTTTTGCTCGGCCACCGAAGAATTGTGTGGTCAAGCGTTGTCTATCCTACTAATTGATTCTGGACACTTTTCATCGATTACTGCCTTCAGTGGGTCTCATCGAGAGCAGTAATTGTTCGAATCAGTCGCTCTGTTTTCTTGGGAGGAAGCTCGGCGAGAGGGATCTCCTTTCAATACCACCTCATACACAACATCACCTTCTTTGACTGAAGACCGGTATTTGGTATGCTTGACGGTGTTTCACTTCTCCTGCTTAACGATCTCTCGTATTTCACGCTATTGCATAGAAAGTCTCTTCTCTCCCGTCACAATTTGCTGTTAGAAAGTCAGTTTTGGTGACTTTCCAATGTAATTTTCAATACGACATTCGCCCAAAAGTAATGCCTTCTATTCAATTCCACAGACCCTACACCAGACCCAGGGAGTACAATAACGCTGTTAGATAGAGTAAGTTTTCAGCCACAAAACACTACTTTCCCCACATCATTACCATCATCATCGTCATCATCATCATCAGCCTTTAACGTCCGTCGTTGGATATAGACCTTCCCAAGGATTCGCAACAATTCTCTATCATGGGCATCGCGGAGCCAGTATTTCCTGAATCTGTCAAGTTCATCTCTCCATCTTGTGTTCTGTTGGCCTTGGTTTCTTATGTGATCTCGGGGTATAACCATGTCCAAATATTGTTGGGTTTTTTTAACGTCCGTCATTGGACATAGACTTTCTCCAGGATTCGCAACAATTCTCTATCATGGGCACCACGGAGCCGGTATTTCCTGAATCTGTCTACTTCATCTCTCCATCTTATGTTCTGTCGGCCTGTTTCTTATGTGATCTCTGGGGATCCATGTTGTGAGACGTGATGTCCATCGGTTGTCTTTCATTCTTGCAACATGGCCTGCCCATTGCCATTTAAGTTTTCTAATAGATTCTATGATGTCTCTGACTCCCGTTTTCTTCCTGATATACTGCACTGTCTTGTGATCTCTCCATGTGAGGCTGAGCATGATTCTCTCATGTACTTGTTGTATGCTTCTCAGTTTGCGGGTCTGTCTCTTGGTTAGGTTCCATGTTCCAGCTCCATAAGTGACTAGCAGGAGGATGCATTGGTTGTACACTCTTTTTTTAGGATTAATGGGATCTTCTTGTTTTTGAAGGTTGAGCTTGCTCTACCAAAGGCTTGCCATCCTAGGGTGATTTTACGTTTGATTTCTGCCTCTTTTGTTGGTCTCTTGGAGATTCGTTGTCTAAGATAGATATAGTGGTCTACTTTGTCGAGTTCTGCTTCAATGTGATCGTTGCACATGATTTTCGTTTCACTGAAGTTCATATGTAAGCTGACTTCATTCAGTTCATCTAGCAGTAGTTGGAGGTCTTGTAGTTTCTCTGCGACAGAACCAACGGCTATGCAGTGAACGGGAGCCTGTATGCCGTGCTTGTAAAAATAGGTGCGAGCAGAGACTATCCACCTTTTCACAACAGCAATGACGCCGTCAGTGTCAGGAAAATGTTTCTCCATTGGTTCGAACAGTGATCGTCAGAAGGCGCCAAATCCAGATTATACAATGGACAGTCCAGCCAAAATGTGTAGCGTGATCCAAGGTCTTTAGATCAGTGTAGAGCCTGTAGTCCCACGGTAGGTGTAACCTACTTTGGACTTTATGCCAACTCTTTTTTTCTCATGTTTTCCACTCAATTACACCCGAATGGATAAAGTGAAAGATGTTGCCAAATTTGAAAATGACCCTTTCTCATCATTTTGCTACAATTGGAGAAATCTCTGCATGTGTGGATACGTGCATTATAGTGATTCAACATGTACGAAGATAACACTTGTCGGATATACTAGTATACAAGGTAGTGCTGTGTCGAGCTCGAGGTTGTTTGGATCAGCAGATCATAGATATCTCTTCATAATTCCCGGCTTTTGCTTTTTAGAATACATTTTGCATCGATCTCTACCAACGTCTTTAAAAAATAATTGAATTCAATCTAGCAGGGTGCTTCATACCCCATTAAGTTCAGCCTCTTCCAAACATGCCGTTTAGAACGGGTACAGTACCAGTTACAAAGATCGGGCAAAAATATGACATATCTGAAAATATTTAATGAAGCTGCTTACGTACGGTACATTTGACAAATCAATTTCATACTTTTTGACAACTTTTAAATTTTGTAGCTTATTGACTGCACTTCCGCAAAGTTTCATTGAAATTCCTTTGGAGCTCTCGGGGATACAGAATAGCCAGGACTAAATATTACGCATTGATCTGAAATTTTCATGCTGTCTGTCCACACTGTATCTCTAAAAGTTCTGATTAAATTCCAATGATATACGGAAGGTTGGCCAAATAGCTACAAAAAAAGCAGCAAATTTAGGAACATATCCATACACAGTTGTCTCCCTTATGACCTGGCTTACCCCCTCAAGCACAAAACATCTCCAAATGTTCACAGTCGGTCCACACGATATCTCTAGGAGTTCTCAAAGGATTTCAATTAGGTTTTGTGGAAAAGTGAACGATAGATTAGGAAAGGAGAAGTCGAATTCTAGAGCGGATCCATGCATAAATACCTCCTTTACATTGTATCTTTCTTTCCACTCTACAAAATATCTTCAAAATCTCGCAGTCTGTACATCCAGTAACTCCAAAAGTTCTCGATGAATTGCACTGATATTTTGTGGAAAGGTGTGCAATAGGCTATGGCAGAAGTCAAGAATGTTCGGGGCGGAACTACCCAGGATTATCCAACCAACAACCTTGCCAGACGTCTGCAACCACAAAATATCCATAAAAGTATGGAAAAACCAGACTTAACAAGGAAAAGAAAAAGAAAACACCCGAATCCTACGTTACGAGTGTTGCTGACTTTAAATAGATAATTATGTTTGTCAACATCATATTCAGATAGTATACCTGGAGAAGGCCGTAAAATGGATCGGCCGAGACGTCGCGTTAACAACACAAATAACAAAGAATTCAATCGTCTGATAAACTCTCTGAATGTTGGTCCATGTTGGCTTATGTTCGGTCCTCGCAGAAAAAAAACACATACAAAATATCTTCATGAAAGAAAGTGCATCAGATTTCACATGAAGACTCTCAAGATAACAATATACATTCTTCCAGGTATTCTTTTACAAATAAATTCGCATAACCATGTTGATATACTTTCATTTAACCCATATTCCTATACATAAGAATTTAACTTCAGACACAAATGGGTTAATGACCATTCTCGAAACCATAGACAGTATCTGGTAATATTATGCATGAAGATGCCCAAGGAGTCATCATGTTTGTATAAATAAATAAATAAATAGATAAAACGGAGCATATTCGTTTCGTTTAAATAGCGAAGTGCGTACGGAAATACGTTCCATTGGGTTTTTTTTTTCGCTCAAATTATGTGGAAAGTACGTCAGGGCAATTAACATAACAAAGTTTATGCTAATGATACGAACGCCCGATTTAAAAATTCCGACTATGTCTCCCGCGTCGTATAACGTTCGTTATTCTCAAGTAACGTGTTGATTTGATCGCTATCACCATTTACTGGGCTACCCGGTCGCAGAGCATCGTTCAGCAAGAACTCCCCCGGACAAAAATTCGGGGGGGGGGGGAAAGAAGTATTCACTTTTAATCACCCGTCACAGTTGATTTCCAAAACAGCTTGTCAGCCTAGATCTAAGATTGGTGTCACTAAAGGGGACCGAAATAAGTCATTGTTTCCTACGATGAACGGACGGAAAGCTATTTTACATGGTAATTACGGCAGGCTGCTCTACACACCATAAAGTCCGACCCCTTCTAAAACTGCATCTTTGGAAAGGGAACTGCCCAGGTTTATATAAAGACGGACTCCGGCGATGTGCACAGGCATCCAAATCGTTCATTCGAGATATTTGGATTGGCTCGGTAGGATAACGAATCTCCATACAATCCTCAAAAGAAGAATAGATCAAGCGAAGTATTACCCTAGGTTGGCAAACCTTAGGTTGTGCAAAACTCAACCTTCAAGAACAAGGACATCTCATTAGTTTTTTAACAGAAAGGTTTATAACGAACGCATCTTCGCGATAGTCACGTATGGAGTTGAAACATGGAACGTAACCAAAAGATTGGCTCTGAAACTGAGAATCATACAACGTGCACTTGAGAAAGTCATGCTTAACATCACGAGGAGAGATCAAAAGACAGTACATAAAATTAGAAAAACAAACAAGGGTCAGAGATGCCAGAGAATCCATTGTAAAAATGGCAATGGGCTGGTTATGTTGCAAAACTATCAGACAACCGATGGACATCAAGACTCACATTGTGGACCTTCACAGATCGTATGCGATATTTTATCCGACAAAAAAAAAAAAGAATAAGATAACGTGACGAACTAGACGAGGTCAGAAAGTACTGGCTCTGCAACGCCCACGAACGAGAGGTTTCACAAATCTTGGGGGAGGTTTATGTCCAACGACGGACGTTGAAAGTCTGATGATCCTGAAGTAGCAAAACGTATTTGAAAATAGGGTACCATAGGATTTTTCGCTGAACATGCGAGAACCACGCCCAAGAAATTATACTGCTAGACCCCTGAATTCTATCTCTCAAATCTATCATTTATGAAAGTCCGAATCGGAGGATGGAGTCGACATTGTTTTTCCACTGAACAACAAGAACAGCAAGAACAATCCTCACCTAATTTATGGGTGTAAACTTTTTACTATGTGTCTAACTCGTCACTTTGAACAAAAACGATATACAAAAATTATTATTTTCCAGCCGTGACTTGAAATTCTGAGCAAGTGATCTGTAGGTGGTCTTCTTCCCGACTGAGCCAAAGTGACAAGTCTTACATATCTAAAGATTCATCTATTATATATATACAATAGAAAAGATGCAGTGATCATCTTCAGTCGGGGTAGAAGTGGGATTAGAGTCTGAGACAGGTTTGTTGGTGAAAAATGCCATTCATTTACGATAGGCATTGTGTATTGGTCGATCTTTAAAATTTTCGCCTACTAATTTCTCATTCATGATAAAACTATTGTGTTGGTCGACCTTTGATTTTTGGTAAAGAAATGATATATCCATTAGAGACTCAGTCCCAGTATGACCCAGCATAAGTCACATCAAAGATTTTAAGGGGAGTTTAATACCCAATTCAACTAAGAAAGCAATGTACTAAAAGGGAGAAAGAAAAGAAGGAGGAAATTGGGGAAAGAACAACAATGAAAATGGATTGAGGAAAAAGAAAGCAGGCGAGAAGGAATACAGAACGAGAAAAGGAAGAAAAAAAGGAGAAAAAAGAAAGAAATGCAATGTTTAAAAGAAAACAGAAGCATAGAAGAAGAGAAAGAAAAAAGGAAAAATGGAGAAAAAAGAACAAAGAGAGAAAGGAAAAGAAAGAGGGAAAGAGAAATGAGTAAAGAAAGGAAAAAGAAGCTTTTAGTGAGAAAGAGATAAAAAAGAGAGAAATATAGCAGAAAAGAAAGAAAGAAAGAGAGAAAGACAGAAAGTGAAAGAAAGAAAGAAAGTGAAAGAAAGAAAGACAGAAAGTGAAAGAAAGAAGCTCAATAAGAAAGAGAGAAAAAAGAAGGAGAGAAAGAGAAAATGACAAAATTGAAGAATAGATAGAAAGAAAGAAAGATCAAAGAGAGGGATAGAATGAAGGAGAAAAAAATGGGGTGATCAAAAAATGAAAGACAAGCCCGTCTGCTGCTTGGTTAAACTCCATTAAAGGGGGCAACTCTTCGCTGATTGCATTTTCAATATCAGAAATTCAAACTGTGAAGAGTCACTTACTCGAAAATAAATGAGGATTATTGCTGTTGTTGTTTTTGATACAATGGAAAAAAACATAGTCAACTCTAGACTTGGACCATATTTTGACAAAGGGGACATGTGAATTAGGAATGAGAGGAAGCAAGAAAGAACGAATGAAAGGTAGCCCCAAAAGTACGTACTTATGGCAATGAGATTATGTTCGTAAAAGAAGAATAAATGGATTTCGAACTTATTGAAGAACGGAAGTAGGGCGAGATAGACATAAAAGGAAACGAAGCATGAAAGGAAAGAAGGAAAAAAGAAAGAATTGAAGAAGAAAAATGTGAAGGAAAGAGAAAAAAGATTTGGAAGAAGGAAAGAAAAAGAAGGAAAGGATGGAAGGAAGGAAGAAAAACAAAGTTATGAAAAATCTGAAATCGAGGAGGAAAAGATTTTTAAAAAAGAAAGAGAGAAAAAAGAAAGAAAAACGAAGGAAAAGTAGAAAAAAAAACGGAAATTGGAGAATGGAAGGGAAAAAGAAAGAAATTCAGAATGAAAAAGAAGAAGAAAAAAGATTAAAGAAAGAAAAAGTGAAAGAAAGAAAGGAAGAAGAAAGAAAGAAAGAAAAAAGAATGAAAGGAAGGAAGAAAAACAAAGTTTTGAAAAATCTAAATCGAGGAGGAAAAGATGAAAAAAAAGAAAGAGAAGAAGGAAGAAAGAAAAAGAAGGAAAAGTAGAAAGAAAGAAAGAAAAAAAGCAAATTGAAAAAAAAAACGGAAATTGAAGAATGGAAGGGAAAAAGAAGGAGAAAGAAAGACAGAATGAAAAAGAAGAAGAAAAAGATTAAAGAAAGAAAAAGTGAAAGAAAGAAAAAGTTGAAGAAACAAATGGAGAGAAAATGAAAAACATGCATAGAATAAGAAAATGGTATTAGCCGTACAAACATAGGTATTTTTTGAAAAGAAGAAGAAGAGAAAGAAAGAGAGAGAGAGAGAGGGGGAAAGAAAAACAGGTGTGTTTAGGTAGGTATTAGGAACCGTCAAGTGACCAACAGTTTTGGCAGCATGCCATGTTACGGGTGATCAATTAAAAAATCGAAAAAAGGGCGATCAATGGGTAAGTTACTTCTCTCGCCTACCATTGTGCAGTGATCACTAAAAAAAGTCTGAAATTAAAAAAAACCAAACAAGCATAAATGCCGCCGAAAAACAAACTAAGGAATCAATTTAACACTCACTAAAAACTCAAGGGGAGAATTCGAGAAAAATATCTTTTTAATCATGATAAGGAATAAAAGTTTTTTTTTTTTTTGCCCTCTAGCTCTTTCGATGCGGCCTGTACGCCTGATACATGCATGTGCAGTTCCGAATCAGAGAAATTGTCAAATTGATAGAATTTAGTTATTTTTTGCAAAAGCAAGTCTTGGTTTCAATTTCATTACAGAAACTTTTGATCATAAAATGTATTTGTTTCATATTCTTGAATTGATTGAATAAACTCTTGATTATTTCAAATGTTTATTTACCTTTTGTAAGAAAATCTAAAATTACGTATTTATTCTTTTTTAGTAAAAAGAGGTTTATTTCACAAAGTGTCAATCGTAAAAAAAAAATCCTTTTATGTCCATGTTTTGATTAAATTACTTTTTGATCAAATTAAAACTATGTATCAATTTTTTCTAAAAAAGTTAAACCTTCTCATTTACGACGTAGATCTCCAGAGATTGCTTGCGAAACCGAAGCCTGCGGAATATCAGATGGAGAGACGAGCAAGACAAATTCAGAAAGTACTGGCTCTGCGGCGCCCACGATAGAGAAGTATGGCGAATCGTGGTTAAGGACTATGTCCAACGACGGACGTTAAGAGACTGATGATGATGGTGATTTATTTATTGTGAAAAAAATCATATTTTGTCAATTGGGCAATTTTGTAAGTTCGTCGTACCAGAGTCAGCCAGCCTGTCAAGACAGACAGACCGACTCAAAAACTGAAGAAACCTGTGTTGACAGTTTTGGTTTACAGTTTCTAAAAGAAAGAAGGAGAGAAAAAAAGAAAGAAAGAATGAAAAAAGTTATAAGGAATTCGGGCATCTTCTTCTCATATCTATTTGGTAACTATTTTCGTCTTCTTGTTTCTGCCTGAAAGGTGTGTTATTCGCATTGGGCATAACTCGAATAAGCAACGAGTCTACCTGAATTGAAATATATATATCATAGTGAAGGTTACAAAACTAGTGATTTCGTGAAATTCCTTGGGATTTTGTGAAATTCTTGAACATCCTAACACACCTGAATTTTGAAAAAAAAAAAACCTTAGAGAGCCGAAATTTTGTTAAAAATCGGTCAGACCCATACTTACGCCTTCTAGGTTGTTTTTTCTTTTTTCCGTATTAAGATGTGGAAAGCTCTCGGTGAAAGATTTTCGCTCTTGAAAGAACCGACTGAGTCTTCTAAATTCAAGGAAATCACAACAATTTTCACCTGCTTTTTTCTCATAATTGACTCCCAAAGACTAACTATGTTTAGTCCAAATTTCATATATATAGTCGGAGGTGACCCGAACGTTCCTCTTCAGTCATCGCACCACGTTTTATGACCTTTTTTTCGGGATCAAAGTGTAGTATCTGTTCCACGGCAGATCCCGAGGCGCAGTTACTGACACTTGCTCGTCGAATGGGCTGGAGATTGGGTGTTGTGGATGGTGTCAAAGACCGAGTGCGTCGGTGCAGTGTGTCAGCCAATGAGGTTTTACGGAGGCTGCCACTGCTAAGTGCATTGGAGGCCTTTGGACTCGTCCTTGGGCTCTCCTATTATTATTTGGCCCAGCTGCGGGGGGGGGGGTCAGTTTCCCCTGAGCAGCACTGCTCCATTGCACTTGAAGGAGCAGGTCCCCTGGTGGACACTTTCGTGACGGAGGTTGGGTTGTCTAGCCATTACGATGCGCTTTTCAACTGTAGCCACGTCGGCTGGAGCTATTTTTGGACGGATGGTTTCCTATTCTTCCCACGTTAAGCTCGACCTTGTGTCATATTTTGCTGCTGTGGGACAGCGAATAAACACCCCTCTTCAGTAAAAGAGGAGAAAGCGACTCAATCTATTCCACCCTAATCTCACAGTTTAGGATGTTCTCAATTAGCTGCTGAGTGCAAAGGGAAATTTCCTTGATGAATAGTTCTCAACACTCTTTACTCGTGCCGAAAATCGAACCCGGATCCTTCTTGGTTGTAAGGTAGACGTGCTAAACATTACACCATCTAAGCGGACATCAAGTTTAACAAAAGCAGTAACTATTAATACAATTAGTCTTTAGTGGTAATATTACTGTAACTGGTCATTTAAACAAATTACCTTCTCTCCGGGGAAAAAATTGCAAAATACTAATTACGGTGTTTACTGTTTATTATGGGAAGATACTATCTTCTAAAAATTCCAAGATATAACATAAACGAAATTTGATTTTCATAAAATTATTGAATAGCGTTGGGACATTTCAAGATAAGAACCAATAAAAGTGAATATTCGATTAAGTTATCGTAAATTATCGTGAGATTTTAAAATTTCAACATCATAAACATTTTTATTACAGTTTTTGCATAAATCGAATCTGTAAAATTCACTATATCTAATAGAATTCCTTTTAACTGATTAAGTCTTATTGAGTGAATTACTGCGATTCTCCAAGACAAATTTTACGTACTGAAGTTTACTGAACAAAAATTTGTACGTAAACATTTGCAGACTTTTCTTCTTATCTTGGTTCATTTTATGAACCCAACGTTTTGGCTGTTGTACCCCCCCGGACATCTTCAGGTTATGAGTGGTGTATTTTTGACTATCGAGACGGAGGAGAACCTGGGTCGACAATCATGCGGAAACGTTTCCATTCCATTATCTATTGAAGGGTGTGGACGATTTCTTGTTCCCACAGTTGTTGACTGTAATTGGTGTTAAAGATCCGCAGTTTTCTGGAGTTGACACCACGTGTGGGTTTTTTTTTGGGGTGGGGGGGGGAGCCAAAAATATTTTTGTCGGACACAGCCAGTTGTATTAGCTACCATAGTTATAGTCAACAATCGTAAAAAGAAAACAAAATGAACCACACTATTATAGACAATGGAATGCAGACGTTCCCACGCGATTGCCGAGCCGGGCACTCCTCTGTCTCGGTCGTCATAAACACACCCACTTATCACCTGAAGACAGCCGTAGGGTACAACAGCCGAAACGTTGTCTTCATGAATGGACCAAGATTAGAACAAAGGTCTGCAAACAACTTCACAAAATGATAAACTCTCTTCTAAGAAAACAGACAAAAGTTGGTATGTTAATGACTCTTCTCGAAGTGATAAAAAATACATAATTCTTTCTCTCGATATTGCACCTTTTTTCTTTCTGTCATCCTTCCTCTCATTATTCTTTCCTTCCTTCTTTCTTTCCTACCTTCCTCTCTTTCTTTATTTCTCCGTTTCATACAACCAGATTACACAGAGTTCATGACCGATGCCTCATTGGTCCTATGTTTCCCTTTGTTTTGAAACAATGGCGCAAAACAGGATCAAGTTTTACATCATCTTTTCAGCTTAAAAATAGCACCCTACATAAAAGCAGAGGAATCGTTTTTTTTCCGTAAAATATAAAAAAGTACTTTGACTATATTAGAAATACGCGCATGGTCTTGATTTTTGGGAGAATCCCCCCTAAATTACACGCTGGAGACTTGTATATATACAGAGAAAAAAAAACTAACGTAACTTGAGAATCTTTTCTGTGCATGACCCGCTTGATAGAAAATACGAAAAACAAATAACAATATAGTGGAGATTTGAATTTAAATTCAGATACTGAACTCTAAAAACATAAATAAAACAAAAATCAAATAAGAGATCATCATCATCGTCGTCGTCATCATCATCATCATCATCATCATCATCATCATCATCCTTTTATCGTCATAAGTTGAACATTGACCTTTCCACACCTCTCTATCACAGGCGTTGCGGAGCTAATATTTTCTGCACCTGCCTCTTATTCAGCCAGCCTCAGTTACGCATTTGATCTCTGGGGATCCATGTTGTGAGTCGTGATGTCAATCAGCTGTCTGCAAATTCTTGCAATATGACCCGCCCATTGCCCTTTGAGTTTTCTTATAGATTCTACAATGTCTCGGACAGATTTTCTCTATTATACTGTGCTGTCTTGTAATCTTTCCATGTGAGGTTGAGCATGATTCTCTCATGTGCACATTGCATGGTTTGAGTCTTGGTCTCTTGGTTAGGTTTCATGTTTCAGCTCCATAGGTGACTATCGCATTGGCTGTATACACTACTTTTTAGGACTGATGGTATTCTCTTGTTATTGAAGGTTGAGCTTGCTCTACTGAAGGATAGCAATCCACGTAGAATCAAATCAAGATTGCAAAGATAATGTACATATGAGAAGATATAAAAATCTCATGAATAATTCAATTCCCCATTGTCGTGGGTTACCTTTAGTATATACATATACAAATATATATGATGAAATAATGGATTCACTACACAAACACGTTCGTGTTTCTACCCAGATAGGCTATCCTATATCTGCACGATGTAGACATTGAAACTATATTTTCGTATATTCTGACTTTATTTTTTTATTGGTATTTTTATGGCTGTTCTCCCTGTTCCCTGTTCTTTGTACATATTCTTCTTCTTTGTTGATGAGACTACCAACACTATATATATATATATATATATATACTAAAGTACACATTAGTAATTCGATATCCGATGAGTGGTGGGTTTATTTGATAAAATGCTCAATACATTCAACATTTTAGTTAAAATAGAGCTTAATATATCTCACCATACATATTATTATCACCATATACTATTATCTTTTACAATATATATATATACATATGTGTGAGTACATATAAAGCTTAAATTCAACCTTACTGACCGTCCAGTTCCATGGGACAAGTTAGGATGCCAGCCTCTTGGTCTGAAGCGAATCTTTCAATCCTGCCTCGTTGTAATGGATGGGATAATGGAAAGTCTATAGCCGCACTGAAGAGTTGTAATACAACGAAACAGCTGATCGTGGATGACAATATATATATATATATATATATATATATATATATATAGAGAGAGAGAGAGAGAGAGAGAGAGAAAGAGAGAGATATGTACCAATCTTAACGAACGTTCCGTTAAATGAAAATTCGATAAGAGAATGATTAAACCTATGGAATATCAGTAATCGGCTCCGAATGAGAATATCATACCCTAAAACCTTGATAATAACATTGTTAATAATTTGTTACTCATATATATATATATATATATATATATATATATATATATATATATATATATATATATATATATATATGCATAAGGGTCTTTTTTTATCCTGGGGAATTTTTCAATTCCAATCTAATGACTTTACTGAAACACAACAAATAACAAATTTCAGTCGCTGAATTCAACGATGAAAATCAAAAAATGAAAATATCAAACAAGATACAATTTTATCATGAACTCCACCCAGATACTGAAAATGACAGATGGTTCTACCGAAAGCGCTTTATCTAATGGACAACGTTTATATTCATTGAAACCTAAGATCTGTTCACTCGTACAAAAATGAGAAAAATGTTACTAAAAGATTAAAAACATGCTCCTTGTCAACTATTACTAATAAAAGATATATAAAAGGAAATTAGCTGTCTCAGAATATATATATATATATATATATATATATATATATATATATATATATATATATATATATATATATATATATATATATATATATATATATATATATATATATGATGGAACTATGGTTTAAGATTATTAATCAGTGAACTCTGCTTGGTAGCAAAAAGGCACTCCCTAGCCCTCATCTAGGATCAATGTGTGGTTTCTGTGCAATGTTGCAGGACTTACAGAGAGAAAAATGAACGGGAAAATTCACACAGTCTTTTGTTTAAATACATATATAGATACTTTGCTGAATCGACAATTTCTTTTATGTTTACTTGTCTGTAATAAGAGAAAGAGAATTCTCTGTTAATTTACTAGACAGTTTAATATATATATATATATATATATATATATATATATATATATATATATATATATATATATGTATATATATATATATATATATATATATGTATGTGTGTGTGTGGGTGTGTGTGTGTGTGTGTTTCCTCATTATATATATATGAATATATATATGAGGATTAGTTGGCAATTTCTCTCACTCAATATATATACCCATATGTATATATATATAAGTATATGTATAAATGTTTATGTGTACGTGCATATATATATATATATATATATATATATATATATATATATATATATATATATATATGCGTATGTGTGTGCGTGTGTGTGTTTATTTTCTCGTATTTGTTTATAATCAGATATAGCTCTACGGGGCTATATATATATATATATATATATATATATATATATATATATATATATATATATATGTATATGAGAATTCTCTGTTAACTAAATTGAAAACTTTTTCAATATATATACATAAATATATATATGTGTGTGTGTGTGTGTTTTACTCGTATTCAATATATATAAACATTTCTGTATGAAATAGGGTATGAGTCAGTGGGGTAACAAACACACACACACACACACACACACACACACTTGTATGTATATACAAAAACTCTGTTAATTTAGATAAAATAAAATAAATAGAGACCCTGAATATAAATAACATTAGTAAAACAAAACAAAAAAAAAGCGAATCCAAGATTACGAAACCAAACAAAACCAAACGAAGAAAGAGAAGAATTTTTCGAAGTTTGAATTTCAACGAACAAAATGACGTTGGGCGATAAATGAAAAAAGAATAAATAGGATTTGTCCGTCACCCAACTGTCAAAAGACTTTAGTCAATCTCCCGTGTGTGGTCTTTTCCGTCGAAACGACAAGAGAGACAGAACCCGATATCTCCCTCACTTTTTTCTGAGACGTAGATATCATAAGAAACCGTCAACCAGAACTGTCACTGGAACAGCCGATATAGGTTTCTTCAGATTCTAAGTAGGTCTTGAGTTTTCAGGAGGGTTCAGTTCATCACGTTTGTGATCAATGCCCAAAGAAGGCAAGAGAGGTAATCAATTCATTTTTCTAAATTTAAAAAAAAAAATTGATCACCCCCAGCATGGCATGCTGACAAAATGCATCAGCCACATGACAGTTTCTAGTGTGTGAGTAACCAAACCGGTTTACTTTTTTCACGAAGATATAATTAAAGAGCTTTTCTTGTCAGAAAGTAGATGTGGCTAGAGATATCTTTTTCTCATTGTACTGGCTTCCTGCGTTATACCGTGGTTCGTTATTGCGCGGTTCGCAGTATAATGCAGGTGGATGGCAGACCCCCAAACAATAATCTAGCCCTGAGTTCAAAGTAGGCCTAAAATAGCCATTTATGGTTCCGAAATAGCTCAATTGACAATCCTGATTTTGGCACATTGGTTATAATGCAGTTGGCTTTCTTTGACCCAACAACGACGTTATAACACGGAACGCTCGTGCATAGTATTCGACTGACCATTAATTTCCAAAGAGGGGGTTATTGCCAGGAAGATTCAAAGGGGGCACTCGAAGACAAGGGCGTCAAGGGACAGAGAATATAAATCGATATCTTCTACGCCTCAAGTCGTATGTCTGAAGAGCTGATTTTCCACAATAGAAGTTCGAAGTTTAAATATTTACCGTTTTTAAAGAATTCTATCAATTTACCTAGTTAACGAATAAATCAGCATAAATTTATGTCTACGAATGGAAGAATGAGGACGCAACACTTTCGTCTACAATACTCTGGCAAAAATCATTTCTGACTAAGTCACTTTCGTCTAATATCACTCTGGTCTAAACAAACGTTGCCCGAAAATGACTAAAGTTTAATTAGATAATCTTACTCGAGTGTACGACTGTGTTCGTTGTAAGTCCAAAAGCCATTTAATTGACTGTATCCCCCACCTAATAAAATCATTATTGACTAATCATATGAATGAATCACTCCCCCATGTAGAAATGATTAAAGGGGTCCTTGGCAAGTGCTTTCAAGTAATCCAACACGGACACGCTTTTATTCTTCATGTATAATCATACTGAGGTTCATTTAGAGAAGATAAAAGTCATTTACAATCAATGCTTATTTTGACCAGAGGGATTTTAAACAAAAGCGATCTAGACGAAAACGGGTCTTGCTACATATACAGACGAACCTACCTAAAACCAGACAAATTATGCAAACATAAATTTTAGTATGATGATGATGATGATGATCATCATCATCATCATCATCATCATCATCAGTATTTTATCGTCCGCCGTTGGACACACACCTTCCCCGGGATCTGTCACATTTCTCTATCATGGGTGTTGCGGAGCAAATATTTTCTGAACCACTCCAGTTTGTCTCGCCATCTCATATTCTGCCGGCTTCGGTTCTGCATTTGTTCTCCAGGGATGCATGTTGTGAGTCGTGATGTCCATCGGTTGTCTGCCAATCTTGTAACAGAGCCAGCCCATTGCCAGTTGAGTTTCCTAATGGTTTCCATATTGTCTCGGACTCCTGTTTTCCCCCTAATATACTTTTGTTGAGGGAAATGGATTCATACCTTTTATCTTTTAAAAATAAATTCCTATGGAAACTCTCCACTGAATAGCGTGTGTCATGGCAGTAGGTGATCGGGTATAAATCAAAACTGCACAATTCAAAGTATTCCTATTCTTGAATTATTGCAATACTAAAATTCTATTTTCAACGCATCATCTATGTTTAACTTCACAGAGGTGGAGAAGCTGATGAAATATATACTCTAAAGGCGAGGACCCGGAAAAGTTTAGGAAGCTCTGTTATAAACGAAAGCTGATGAAGCTTACTAGGCTATGAGACGAAGAATTCACAATGCTCACCACATCATGACCCCTATATTGTTGTAACTAGCTGCAAAGCTCGATCTTTCAGTTATCAGTCCCAAATATGTATTTTCTGGTAGGGATGGTCTTATCTGAGTCTAATTTGACGGTGGAAACATTATCTATTTCGGATTGCCGATTTCAAAAGCAGAAACGTGATAGATAGATAGATAGATATAAGTATAATATAAACTTAGATATAAGTAAACTGTGATTTAAAGCCAGATAAATAGATATATAGGTACATAGAAACAGATAGGTATAAAACACAATTTCAAAGATATATTTTGGGCGGCAAGATATATATATATATATATATATATATATATATATATATATATATATATATATTGAAATTCATTTTAAAAAACAATAGCTCGTAAATGTCTATTATGCCCTGAAGAAAAAATCAATCTGATAACGTTCAATACCAAATACAGTATATTAAACTCAAAGTCAGAAATAGCAGTGACCTGCACACACAAAACGAAATCTATCCTGAAAAACTTTGAAGAAGCATAACCTCAGTTTATAATAATGCTTGAAAATCCCTAATCTGGCTTAACCCATCTCGATAGATCAATGGATATTTAATCAGACAGAATAATTTTAGAAAAATATTCTAGTTGGAGCTTCTTTTGAACCGACATCCCGTTTTTACATGATGAAGATTTGTCAGTCTGCCTAGAAGGGTCCGATCCCTGTAGAAGCTAGTATATTTATTGTTTATCAATTCGCGATGTCTCAAAAAGTGCTCCCACAAATGTCCTTATAATTATTCTGTCGGATTAATTATCAATTTCTCTTTAATATAATTGTCTGCATTACAGAAACATATAAAAGGACAGATATGGACCGTTGATAAACTAGACGTGACTTAGTATGTAACAGTTATTTGAACCTCTGATTCATAGTTTAATCGGTAAGAGCAGCATCGCGTTAAGATGGCTTCCTTCGTGGACGAAGATTCAATCCCAACATTTCTTTATGGTTAATCTATTTACTCTGTCAAGACCGATATCTTCACCGGATTAAAACGGGGTGTCGGTTTAAGAAAACCTGCAACTAAAAATGATGACTTTATAATCTCCCCCCCTCTCTCTCTCTCTCTCTCTCTCTCTCTCTCTCTATATATATATATATATATATATATATATATATATATATATATAAAACACTTTCCTGAAGATTACCATGCCATTTGTCCCAATAAATCTCCATCTACAAACATCCCGTACAGCACCAATGCCCCTCATCCAAGATTCGAAAGATTCTTCTTGACAACATTATAATACTCAACCAACGCAAAAACCTTAGATAATTCCAAATACTAAAAGCCATACACATTAAGAACACACAGCTTGCTATTAACAAAATATCTTATGAAACTGGAGACGGCATTTTGAAGTGTGTTCAATCGCACGATAACACGTGACAACAGGAACAAAATACTTGAATACATTCAAACCCAATCACTCGTATTGAAAGATATTTTAAAAATGATTAACGGCTGTCGAAAACGCTAAAGGCGAGCTGAACAAAGCTCTGGATAGTTTCTATACTTGTGTGAGAATGCAGTTAAATAACTTATTCGGAAACACGAGGAATTGACCAAGAAGTTAAACCGACTGAAATTGACGATTGACTGCTACAAAACATGTTCAAGAAAAAGTGCTACCTAACTGCACATTTTTAAATATATATATATATATATATATATATATTGTGTCATCCACAGACAGCTGTTTCATCTCTTTAGTGTGGCTATAGACGTTTCATTATCCTATCCAGTACTGCGAGACGGGGTTGAAACCTTCGCTTCGGACCCGGAAACCGATGTCTTACCTCTGGGCCATGGAACTGGACGGTCAGTAAAGCTGAATTTAAGTGATATATTTATTTACACAGAAATTCCCTATCCACGCGTGCTTTATTCCTGTGGAAGAGCATTGCTTAAGCTTACAATGGACGGGTTACCTCACTTAAAGAGTGCTCAACCCTGAACAGAGAAGCGTTAATTATCATTGGGTCATTCACAGACAGCTGTGTCCATGTATTACATCTCTTCAGTGTGGATATAGACTTTCCATTATCCCATCCAGTACCGCGAGGCAGGGTTGAAACCTTTGCTTTAGACCCAGAGACCGATGTGTGTGTGTGTGTGTGTGTGTGTGTGTGTGTGCATGTGTGTATTTGTGTGTGTGCGTGTGTGAGTGTGTTTGTGTGCGGGCGTACGCACATACACTCGTGTGAGTATATATGCGTGTAGAGATGGAAGCATACATTAACTAAAGTAAACTCATTTACCCACACGAGCAGTTTTCGTTTGAAGCTAAAAGAACAGTGAAAAGAATAAGTGTGTGTGAGTTCATTTTGTGATGGAATAAGTTATACTTTTAATAAAACAAGTTTTTTTTCCAATATTTTCTCCCATACCGAACCGTTTCAGTGATGATTTTCTTAGATAATGTCTCGTCTCAAGACTTTATGCCTGATAACCCTTTGAAACAGCTTGAGTTGAGATTTTAAAAAAAGAACTTAATATTAGAACTAACTTTTCATCGCTAGAGTGAATAGATCCTAGATGATACTGGCTCCCTTTATTTACGAACATCGAAAGGGAGAGATTTCTTAGTAAGACCGAAGGGAAGGGATAGCTGTAGTAGTTGTTCAGCCTCTTTAAATATGGGACCATAGATCATATAGAGCTATATATAATATTTAAAGTAACAATCATCATCATCATCATCATCATTGTCGTTGTCATCATTATCATCATCATCTGCCTTTCAGCATCTGTTGTTGAACATAGACTTTCTCTGGGATTCGTGAGACTTTTCTATCATGGGTGTCGCTGAGCAAATAGTTTCTAAGCTTGTCTATTTCGCCATGTCATCTAATATTTTGGCCGCCATAGTTTCGCATATGATCTCGAATCCACGTTGTGAGTCGTGATCTGTTTTCTGACATTCTTACAACATGACTAGTCCGTTGTCATTTCAGTTGCCTCATAGATTCTATGATATCCCCGACTCCTGTTTTTTCTCTGATAGACTGCACTGTTTCGTGAACTCTCCGTGTGATATTTGAGTCTGTTTGAGAGTTAGTCTCTTGGTTAAGCTCCATGTTTCAGCTCGATAGGTGACTATCAGGAGGATGCATTGGTTGTTGACCCTTCTCTTCAAAACTAATGGGATTTTCTTGTTCTTGAAGATTGAGCTGGCTCTATCGAAAGCTTACCATACTCCGAAACCTAGACTGGTAAAATAAAAGAATCAGAATAGACGCCAAATACATGAGTAACCTTAAATTTGTTGAAGATATCGTCCTTCTTGCGAAAAACCTTCCCAAGCAAAAAAAAAACAGGAGTCAGGGATATCATAGAATCTATGTGGCAACTCAAATGACAATGGGCTAGTCATGTAAGAATGGCAGAAAACAGATCGACATCACGACTCACAACGTGGATCCCGAGAGATCATATGCGAAACTGTGGCGGCCAAGCACCAAATAACGCTAGACGAACTGAACGAAGAGAGCAAAAAAAGTTGGTCTCCACATGAACTTCAGTAAAACAGATGTTATACACAACTAATACGTTGAGGACAGACACAATCATAAGTCAGTAAAGCCGTATGTATTGATACCGATGTATTGCAATACAACAAACGTATTGAAGACAAAGACGTAGCGATAAGTCAGTAAGTCTTTATGCATCAATACCTATGTATTGTAATACAACAAACATATTGAGGACAGAGTCATAACG
>OY735240.1:20903222-20935722 GCA_963457665.1 Thysanoteuthis rhombus | reverse complement strand
AAAAATGGGGATGCTGTAGGAATTGAACCTGTGACCGATAAGATAGCAGCTTCAAGATAGCGTCGCTCTTGACCAATGATCTAGACAGTCCGACGCAAATTGTCTAATCTACTATAGATTTTCATATAATGTAACGCATTCATAGATATTTTATCAGATTATAAATCTATCTATCAGTACTGCAATTATTTATATCTCTCTTTCTATGTATATATGTATCAAGAAATGTATGCATATATATAATCTGACTGAATGATTATAAGTTGTGTTTTTTAACGTTGAAACTTCTATTTGAAATAACCTACCATCATTACACGGTTAATACATCACTTGGCCGAGACAGCACAAATAGAATTAAAAAAACTAAAGAAAATAGGATTGGTGCAGGAATCGAACCTGCGACTGACAGTTATTTGCTTATTTTATTTACGTCATCGAGTCGCGATGAAAGGAACGAATAGAGCAGATATAGACCGAGAATAAACGAGACGGGGATCTGAAGTGAAAACAGTTATTTGGGCCTTTTTAATATCGGCAGTTGATTAGATCAAGGGCAAGAGCAACGCTATGTTGAAATTGCTGATCTATCGGTTGTAGGTCCGATTGCTGCAGCAGCCCTCTTACAAAACTGTTATTCTTGTTTTCCAAGCAGAGTAATATGTTAAGCGTGTAATGACAGGATATCATTTCAAATGAAAGTTTCAATATGATATAACGCAATTTATAATTATACACACACACACATATATATATATAGAGAGAGAGAGAGAGAAAGAGAGAGAGAGGGGTAATTGTGAACGTTAGCGTTCTAGTACTAAAAACTCTGTTGACTACTGGAATGTTTCTTTCAAATCCATTACCATGACCAATACTCTTAACTATCTTTTTCCCTCGCTTGCCCTTCTCATTCGTCGATGCTCCATTGGAATTCGCAACTTCTGTATCTTAATTTTTGTCAAAATGTAACCTTCTGGTGCGGTGGCATGAATTTCATAATTTTTTATTTTAATTTCTGTCTTCCTGCCGAACTAGCCTCAAGCCGATTCCTACATCATCACGAGTTTCTCTTCATTTCTGGAAAATTTACGGGGGTTGATCTAAGAATTAAATACAGCATTCAAGTGTAAGAATTTCCTTTGATATCTTTATAATAGCATTAACCCATTATCATCTAATTTCAGAAATCTGTGTGCGTGTGCATGCACCTGATAACTCACTAACTTGCAATTTCAGGAGGGGAAATAACTATTTCAAAATAAACCAGGGGTGATAACTCCAGCTATCAAAATAATTACAATCAATCTGGTTTGGTTTCTGCTGCAGCCCCAATTGTTTTAGATTGTTTTTTGTTTTTTTATATTTACGTTGTCTAGGGTGATTGATACATTAACCATGTATTGACGGTAGGCCATCTCAAATAAGTTTCTTGATAATATCAACAATTTATATATATATATATATATATAATATTGGAAAACGAACAGATTTGTACTTGCACTTTCTAACAATGCAGACCCACAACAATGAAGTCGATCCCTAAATCATGTTTGGTTGTAACATGATTATAATAAAGATTCCATATAGACTATATACTAATGTTCTGTCTTGACTTGAATAGTACACCCCCCCTATATATATATATATATATATATATATATATATATATATATATATATATATATAATGCATATGGTACGGATCAGGTTAACAATATGGCATAATATAAAGCAATGTTTGATGCGTGATGGATTCATTTCATAGAGTGCTCGATAATTCAACTTTATACTTCGAGAAACATAAACTTGTTTGTGTAGCAAACCCGCCTCTTATCATATATATATATATATATATATATATATATATATATATATATATATATATATATTGTACAGATCAGGTTAGCAATATAGCATAATATAAAGCAATGTTTGATGCGTGATGGATTTATTTCATAGAGTACTCGATACATTCAACTTTATACTTCAAGAAACATAAACTTGTTTGTGTAGCAAATCCACCTCCTATCATATATATATATATATATATATATATATATATATATATATATATGTGTGTGTATATAAGAGGAAATATTATTGTTAATATTTGGCAACAACTTATGACTTAATACTTATGCAAAAGCATGAACTTTCAATGCAGAGGTTCTTGGAGTATTTTTGTAAAAGCTCAAAACAATAAAAAGCAAATTAAAACAAACTACCTCCTCCCTTATTTCAATGCCAAGGCCCTTGTAAAAGAATAGCTTAGTGTTTAGGAAGTCAGGACTTAAACTAAGTTGAAACTCAATAAGTAGTATCCCCGCCCTTTTTTTTCAGGGGTGTGAATCAGACTTGTCTTCAGACTGCTACATTGTCAATTCACTATTCTGAGGTAAAATCAGATTTCCAAAGCCTCAACTACTTCGTGGGGCGTCTTGGATATATGCTCGAAGTTTCAAATAGCTGAACTATCTGGAGGTCTTTGTCGTGATTCTCCTCCAAATGGACGTTAGGACTTTACAGCCAGATTGGCATCTACCAACTGCGGGCTGTTCACGTTCTGTGGTTTGTCCACAGGTCAGCTTTCCTGTCGGAATACATCTATATAGGGGCGGCAACCCCGATAGGCTAGCTCACATTTGCTAGGAGAAGGACACTCCTGTCAAATGTACGGCCATGGAGTGCTGCTTCTATCCGTGTTGCCTTGGTAGACCATAGGGTGCAAACCCTTTGTTTCAAAGGGTTGGGCCGGCTCTGGGGTAAGCTGACTTCACCTTAAAACTCAATTGCTCAGACTGGTAATTTATTCTGCTCACAGGCTCCGCTGTTCATGGTCCTGGTGCAGTGAAACACACACACACACACACACACACACACACACACACACACACACACACACACACACACATATGTATATTCATCTCGGTAAGACTGCTTAATAGGCGAGGTTTCAACTTTTTTACAAATAAAAAAAGTACTTTTAATTAAACCAAGGATTTATTCAATCGAAACAAAGATATAAAACAACTATCATTTCCCAATCAAAAGTTTATGTGATCAAAATTAAGAACAAAAAATAAATATGTAATTTTAATTTGATCAGCAGTTTATCTTTATATTTATATAATTTATATGTCCGTGTGTTCCAGCACTCATTAGCATAACATATTGTCTAAAGAAATGAAAATAGATATCAATACACTACTAAATTCCTTTGAAACATGTTTTATTTTTCATTTTTAACCCTGCCCCCTCCCCACTTTTTAGGCCTTATTCTAACTGTTTTATTGATAACATTTTGGTTCTATTAAATCTAGATGTTTCTAGATATTTTTTACTCAACTTTAGATCTCTGTGGAAAATCCCAATGATGTCATAAAATGAATTTATTCTGACCATATTTATTCTGTCAGAGAATTTTTTACATGACTTCAATTTTTGCCGCCATTCTGATGCGATTCAATTATAGACTGTACAACCTCAAACTGATGTTAGATGAACTAAACGAAGAAAGCTAGAAAGTTGCCTTACGCACGAACTCCAGTAAAACGAAGGTCATATGCCACAACCACATCAAGAATAAGAATACAGCTGTCAAAATCGAAGATGCAAAACTGGAGGAAGTAAACCTCTGCTCATACCTAGGACAACCAATCTCTATGAAATCCACAATAAAAGAAGAAACCAAGCGAAGAATCACTCTGGGATGTTAAGTTTTCGGCAGAGCAAGCTCGACCTTTGAAAACAAGACAATTCCATTAATCCTAAATAAAGAGTATACAACCCATGCATTCAATAGAGCTGAAACATGGAACCTAACCAAGAGATGGACCTGCAAACTGAGAAGCATGCAACGCACGCATGATAGAATCATGCTCAACCTCACATGGAGAGATCACAAGACAGCAAAGTATATAAGGTAGAAAACAGGAGTCTGAGGCATCATAGAGTCGACTAGGAAATGTAAATGGCAATGGGCAGGTCACGTTGCAAGAATCGCAGACAACCGATGGACATCACAACTCACAACATGGATCCCCAGAGATCACATATGAAACTGGCAGAATACAAGATGGAGAGATGAACTAAACAATTTCAGAAAATACTGGCTCCACGACGCCCATGATAGAGAAGTATGGCGAATCCTGGGTAAGGTCTATGTTCAACGACGGACGTTAAAAGACTGATGATGATGATGATAATGATGATGATGATGCTAATGATGGTGAGTCATAGTTTTTTTTCTCACAAATACGTGAATTTTGAAATTAGGCAGTGTCAATAATTCTTTGTAATCTTAGGTGGCAACCAGTCTAGGAGAAGAATAACTCTAGGTTCAAAACCAGGAGCTGGGGTCATGAGACAGTACCACACTGTTTTCAGCCTCGTTCTGGCAAATCCTGCTAAGACATTGGTGCCAAACCGTATCGTCTCTCGCTCTTCTGTTGTTGGGGAGAGGGGATACTTGCTGCAAGGGTAACTGCCAGTCTTCCATAGATCCTAACCCCAGCCTGCACCCTAAAGAAACTTCCCGGATGCATATCCTTGGTCTTGCGAGACTGATGGATGCCCACCCACCTCATTGCAAGGGGAGGAGGCTCTTATCTCCTTTTTTTTCACCGAGAAAATATTTTAATTTCTTTTAAAATGCCGTTTCTAACTTCCATACTATTCGTATGGCTCACCGATCCCTTTTGCACTTTTTTTCTTTCTCTCGAACATTTTCCGTCCCTTTTTTCTGAAGGTCAGGAAGGATGAGGGAAACAAAGATGCAAATAAATTTGAACCACATCGAAACAACGTGTAGAGTTAAGTATGAGACATGCCACGGATTCACATGCACTGCCTCTTACACTGACTTACACGCCTTCTTGTTTGACTGGTGACCTGTCAAAGGAAACGTTCAAAATAAAAACGAAAGAAAATAAACGTGTTAGATATTGAACAACCGTTGTCAACAAATATGGGGGAGGGTTCTATCTTTTTAATTTAAAAAAAAAACTATATATATGTGTATTGGTTTATGTGTTTGTTGATGTGTTTTTTTTTTTGTTCCAGCGCTCCTGATCATACCGTTTTGTCTACAGACTTGAAAATTGGCGTCAGTACTCCAGCAAACCTCTTCTGAGAAATATTCATTTTTATTTTTGAAAAAAGCAAAAAAAAAAAAAAAAAAGCGAACATTTTTTTCTTATGTTTTTATGTCTTATTTTGACTGGCTTATAAATAACATCTTTCTCCAGATTCTAAATGTTTCGTGAGTTTTATTTTTTTAACTTTATCTTAGATGTTTTCCATTGAAAAACGCCATTGATGTCAAAAATATTATTTATTTTGACTATGATTATTCTTTGATAGAATTTTTATAAATGACTTGAAATTTTGTCGCTATGGTTGTTTTATCATTGACTATGATGGCAAGTCTGTTATCAGTTTGAAACCTTCAACAAAAACTGTCTCTTAAACCGTTAACATAGATTTCTTCAGTTTTCAAGCTGACTGGCTAGATATATGCGTATCATGCGTACTGACCACACCAATGGAGCTAAAGGGCTGAAAGATTTGGAGATTTACTCCTTATTATATTTAGAAGGAACACTTTTTCCGCTCTAGGAAAGTTCCACCTCTGAATGGGATTTAGAGAAGATTTAATTTGCAATGCAAGTTTATGGTGAATTTTGTCTGTTAGATTATGTCATCATTATTATTTTGAAATCTCACACCAGTTGCCTGGTGGTTACCGCTGGAGTTTGAGTGACAGCAAATCTCCTCAAGTCTCCAGCCCTCATCTCCACATTCTTATAGACCACAGTAATACTGTGGTTTACAGTTTCACACCGGTTGCCTGGTGGTCATTGCTGAAGGCTGAGTGACAATAAGTCTCCTCCTCAGGTCTTCAGCCGACATCTTTTCTCTCCCTCACCCATCATGACAGTGCTGTGGTTCACATTTCCGCTTTCATTTTCCTTCCTATGTTAGGTCACTGCTAAGATTTAGTGTCGCAGTCCTTACATTTCTAGCACTTTCCTCCAGTATCCGTGCACCTCCCAGCAGTGCTGTGGTCTGTACAGTCTCAATCCTTTCTTTTACCCCCAGCTCCTCTAGTCTCTCCCTCAGCGTCTTCTTCTTCTTCTTCTTCTTCTTCTTCTTCTTCTTCTTCTTCTTCTTCTTCTTCTTCTTCTTCTTCTTCTTCTTCTTCTTCTTCTTATCATTATTATTATTATTATTATTATTATTATTATTATTATTATTATTATTATTATTATTATTATCATCATCATCATTAATATTATTTACCTCATAGTATACATACCGGTTCTTCAGTCTATGATCTGACTGTCATGCCTTAACAAAAGGCCACAGACCGAGAGTACTTTTCTCAAAATGTGAGTTGTTCCAAGTAAGGACAGATTTTTGGAGAACTCGCGTGTCTGTCTTGATGTATAACTTTTCGATATGGTATGATGACTTTTTTCGGGATTATCATTAATATTATTATTATTATTATCATTATTATCATTATTATTATTTTTATTATTATTATTGTTGTTGTTGTTGTTGTTGTTGTTGTTGTTGTTTTTGTTTTTGCTGTTGTTGTTTTTGTTGCTGTTGTTTACCATAAGGGATGAAGCACGTGTGAGATGTACTCTACCAAACAAAATGGCCGACATTTCGAACATTTTTGACGTCAGTGTAAGTGAGGGATGTTCTTTTAATGACCCGAGGTTTAGTCTCAAAGAAAGAAAAACGATGGAGAATTATTGAAGGAGGGAAAAATGAACAATAAATAATGAAAAAAAAAAAAGGAAAATTGAGGAAAACCAGTAGAACCCACACCCCAAATAAAAAAAATAAGAGAGAAAGAAAAATACGAATGAGAGGTAATAAAGAACAGGTCTGGTTAGTCACTCAATAAAAGCCGTCATGTGACGTTTTTTTGTTGAGCAGTGATCACTAAAAAAGTCTTATTTTTCAACAAAAAAAAAGCTGGAGACAAACAAACGGACCACTTTAGCATAAGATTACATTGCAAATTGAATTCCCCGCTAAAAACCATTTTGGGAGGGAGGAATAAAAAAAAGTTTTTTGTAGACATAAAATTTTCAGCCCTCTAGCTCCGTTTGTGCAGTCTGTACTCGTGACACGTGCATGCATACATTCATAGCTAACCGGCCAGTCAGACTGACAAGTCATATAATAATTGTCAATTTAGATGTGATATATATTTTTCTTCGATTCTGGACGTCACTCACAAATACGAAAAATTAATAACGAATACATCGCAATCGGTAGCAAAAGACTTTAAAACATTGGAATATGTTTTTGAAAATCGATATATTGTCAAAACAGGACTCACAAATTCAAATAAGAAAAATCCAAACAAAAATCATTTAAATCGAAATCATGTGCAACAACCACATCGGGGATAAAAACACTAAGATCAAAATCGAGGACACAGAACTGAAGGAAGTAGACCACTACATATACCTAGGACAACGAATTTCCTTGAGACCCACAAAAGAAGAAAAAATCAAGTGAAGAATCACACTAAGATGGCAAGTCTTTGGTAGAGCTAGCTCAACCTTCAAAAATAAGAAGATCCCATTAATCCTAAAGAGAAGGATGTGTAACCAATGCATCCTCCCAATAGTCACTTATGGAGCTGAAATATGGAACCTAACCAAGAGACAGATTCGCAAATTGAGAACCATGCAACGTGCATATGAAAGAATAATGCTGGGCCTCAAACGGAGAGACCACAAGACTGCATAGTACATCTGGAAAAAGACAATATTCAGGGACATCATAGGATCCATTAAAATCTCAAATTGCAGTGGGCTGGCCATGTTGCAAGAATGGCAGACAACCGATGGACATCACGACTCACGACATGGATCCCCCGAGATCACATGCGCAAACAAGGCCGGTAAAGTGTTAGATGGAGAGACGAGCTAGACAAGTTCAGGAAGTACCGGCTCCGTGACGCCCATGATAGAAAAGTGTGGCAAATCCTGGGGAAGGTCTAGGTCCAACGACGGACGCTAAAAGACTGATGATGATGATGATGATTTTAAGCCAGATTGGCATAGAGACTGAAGAAACCTATTTTGATAGTTTTGGCGATGGTTTCACTTGAGGACTTCTTGTAGAGATACCAAAGTATTAATGGAGAAACAAACACGAAAAAAAAAAAAATCAGCACAACAGAAAAAAACTTGAAAGAAATCTAATAAATTAAGAAATAGAGAATTATAGGCAGAAGACAATTAAAAATACAGAAAGAAAGTCGATTGAGAAGGGAAATAAAGAAGCATAGATAGAAAAGGGAAGTCATGAATGAAGATAAAAAAATAAAAACGAATGAAATTATTTGAGAAAGTAAATAAGAATAGAAACTAACGGAATTGAGTGAAAAAAAATGGATGAAAATATCAGAGAAGGAAATGAGACTAACATTAAAAAAAGTAAGGAAAGAGAAATGATGAATAAAACCGCCACAAGAGGACGAGAATGAGGATAACATAAGACAAAAACGCAAATGAACAGAAATCGCTCTGAGAGTGGATACCTGTGCTGACACCATTTTCAGGAGAAGTAATTGTACATGGATCCGTCCCAAAGTTCTATAACCTCTTCCATACCCTTCTGTCCATCCTTTCATGAAATATAATAGAAATTCATTGAGAACTGTGGGAGATATCGTGTAGACTGGTGCAAAATTATAGCGAAATTATGTGGTTCGAACATATCAATACGACATAGGGGAGATAATTATGTATGGGTCCATTAATCAATTTTTCCGTAACTTATCGTTTTCCCCTCTACATAATTTCATAGAGCTTTATAGATAACTTTTTGAGATATCGTGTGGGCAGTAATGAGCGTACACATAAATTGAATTAAATTAAAAGTGATAAAAAATATCAAAAATATTTCTCCATGATAATGTTACCACCTCTGTCTTACCCCATCGCCAACCTTTCCACAAAATTACAGTGAAATCCATTCAAGACTCTCGGAGATATCGTGTCGACAAACGAACAGATGCAACCGAATACATAGCAATCTTCCTACTCATTATTTTCCCACTCCCCATTAAAAAAGAACGCTTTTACTGCTTTCGGAAAATTCCACCTCTAAATAGGTTTTTAGAGAAGGTTCAATTTGCAATAAACATGGAACCTTACCGAAAGATCGACCCTTAAACTAAGAACCATGCAACGTGCACAAGAAAGATTCATGTTCCATCTCACACTGGGGGATCTCAAGACAGCACAGTATTTTAGCAGAAAGACAAGAGCCAAATGCCGATGGGCTGGGTATGTTGCAAGAATGGCAGACATCCGCTGGACTTCTTGACGCTCAGCGTAAATCCCAAGAGATCATATGCGAAAACGTGCAAGTCAGAATATGAAATGGTGTGACGACCTTGACAAGAAAGTATTGGCTTTGCGACGACCATGAGAGAGAGGTCTGACGAATATTAAGGAAGGTCTATGCTTCAGAAATGGAATTACCGTAGTATTACACATGACCAACCAATCAGCTAAGTGTGCCATAGATTCTTCTCTATTTGATTGTGTGTCAGTGGGTGTCTCTGGGTACCCCAAGTAGCATTTTGAGGGCTACAATCTTAATCATTTGCATAAATACATCTCTAGGCTTGGTTTCCATTGTCATTTTCAACGGTGCCGTTCTCGTCCACTGGGATGTAGTCTATTTCGTTCTTGGTTTGGAGACATAAAGATAACGATCGGAATCGAAAATGTGGAGCTGGAGAAAGTAGACAACTACATCTACCTGGAACAACTAATCTCCGTGGAGTTGTCGAAATAAATATAAATAAAGCAAAAAAATCACATTAGGTTGGCAAGCTTTCGGTAGAGCACGCACGACTTCCAAGAACAAGAAAATCCCACTAGTTCTCAAAATGCATCCTCCCGATAGTCACCTATGGAGCTGAAACATGGAACCTTACCAAAAGATTGACCAAGAAACCGAAAGCCATGCAACGTGCCTATAAGAGAATCATTCTCAACCGCACATGGAAAGATCACAAGACAAGACAGTACATTAGAGAAAAGACAGAAGTCACAGACACCAGAGAAGCAGTTGAAAAAAAAACTCAAATAGCAATGAGCTGGACATGTAGCAAGAATGTCAAGCAACTGCTGGACATCACAACTTACGACACAGATCTCCAGAGATCATATGCGAAATAATAGCCGACAGAAAGTAAGATGGCATGATAAGCTATATGAAGTCAGAGAATACTGGCCCTGCGATGCCCATGAAAGCGAGGTCTGGCGAATCTTCGGGAATGTTTATGTCCAACAACGGACGCTAAAAGGGTACTGCTGCTGCTGATCATGATGACAAAAATCATTCGGGACCTTTTTTCGAGATAAAAGTTCTATTTTTTCACATAATTTTACACGAACGATTTATTTTTTTCAGATAGCTTTAGATAATCTCTTACATAATTTTGGTCATCTCTCTCTCTCTCTCTCTCTCTATATATATATATATATATTGTGTAATCCACAAACAGCTGTTTCGTTGTATTACAACTCTTTAGTGTGGCTATAAACTATCCGTTATTCCATCCAGTACAGCGAGGTAGGATCGAAACCTTCGCTTCAGACCCAGAGGCTGGCATCCTAACTCTGCCCTACGCAAAACTGGAGGTAAGCAAGGTTGAATACCAGCGATATATATTTTAGCATACGTTCCCCGCCCCAGGGTGCTCTATTCCTATGGAAGAGCAATATATTTCTGGGATAATTTTAGTTCTAGTATGCGTGCGGTCTATGGTGTTTCAATTTTTCGAGGTAAGGATATTATCATTAATCTATTCTAGCATTAAAAATAAAAAAATCCAATGAACCATTAATCTTAATTTTCAAAAATTAAAAGTAGACGAGATTGCTGTGAGATTCAGAAATCATGTATCATTAAGGAACCCGGAAGAAATTATTTATTCCCTGAGACTTGAGTCAGCACGTATTTATGAGTTTACCGACCTGAAAGCATCGATAATACGGGAAGTTTTATTTCCCCTTCGTGCAAAAATGTTATTTTTTGTTACTAGATTTCGTATAATTGCAATACTTTCATCAAAGACTTTTGTTTCTAATTGGTCCCAGGAGAGTAAGGCTATATCTCCTCGTTGAAGCGTCTGATAAGTGTTTAAACAATTGGATATGGTGAGCCGCTTTTGCAAAGGTCATCAGAAAGAAAGAGAGGAAGGAGAAGGGAAAGAGAACAAAAGAAAGAAAGTAGGGGGGGATATAGAAATAAGAAACAAGAAAGTAGAAAGAATGAGAACGAATGGAAAAAAGAAAGGAAGAAGAGAGAAAGGCTAGAAAGAAAAAAAAGAAATTTCTCTCCTAACCTTTTTTATTTATTCTCTCTTCTTTTCATTCAGTTTTTTTTTCTTTATATCTTATTCTTTTGTTTTTCTTTCTCTCTGTTCTTTCTTTATCTTTGCTCTATTCTTCCCGTTTCCTTCTTTCTTTCTTTCTTTCTTACTTATTCCCTTTCAGCTGTTTTACTTCGTTTTTCTCCTTTCTTCGTTCGTTCTCTTTATTCTTTATTTGTACTTTCTTTCTTTGTTTTCATTCTCTTTTAATATTTTTCTTCCTTTCGTCTTTCCTTTCTTTTTTTTTCATTCGCCCTCTGCTTCCTCTCTTTCGTATTCTCTTAAAAAAAAACCAATAAGCTCTTGACTCTCTGTGTTGACTTACGATTACTTATTTTTCTTTCTTTCTTCCTCCCCTTCTTTCTTTTTTCCTTTCTTTCTTCCTTCCTTTCTTCCTTTCTTTCTTTCTTTCTTTCTTTCTTTCTTTCTTTCTTTCTCATTCTCTGCATTCTTCTTCATCGCTTCCTTCCTTTCCACCCTTCTTCCTTCCTATCTCTTCATTCTACCTACGCCTTACCTCCTCTCATCGTTTTGCCGAATTTATGATAACCGTAACATAATCGTGTCACATCATTCTACGCCCTTCCAATTTTTAGAATTTCATCTTGGCGTCTCTTAGTCCCAAATGTCGAACGCTGGCATCCAGACAGAACCACTCAGGCCGTCTCCGCTTCTTATTGCTCGCTGTGGGCGAAGATACACCACTGAATGTGGACCTTCCTTCACTACATGAAAAAAAAATCTCTCTTCTATTCATATGTCAGATGCTGTCAACCAAAACTGTCAAAATAGGTTTCTTTCAGTCTCCAAGTTGGTCTGGCTGGCTATGGTATATATATATATATATATATATATATATATATATATATATATATATATATATATATATAAGTATAATCTGTTCAGACCACGCCAACGAAGCTAGAGCTACCTTTTTTCTCAAAATTCTATCCCTGATTTTTTTTTGTTTTTTGTAAGGGGGTTCAGTTTGTAATTTATATCTTTGCTAAATTGACCCCTGAGTTTGTGCCCGCTTGTCTTTTTTTTTTCTAATTCAGTCTTTTTTAGGGATCACTGCCAGAAAAAAGGGAAGATAAATAACTTTTCCTTGATCACCCCTTTCCCCTATTTTTCTAATTGACTACCTCGATTACAGCATACGACCAAAAGACGTTGGCTGCGTCATGGTTTCTATTGAGTGACTAACCAGACCTTTTTTGTGTTTTGGGTGCCGTAGGGCCAATGCTTTCTGAACTTGTCTAGCTAATCTCTCCATCTTGTTAAAAAAAGGCTGAGAAACGCCGAGACCAAGTAATCTTTCGAACATTACGGTGACCAATATAAGATTGGAATCAAGAGATAAATTTAAACGAGACACAGATACGAGTGCCATATCACGGGAGCTCGTCTTACAAGTACGAGACCTGAAGCAATTAGGCAACCAAAACTGTCATGATTCATCATCATCATCAACAGCAGTAGCAATTGCAGCAGCCATTTAGCGTTCGTTGTTGGACATAAACCTTGCCCAAGAGTCACTACAACTCTCTATCATGGGCGTCGCAGAAGCAATACCTTAAAAATTTTTCTAGTTCGTCACGCTATTCTATTTTTACCGGCCACTTTCTCTCATATTTCTGGGGATCCACGTTGTGATATCTACCGGTTGTCTGTCATTCCTGCAACATGACTAGCCCATTGTCATTTAAGTTCTCTGATGGTTTCTATATTTTGGATTACAGTTTTTCCCTAATATATCGTGCTATCTTGTGATCCCTCCATATGAAGTGTAGCCTGATCCGTCCGTGTGCACGTTGCATGGTTATCATTTCGAAGGTCATAATACTTCATAATTAATAATAATACTTCATTGAATGAAAATAAAAAATAAAAATCTAAAAAAATGAAAGGATTATTGAAATACTGAAACTACTAGAATGTAAACAAACATGACTGATACTCGTAATGAAGGGTTAGGTTTAAGGATATTATTTGAGCTTTTGTCGGCTGATGGAGTCTTAGTAGCCCAGTAGGTAGAGTAACCCCTATGTTGGGAATGTTGGTTCGAATCCAATCTAAGACTTATTCTTCATTTCCCGATCAAATGCTTTTTACTTCCTGTCTGAAGGGAATCGGTTTCAGTTAAATTTGCAACAAAAGCAAATGATAAATTAAGATGAAAGTATAAAGTTATCGTAAGAAATTAAAATAATAATGACTGATACATCATCATGTTAAGATTTATATTTATCTTAACAAACCACGAAAAAATGTACTATAATTCGGAATTGGACATTACACGAGGTATGGTTCCGGTACAGTAAAGATTTAGGACTTGGGTTTGGCCAGGGGCTTAGTCCTGTTTTATATAAAAGGAAATTGCCATTACAAATTTTCTCTTACTTACTGCAGCCCATTAAACGATAGGTTATTTTATCATCTATTATTCTGTCATAGGTACGCGATTAATAAGATGGCAAGAGTTGAAGTATAAACAAACATTGGCCATTGTGGCGACCATTTTCATTGTGTAGAGACTTGATTCTTCTTTCTTCCAATCAATAATGACATCAATGGTAATATTTGCTTTGACGTACATAAACCTATGTTGGTGTTTAAAGCGTTGAGAGACCCAGAGGTTATACGAAGGCTTTCAAAGGTATGATTTAAAAAAAATTAAAATCTATAATCAAACAATATATTCCTCAGAAGTTAACATAAAAATATTACTGAACAAAAGTCTTGTTCGTTGTTAAAACGCCAGTTTGAAACGTTGGATGAACTGAATAGTTTTTGCAATATCTTGACGAGTTCATGATGTGTAATCATATGAAGAACAACTCAGTTAACGCTTAATTTCATTATTGCGTTATTTCCGTTTATGTTATTTACTTCCTTAAAAAATTTAACTCCTTACAGCTTTTATATAATTCTTGGAGCCTCTATATTGGTTAAGCACCACAGATTTATGTACGCCAAAGCAAAGTTTGATATATATTTTATTGAAATTCTAGATTGAAACATTGCATGGAGTATATGTGTCCGCTCATGAAATGTGCCCAACGCGTCACCCAATCAGAAAATGCTTTTATTTTGAATAACGCTATTTCAATTCTTTTCTTGTCATCTAGTCAAAATCGTACTAATTATCACTCTAGAAATAGGTTTTATAGTCGCGCAAAAATTTACGTTATTTTGTCGTATCTCTGGACAGACAGTCACATGAGCCATGGAAGTAGACCTATATTCCGTTAAGCCAGCGAGATACTAAGAGCTTTCTGATGTGCCAGCTGCTAGAGTCTTAGCCAATCAGCTCACTGTACTGGAATAAGATTTTGTGAACCCTTGAGCCATAGGCATGCCGAGGCTCTCAGGCTACAGGTGCTATGTAAACCCTTGTCTACAGATAAAAGACCCCTAGAGTACAGGTACTGCAGGGAAAACAAAGTACAAAAAAATTTACTTTAACACAGCAAATAATTAAAATTCAAGTACTCGCCTTTGTTTGTTTTCCATAAATTAATCAAATAAAAATGCCCATGTAGGCATCTTCGTAAACAATTTGCATAAAAAATACTTATTCAAGATTAAAATATATGTTAATTCGAGTAATAAAATGTATGAAACTTTTAAAAAAATACAAGCTTATCGATATAGAGAGACATTCACAATCAAATTTTATTTATTAATTTTTCCAATCCTTTCTATTTATTTCAGCTGAGAACTCCCATATTGCCCGGTTATGTTATTTTCTATCTAAAATTATCTAAAATTTGTTATCATTATTAAATATGTTATTCTTAAAATCATTTATACTTATTCAAAATTTTTTTTCACATAAGATGGTAAACTATTCTTACATGTCTGGCAAACCAATTTCTCCAATACATCTGTGAATTGTAAGTACATGAGAACAAAGTTCTCAATCGCCAAAAGAGCAAGACGTTCTTGTATCTTTTTCAAACTGAATAGATTCTCTTGATACTTCATGTTGGAGAAATTCCTCTTCTTCGTCGCATTAGTAATCTTTACAACTTACTGGTCCGAACGAAACGGAACTGACTATTTATGAAGATTCCTGTAAAATCTTTCGAGTGCTTCTCTTTCTCCGCATTGTCTTTTAATGGATATATAATGATGTCTCGAAAAAATGTATAGTTTTCAATCATAGTCGGGGCGTTGTTACGAGTTCATCTATCTCGAAGTCGACCCTTTTTTACGACGTTATAAAAAAATGTAGAGTTTTCAATCTTAGCCGGGCGTTTTTTCAAGCTGTTCTGTTGTCAAGTCGACCGTAATCTCGAGCTATCGCTCGGAATTACTCAAAAGTCAATATCTAATGCTATGTAATGGGAAACAAAGACGTAAAACCATTGTTTACTGAAAGTCACGAAACGCCATATGACTTATATAGGGTGGATGAAAAGAAACTCGCGATTGGAAATTGGATATAACATTATTATTTATTGATCGATTGTAGTCAAATTTTTCAAAGCAAAGAATCACCCTTGGATGGTAAGCCTTCGGGTATACAACCAATGCATTCTCCCGATAGTCACTTACGGAACTGAAACATGGAACCTAACCAAGAGACAAACCTGCAAATTGAGAAGTATGCAACGTGCGCATGAGAAAATCATGCTCAACCTTACATGGAGAGATTACAAGATAGCACAGTATATCAGGAAGAAAACGGGGGTCCATGACATCATTGAAACTATTAAAAAACTCAAATGACATGGGCAGGCTATGTTGCAAGAATGAAAGAAAACCGATGGAGATCACAACTCACAACATGGATCCCCAGAGATTAAATGCGAAACAGAGGCCGACAGAATACAAGATGGAAAGATGAACTAGACAAATTCAGAAAATACTGGTTCTACGACGCCCATGATAGAGAATCGGGGCTGATCCTTGGGAAGGTCTATGGACGAAGGACGATGAAAGACGGATGATGATGATGTTGTCAAATTAGCTTTACTTTGGATATACAATGATAGAATTTGCCTGCTGTGTTGAAATTCACTATCGGCTCCGATTTTTGTAGGTGTTTTGGTATGGCCTCAATAGACCTTTACCGGAAGTCCGACGGTATGTTGATCATAACATGTCCAATGAACTCTTACAGTTGATCAAGAGTTCGTGGTTTCACCTCCATAAGAAGTGAAACCTGACAGAAGCTCTCAAACTGCCGCTCTGAAAACCCATGCCTTAACCAAACATTAAGCGAGTTTTGACCGAAGAATTGTCATATGTCTCGGGTATAGGACTACTCTAGTTTGTTTTTGCTTCAGTTTAATGAAAAGAGTCTGCGACCAACGCGTTCTCCCGATAGTCACCTCTGGTGCTCAAGCATGGATCCTGAAATAAATATCATTTTATGATAAATATCACTTTGAGATGAACTAATAAATTTATGCGTAATAGATTAGACTAATCTTTTTTAGCTGGTCCAAGAAACAAATTTCGTTAATGCACACTGATAAGAGTGTTTTTTTGGACCTACTTAAAAAAATTGTTCTAACTTGTTAACGTAAATTTATAAATTTGTCTCAAAGAAAATTCACGATTGAATATTAAATATTTCTTTGAGATAAACTATTGAATTTACGCGTAATAAATTGGACTGTTTTTTTAAGCTGGTCCAAGAAACAATTTTCGCTAGTGTTTACTGAAAAGAGAGTTTCTTTGGACCAACTTGAAAAAATTGTTCTAACTTGACATAAATTTATAGATTTGTTTCAAAGAAAATTCATGATTGAATATCATGAATATTTCTTTGAGATAAACCAATAAATTTACGTATTAGAAATTCGTCATCTTGTCAAGTTGGCCGACATAACACTTTTTTTCCCGTTACCCTGTAACTAACTAAACGTGTGGCTACTCTAGTTTTGCTCTGATAAGCCATCGTTTCTCGAAAACGTTTCACTTAAGTACCGGCTAAGTACCACGCTATGTAAAGTACCCTCTTCTCCGTCTTGGTAATTTGCCACCCGACGGGTATTTCTATTCTGAGTTACCTACTTACGCAATGTTTACCGCCAGGAAAATATTAAAAGAACAAATAGATAAAAATGTCAGTTTGAAAGGTTGAGTTGTGCCGTCATGACTAGTAGAGAAGATTTTCTTGCCTTGAAAATCAGCATTTGCTATCCTGGCTTTTTACCTGGATTTGAACCATTGATTCCCATGGGAAGTATGCAACTATCTCAGCCATGAGGCAGGATCATCATCATCATTGTCACGAAGTAGGATCAGCAGCAGCCTTTTAGCTCAGTCGTCCGATGTTGGATATAGACTTTCTACATGGGCGTCGTGGAGTCAGTAATTTTTGAACTTGTCTATTTACTTTATATAGAAGTCCATACAACATTATTCGATATTTCTTTACAAGACGTAAACTTCCTGGATAGTGAGTATGACTGTCTGATTGGTTATATCTAAAAAGTACATCAGATATCAATTATTCTCTTCAAACTTGGCTTTTGAGACTAAAACAGTGATAACTTGTAATCTATTATTTTAAATTGAACTACGAGCAAATTTGCTTATTCTTAATCACTTGAAGTAAGAAAAACAATTAAGTATGAATATCACTGTCTGAGTCAGAAGAGCGAAGCTTAAACAGAATAATTGCCACTTTCTACACGTTTTATCCATAAGCGAAAGCAACGATCACAACCCAGGAATAAAAATCGTCTCACGCGCTGTAATGTACAGGTTTATCTTGATTAGTGCCGCTAATATGTTTCACAATTTTTCGTATTGTTCAAAACCACATTGTTCGAGTCTTTATTACAATCTAATTTGCCTCTTTCAGCTAATACTTGGTTACATAAATACGAGCATCGATAGTTAAACTATACTATACCAACAACCTTCACTAAACAAAACGACATTGCTCAAGTTATTGCTACATAATTTTGACGCTTGTTTGTGAAATATTGGCACCCTACAAGAATGTTCTTCGGAGTTACCTTCATGATGGGTATATCGAAAATTCTCCAAGGGCAATGTTCGATAGATAAATGATACAGATCTGGTTAGTCTCTCAATAGAAACTGTCGCGTCTTTTGGCAGTATGCCGTGTTGTAATTGGAAAGAGTGGTGATCAATGAAAAAGTTACTTCTTTCAAATTTATTTCGGTCAATGATTGCTAACAAAGTCTGATTTTCAAAAATCAAGCCCGAATGCTGCTGGGCACAAACTACGGACCAATTTAGCATAAAAGTACGTTGTAGAATGAACCCCCAATTAAAAACCTATTTAGTGGTAGATTTTTGTGTGGACTAAGTTTCTGTTAGACATACGGAGAAAACGTTCCAATTGTTAACTCTCCAGCACTATCCGTGCTGCCTGTATACGTGATACATACATTCTTATACAGTCAGCCAGACCAACTTGAAAACTGAAGAAACCTATGTTGACAGTTTGGGCTGACGATTTCTAATATCGTATCTATTAGGACAACCCTATTTCAATATTTATGGTTTCAAAGGGACACAAACATCCGTCGTCCCGAAAACTAACCAGGCCACCCAGAAACATTTTCCGAGCTGGCGTTGGCCTCGCGAAGCAAGTCTATGGGAAGAAATCGATAATCGAAGATTAATGTCCTTCGAGTTGTGGAACGTTCCAAGCAATCATTCGATTAGATCATTCTTCTTGTCCTTCCTTAATTCCAGGGTCGAGAAATAAGGGACTTTCCAGGGAAAACGGTGACATGACAAACGACTTTAAAATCGAGCCAGTCAGGATACCGATATACAGTAAACTCTCGGTGTAACGGCACTCGTTCTAAAGGCACTTTCTAGCGACATGTTTATATTCTTGCAAGAATCTGTCGGGGATTAGTTTGCAATTACAGAACGTGAAGATTTCGGTGCGTTATTAGAAACCGTCAACTAAAACTATTACCTGAACTGTCAACATAAGTTTGTACAGTTTTTAAGTTAGTCTGGTTGGCTAGCTATGTATGTATCATGCGTCCGGGCTGCACAAATGGAGCTACGTTTATATATATATATATATATATATATATATATATATATATATATATAGAGAGAGAGAGAGAGAGAGAGAGAGAGAGAGAGAGGGGGAGAGAGAGAGAGAAAGGCAGACTGAAATAGATGTTAAAAGCGTTAGATAGATATATAGATAAATATGGACGGACAGATAGATTGATAAATACATACATACATACATACATACATACATACATATGGACGTAGATATATAGATAGATATAGACAGCGATAGATACATACATAGATATGAGCAGAATGTGATAGATACATAGATATGGACGGACTGAGATAGATAGATAGATAGATACATGCATGCATACATACATACATACATATGGACGTAGATAGATAGATAGATAGATAGATAGATAGATATATAGATAGATATGTAAAGAGATAGATATATAGGTAGATATGAGCAGAGTGAGATAGATGATTCAAGTATATAGATATGAACAGACTGGGATATATAGATATAAACAGATAGAAATAGATAGATTGAACGAAAGCTGTCAAAATCAATTACTAGTCATTCAGTAAACATTTTTAAAAATTGGAAAAAAAGAAACCCGAACTTGGAAGGAAATAAGTAATTGAAAAATATTTCTAATGAGCGGACAGTGCCAAACCTGCATAAGAGACTATTGGCACCAGTCAAAGAATTTTGGTAAACGGCACCATAACTTCTCATGTAATCAAAAGAATGCAGTGAGAAAACGACGTGATGTCTTTGCATAAATTCATTGCCTTATTTTGTTTTTTGTTTGTTTTACTGAGTTTATTTATACAAAACCGTTGAGCAAGTAATTAATTGATAGTTATGAAGGAACGTTCATATTTATCTATCCATCCATCTCAGTCTGTTCATATCTATCTGTCCATCTCAGTCTGTTCATATCTATCTATCTATCTATCTATCTATCTATCTATCTATCTATCTATCTATCTATCTATCTATCCCAATCTGTTCATTACCTATCTATCTATCTATCTATCTATCTATCTATCTATCTATCTATCTATCTCAGTCTGTTCATATCTATCTATCGATTTATCTATCTATCCTTCTATCTCAGTCTGTTCATATCTATCTATCGATTTATCTCTCAGTTCATATCTATCTATCTATCCATCTATCTATCTATATATCTATCTATCTGTCTACTATCTCAGTCTGTTCATATCTATCTATCTATCTATCTATCTATCTATCTATCTATCTATCCCAATCTGTTCATTACCTATCTATCTATCTATCTATCTATCTATCTATCTATCTATCTCAGTCTGTTCATTACCTATCTATCTATCTATCTGTCTATCTATCTATCTATCTATCTATCTATCTATCTCAGTCTGTTCATTACCTATCTATCTATCTATCTATCTATCTATCTATCGATTTATCTATCTATCCATCTATCTCAGTCTGTTCATATCTATCTATCGATTTATCTCTCTGTTCATATCTATCTATCTATCTATCTATCTATCTATCTATCTATCCATCCATCCATCCATCCATCTATCTATCTATCTATCTATCTATCTATCTATCTATCTATCTATCTATCTATCTATCTATCTATCTATCTCAGTCTGTTCATATTTATCTATCTATACATATGTATTAGAAATCAATAACCAAAATTTTCGCCAAAACTATCTACATGGGTTTTTTTTTCAGTTTAAAGTTGCTCTATCCGTCTGTTGGTCCATCTCCCTAGTTATGTATGTTTCGCGTATACAGGCCAAACCAATTGAGCTAGAGGTTGGAAAAATTAGAAAAAGAGTATGCAGTGAGAAAGTAACCTGGTCTATGAATAAATTCATTGCCTTTTTTTTGCTTTTGTGTTTCTTTTAGAGAGCTCATTTATATGAGAAACAGTTGAATGTTTACTTAATTGATAATTATGAAGGAACGTTCATATCTATCAATCTATCCATCTCAGTCTGTTCATATCTATCTATTTACCTATCTATCTATTTACCTATCTATCTGTCCATATCTCTGAGACTGTTCATATCTATCTATCTATCTATCTATCTATCTATCTATCTATCTATCTATCTCAGTTTGTTCGTATCTATCTGACACTATTCATATCTATCTATCTATCTATCTCAGTTTGTTCATCTCTCTCACTCTCTCTCTCTCTCTCTCTCTCTCTATATATATATATATATATATATATATATGTATATATATGTATTAGAAATCAGCAACCAAAACTCTCTGCATAGGTTTCTTCTATTTGGAGTCCTTTTATCCGTCCGTTTGGCTATGTATGTACATATGTATGTATTCACATTTCATGCTGCACCAATAGAGGTATAGGGCCGAAAATTTAAAAATTCACTTCTTGTTATGTCTAAAAAAAAACGCTTTCGTTTGTTTTTCTCAAAAGCCCTATCCCCCGTACGTTTTTATTTCAGGATTCCAATCCAAATTTTTGCTAAATTGGTCACATTGACATTGGTAGCATGTCGCTTTCCATTGAATGACTCACTAGACCTGTCTATCTATATATCTATCCATCTGCCTGTCTGTGTGTGTGAAAAATCTGCATATCTAGTAAAAATCCATCTATCTCTCGAAGATCTATCTATCCCACGAAAAGCTAAAATAGAGTTCAGTGTTTGTTTTGCTGTGAATACAGGAAAAAGAAAGAAACGCCCAGAAAGATAGAAAGAGAGAAAAGAAATATAAATATAGTCAGAAAATCTGAAATGCGTCATTATCGTTATTCGTCTGGTTTTGTTCCGAAGAATATTCTCGTATCAAACAATGACGAAAAATCCAGAGCGAACAACCAGCCTGATGAAGAAAGAACACAAATTAAGCAGTATAACTAAATAGAATTAATTATTCAATTAAATCCGGTTAAATTAAGATAAAACATTTCTTTGAATTTTGTACGGGGTTCGGTGCTGGGGATATATCGCTCAAAATAAAACTATTTTCAATTTCCAAAATTTAATTACAGGCTGCAAACAAAACCAGAAAAGAAACATTTTTCGGGGAACAGATCTTTTGGTAGTAATTTGGTTCGATGGGAAGAAAGGTTGTTGTCTCCCCTTGGATGACGGAATAAATGAATTAGTACGGGAGTTGTGCTCTGAAGCCAGAATATTACAGTTGATGTTTTTTTTTCAAAATTATAGCTGAACTACCATTAAAATGGCTAAAGCTGGCAATATTTTTCATTTCCTGTTCATTCAATTGCTAAAAATGTCCTTTTTCTCTTCCCTCCTCACTCTCTATGTATAAATGCTTCACCCCAACGTTTTAATTTTTGTTTATTCACTGTTCATATCTGCACGATTGTTTCTCAACGTGGACAATTCTATTATTAAGAAATGGGTGTATAATCCGACAGAACAATTATGAATGTATTATATTACCTGAAACCCTATTCGAAATTTTTTATTGATATAACACAGAAAATGTGTCACATGGCCTTGACTGTGTAAATAGATAAACAATTCAAGAAAATAGGGCTGGTACAGGAAATCAACCCTGCATCCAATTATATATATATATATATATATATATATATATATATATATATATATATATATATATATATATATATAAAACCAACTCATCAAATAAGATAATTATATTCTTAGATTCCAGAACAAATTATAAATAAAAATATCAATTTACAGGATGTTGATGATGGCGAGAGCAGTCGAAATATATGCGGTGTTTAAAAAATCTCTCAGGAGAAAACGAATTGAATATTTCAAACTCTATGTTCTTTTTTATTTTAATTTAAAAAATAGTGCATTTACTTTTATCAAATTTACAGGATCCAATCGGTTATCGTGGGTAGTTTTCAGTGAAATTGGAAGAAAAATCAGCCAGAAAATGGCTAATTTGGCAACCCTGTTTACAATCTTCTTCCAGCTCCGCCATTTTGAGAAGCGCCGTCCATATTCTTGTCTATTTCTTCTCCTACCCTCTACCCTATATCTGCAATTTTCCTCACGTTATTCTGGGAATCAACAGAAAATAACTATTGACGAATAGATGACAAGATCAGTGAATAATTAATCAAGTTTTTATTAGAAACCACCAACCAAAAACTTTACGCATAGGTTTCTTCAGTTTTTAAGTGATTCTAAATTTTTTTCAGGTGATTCAGATATTCAGACATTTCTGGACAAAAATATGAAAAAAAAATCCCAAAATGTCCCAAAATGTCCAAGAAATGTTCAATATCTTTTATAAAAGCAATTAAGTCATTATTCATCTTTTATGAGATGAAGTATAGAAAATCATCATTTTGAATATTTATAAAATCCATCAAGAGATGCATATGTCGATGGTGCTAGAGGGCTGAAAATTCAAACGTTCACTCCCTATTATGTCTACAAAATCCAGCAAAGTTCATGCTTGGTTTTTGTTTTTTTTTAATTTTTAGTCATCACTGCCCAACAAAAGGCGAGGGAAGTAATCTATTCATTAATCTCCCTTTTTCCAAATTTTCATTTAATCATCCCTTTTCCCGATTTTTTATATTGATCACCTCTCCCCAGCAAGGCATGCTGTCAAAAGACGTTGGTCACATGACGGTTTTAATTGTATATAACCAAACCTGTCTTCCATACTTTTTCTCTGTTAATCGTCGTTGATGACGTTCTCCGCAATGTTTTCTTTGGATATCTTCTTTTAATTTTTTTTTTTTTAAATCTCTGGCGCGAAATATCTTGAAATAAGATTATGTTGATCACTATCGCCATCTTCCAAATCCTTTCAATGTCTATCGTTGGAGATACACCTTCTCCACCTAGATTTGCCACACTTCTATCGGAGCCAATACTCTCTGAACTCGTCTGGTGCGTCATGCTATCCTATTTTTTGCTGGCCACAGTTTCGAATATGATCTCTGGGGATCCAAATCCTGAGTCGTGACAAGAGGAAATCAGGCTCAACATCACGTAGATAGATTACAAGACAGCATAGCATATTAGGAAAAAAAAACAACAACAAAAAAATAGGAGTCAGAGATGTCACAAAATCAATTAGAAAACTCAAATGGCGAGGGGCTGTTCATGTTGCAAGATATCAAGCAATTGCTGGACATCACAAATCACAACGTGGATCCCCAGAGATCATATGCGAATGGAAATAGGCCGTGTTCGAAAAGCTTTTTCTGGAGCCAAACTGTTTAGAAATTCCTTCTTGGGATGCCAAATTGGTGTTTCTTTTGGCTTCAGCTGCATTAGTCTCAACTTGAACTCACATACCAGAATAGCCATGCTCGCCAGATAGTTGGACACGTTTCTATACAAAAACACGGAAAGTGACCAAAAATGGCCAAAAATAGCTAAATGCTAAAATTGTCCGAAAAAGCAATCATTTTATTATCAATTTTTATTTGATAAAGTTTTGTGAATCCTTTTTATTAATTGACAAGAACCTCAAGTTCAACGATGCGTCCACCATCCATGGTAATAGTACGAGGAGGAGTAGGGAGAGGAAGACAATGTAATCTTTTTTCAATTAACTGAATTTCATACTTGTGAAAATATGGAATATTCCGTGTATATTATTTTCTATACGAATAGTAAATGGCCATTTTTGGCGTTTTTTATGGCTATTCGGTTCGATTTTAAATAAAAATAATGCTAAACTCGTTCGTTCTATTATGACATCATAGCAGTTGGTTTTCTCATGATATCAGGCCTTTAATGATATTACACCTTTCCTTCTTTCGTATTTCTGATTAACTTGACTGAGACGGACCGACAAACTGATTCACTGATCAAAAAGCGTCTTATAGAGATGTGGGATATTTACTGTCATTTTAATTTTCTTGTTGCTTTCTATTGCAACTTTACAATGACCAACCGGGTAACGTTGCGATTAAAATAATCTGAGAAATCAAAATGAAGATGAATAATAGTATGAAAAACAATCAAACCATATAATGAGCCACTCTGTAATTTTTCTATCTATTTATCTACTTGTTTGTTTGTTTGAGCTCTAATGGAATGATCTCATGGGTTGATTTCTATTATGACATTATAATAAAAATTACGTTGTATAAACTCTTAAGACTGCATATCTGATCATCGCAATAAAACAGACTGAGATGAGTTGTGATTTTAAAAAATTTTAAATTAGGATACTTGAATTATCAAATATATACTACCTATCAAAATAGCCTGAGGCTCTTTGCCTATGCGTAAACAACCACGTCATTTTGGACAGGTATATTTTAGTTAATAATAATGAGTGTTAATAAAAACATTGCAGTATTGAAGTAAACACTGAAAATGAAAAGTTATTAAAAATACTCCTGCAACAAAGTGAAAATGGCCAAAATTCAAATATAGTCAAACAAAAAAAAAAAAATTCATGGAGAAATTATTTTTGATGATTCTTTATGGTTAGATGTGACGAATCTGGCTACAAAATGGCCAAAACGGCAACCCTGATTTCGCCATAATATGGACATAACCTGGCAAAAATTACAACCAGCCAAACGGCAGAGTAAGAGAAGATTTTAATGTTTTAATAAATGGTTTTATAGTTTGTTTCTAACTTATTCAGCTATAGAATGTACTGCAAAGTAAAAAGATGATTTTGATATGTTGATAAAAAGTTTTACGGTTCGTTTATCAAATCATTCCGATAATTTTTCCACCGAACTATAAATTATCTAATCGAATTAAAAATGGTTTAAATTTTTGTTCCTCAATATATATCTTTAACCACATAGTTTGTTTTGTTGGTCCTTGCGCTGAATTGCACTGAGTTATCGTGCGCAGAGTTATCGCTGCGCCTAGTTATCGAGTGCCGAGAAGTCGGCGTTCATTTGTTGGTGTCAAGTAAACTTTCGCAGAAAAGACGTCGATCCTTCTTACACCTGGAAACGCTAAAAGATTTCCCAATGTAAATTATGTGTTAATGGCTCCTCTGCTTTACTTTATTTCGGCTCACGAGAGTTTAAAAAAAATACGAACGCTTTGCTCTCGTATCACGAGGGTAATCTTTACTCCGGACGGCCAGTCGATTATAATTTCGTAAAAAAATACATAGTAACCTTATTATAATTCACCCAAAATCTGTCTGTCAGGCCGTCTGTCCATCCGTCCGAATGTGATAGCCTGCCGTAAAACTACTTAACACAATCCCATGAAATTATCAGCGGGCACACCCTGTGAGCCCTTGGTAGGTTTTTAGCAAGTTGGATTTTTAAAGTCGTCCCCAAAATGATTTCAAAGGGCGTTAATCGATTCACTATAGAAAATCTATATCGGATCGGACAAAATTTTCGTTTTCCTTTCTGTAATTCTCTTTTATTTGAAATTAAATGCTCTCTGATTTCCATCTATCTATTTTCATATTTCATAAATTCTTTAACGGATATCATTCCAACTGTTAGGGTGGGTATTTTGTCTAGAATCTATAAAGTGTTAAAATATTCAGGAGGACAGGGGCCTCTCCTTATGGGATTGAAATCCGACCGGAACTTTCATCCTGGCGGCCAAGTATAAGGCTAGAAGTATTCAAAATGAAAAAATAACTTATTGAGGGAGTCTCGGGTCTCTCCATTGAGATTCACACTAGACTGGTACCTTCACATTGGAGGTCCGGTTGAATCTAAAAATAAATAGTTGAGATCCAAATAAACCCAAGTGTTAAGTGTATGATATTTTTTCACTAATCCATTCATATAATAGTCAACAATGTGTATATGTCGTCTGTCACACAGAGTGACGTAACTGATGTAAATAACATAGTAAATAGAATCTATATTGCGTAACTGACTTTGGGAAGTAGAATTTCATTCATGTTCAAACGACGTAATAAAAATGCTGAATTCAAATAATATTGCGAAAATAGAAAAAGTAATAAAAAACAAAAACAAATAATCGAATTCTGCTTGTAGTCAACTGATGACTATCCTCCAAGGTCTCTGCAACCAAAATTGATTTGAAATCTGAATAATCGATATTTTAAGAATAAATTTCAGAATAAGAAATTTAACAGCGTTGTCACCTTCCACAGTGTTATAAGTTAATAACCTGCGTTTATTTTAGCCCCGTTGACATCACATGGAGCTTAAATGCAATAATTTCTTTAAATCATATCATTTTTACCTTTATACCAGTTTAATACTAAAGGACTATTGAACATAAATAAGACAATATTGACTGAGCTGGGGTCAAACTACCTTTCTTTATTTAAATCTAAATAAAAAAAAAACAGAATTCATTTCTCCTTACAATACTATTCTAACACTACTTACCCTATTTCAACTCCTTTGTTAGCGAACTCTACCAAAACAATTCGTCACCACTTGGTGTGTACGTTACTGTTATTTGTACATGGCGTCACTATTTTTTTGGTCTGGTCATTGTGATCCTTTGTTATATATAGATATAAGTCAAAAGTCGATGGTAGGAGTTATAGAAAAATGCTGCAGAATATAATGGTTTAGATAATCTATAAATACAATGCAATCGCGAAATTTCTTAATCATTGCTGTTAGTTTGAGTAAACGAATTTCTTTGATGTTTTATCTACTATACCAGTTGAGTAAGAGAGATTATTGTATTTCTTTGTTAAAAAAAATGTTAACTACTATAATGCAACCATATAATGAGCTTTTGAGCAATTTTTTGTTTGTTTGTTTGTTTGCGCTTAAAATAGGATGAGCTACTTGGTTAAATTGCCTTCATATTTTGATATAACAATAGAAGTTACGTAATAGAAACTCTTAAGATTCCATGTCAGATTATCACACATTGGAACAACTTAAGATGAGTGGACGCCTTGAAAAAACTTGAAATAAGGATACTTGAATCATAAAAAATAGATTATTTAATAAAACAGTTCTAGGTTCCCTACCGCCGACCCATACATAAACAACCCCGTCATTCTGGACGGGCATATCCTATTATTATATATTGAAATGCCCATGGAGGAATTACATGTAGATTAGATAAATAAATGAATGAATAAATGATGTAAATAAACAGTAAGTAATTTATGTTTCCTTGTTTGATTCTGCGCCGTCCAAATATGGTTGACACATTTTAAACAATTGCTTACTTTTTTTTTGTGTGAGGATGCCAGAATTTCGTTTCCCATGAGAAAAAAATAAATATTATTTAACTGTGAGAATTTAAGTTAGGCTAGCTAATGAGTCAAATTTACTGTGCTGACACACTTGAGTCATCTCCCTCACTTGGTACATGTACGCGTTTGAAACATTCGAAACATTTATAGTGTGAGAGAGAAGTATACTATTTATAAATAAAAACAGACATCAAAAAATCATGTCTATACGATGTGTAAGTTATCAAATATTAGCGTTAGAATGTATCAAATAATCATATTTATACGATATTCAAGTTATCAAATGTTAACGTCAGCTCATATCAAATATCCCCATTTTACAATTTCTGAGTTATTAAATATTAACAAATGCATTTATCAATCAATCATGTCTATACTATATCTGAGTTATTAAATATTAGCTTTTGCACACATCAAATAATCATATTTATACAATATCCACGTTATTAAATATTAACATTAGCACTCGTTAAATAATCATATACAATATCAAAGTTATTCAATATTAGCGTTAGTACGCGTCAGATAATCATATACTACATGTAAGTTATGAAATATTAGCGTTAACACACATCGAATAATCATATTTATACAATTAAATATTAGTGTTAGAATGCATCGAATAATCTTATTTATGTAATATCATAGTTATGAAATATTAGCATTAGCATGCATCAAATAATTATATCTATGCAATATATAAGTTATTAAATATTGGCCTTATCACGCATCATCATCATCATCATCATCAGCAGCAGCAGCAGCAGCAGCAGCAGCAGCAGTAGTCTTTTAGCGTCCGTCGTTGGACACAGACCTTCCCCAGGATTTGCCACACTTCCCTATCATGGGCGTCGCGGAGCCAGTACTTCCTGAACTTGTCTAGCTCGTCACTCCATCTAACATTTTGCTGGCCTCGGTTGCGCATGTGGTCTCGGAGGATCCATGTTGTGAGTCATGATGTCCATCGATTGTCTGCCATTCTTGCAACATGGCCAGCCCACCGCCATTTGAGATTTTTAATGGATTCTATGATGTCCCTGACTCTTGTCTTTTTTAGGATGTACTGTACTGTCTTGTGGTCTCCCCATATGAGGCCCAGCATAATTCTTTCATGTGCACATTGCATGGTTCTAAATTTGCGGGTCTGTCTCTTGGTTAGGTTCCATGTTTCAGCTCCATAAGTGACTATTGGGAGAATGCATTGGTTATACACCCTTCTCTTTAGGATTTATGGGATTTTATTATTTTTGAAGGTTGAGCTAGCTCTGCCAAAGGCTTGCAAATAATCGTATTTATACAATATCTCTGTTATCAAATATTAGTGCTAGCACGTATCAAATAATCCCATTTACACAATATCTAAGATGTTCGATATTAGCGTCAGCGGTGGTGTCATAAACATCACAATTCTCTTTAGACTCATTTCACGGATTTTTGACGTTAATTAGTCAACAAATGCGGATAGAAAAGCAACCACGCCCAATGACAGATAATGGAATACAAACATTTCGACTCGATTTACCGATGATCAAAAATACACCAACTCATCACCTGAAAATGGCCGTAGAGTACAACGGCCGAAACGCTGTATTAAAAAAATAACCAAGATGAGGACATAAGTCAGCAAAATATTTTACATAATCATTCACATTTGTTGATAACATATATTCCGGTAATCTATTCCATAATCCTACCAACATAGGATCAGAATCAGTAGATAAAAAGTTCTAGAACCTCTTTTTCGTTGAGACGTATCACTTTTTGCAAAAAGTCCGCGGTAGTAGCTATATTATAGACAAATTTGGATTTATAGTTTTCAATACTTTTTACCTTTTGTTCTTACTCTACAGCTTATTTTTTTAATGTAGTTCTTTGTGGTGCGCTGCCAAACTATTATTTCCAGTTAGATTATTCAAGATCGAACCGACTACACAGGAAATTATCGAAACAGCAAATGGAAAACCCACGAATGACAAGGGATTACTTAACGTACTCACGCGTATATACATGGTTGAAACTCTTTTTTAGAGAACGAGGGAAAAAACTGGGTGAAGAGGTATTTATTTCCGGTTGTTTCATAGGGAGTGACCCACGACAAGATTCATGTCGCTGTAGGGGTCACTCCCTACGAAATGTCCGTGACAAAATACCTATTTACCCAATCTGTGTTTTCCTCATTATTTTCAACTTTTCCACCATTATGTCGGATATAACCTATCCAGACAATATATATGTATATATATATATAATAATTGAATAATAGTATCATCCACAGACAGATGTTTCGTTGTATTACAACTCTTCAGTGCGGCTATAGACTATCCATTATCTAATCCAATACCACGAAGTAGAATCGAAACTTTCGCTTCAGACCCAGAGGCGCTCGTCTTACCTTTACTCTACACAGAACTGAACGGTTTGTAAGGCTGAATTTAAGCGATATATTTACTCACGCTTAATTCCCATTCACCTGAGTGCTCTATTCCTAAGTAGAAATATATATATATATATATATATATATATATATATATATATATATATATATCTGATTAATCTGATGAAATAACTTTATACTGACAAATTGAATTGATAGTAACGGTGCATATAATCTATGAGATTTTATCGAGTCTCCCCGATCTCTCCTTTATTCTAGCGATGTCAACCCTGAGTCCCTTAATCTATCATCATAAATCATACTTTTTAACTCCGGCACCAATTTAGTTGCTCGTCCCTGGACTTTTTCTTAAGGATTTTTTTATATCTTTCTTCGATTTTTTAAAAATCTTTCTTTCTGGCTTGTACACTGTATTCAGAGTACGGGTGAACATTAGTCCTATGCAATGCAAAGAACAATTCCTTGTCCGTAAAAGTCAGGCAAGGGTAACCTTTCTGATCTAGGAGGCCAACTAAAACATTTTCATCTTTACTGGGGCCGCATATCCACTTCAAAATTCTGATCGCATAACAGAAACTATTTTCTATTTTAGACAAACATGAATTTATCACCATCAGTCCTTTATCGTCCGTCGTTAGACAGACCTTCCCCGGGATCCGCCACTTTTCTCTCCAATGGGCGTCATAGAGCCAGTATTTTCTAAATCAGTCTAGTTCATCTTTCCATCTTGTATTCTGTCGGCCTTGGTTTCACACGTGATCTCTGGGAATCCATGTTGTGAGTTGTGATGTCCATCAGTTGTCTGCCATTCTAACAACATGACCTACCCATCGCCATTTAAGTTTTCTAATCGATTCTATGATGTTTCAGACTCCTAGTTTCTTCCTGATGTACTGTGCTATGTTGTGATCTCTCCGTGTGAGGTTGAGCATGATTCTCTTATGCGTGCGTTGTATGCTTCTCAGTTTGCGGGTCTGTCTCTTGTTCTATGTTTCAGCTTCATGAGTGACTATCGGGAGGATGCATTGGTTGTATACTCTTCTTTTTAGGATTATTGGGATCGTCTTGTTTTTGAAGGTTGAGCTCGTTTTGCCGAAGGCTAGCCATCCTAGAGTGATTCTTCACTTGATTTCCTCTTCTTTTGTGGATTTCATAGAGATTCGCTGTCTTAAGTAGATGTAGTGGTTTACTTTCCCCAGTTTTGCATCTTCGATTTTGACAGTTATATTTTTTTTCTCGATGTGATTGTTGCATATGACTTTCGTTTCACTAGAGTTCGTGTGTAAGCCGACTTTCTGGCTTTCTTTGTTTAGTTCATCCATTGTAAAGCCAAACAATAGTAATTTTATGATGAAAATTATAAAATTGACTTTCCGAATAAAATTATATACGATTTCAAGTAAATGACAAGATTGGCCGTGGGCTATAAAAATATCGCTGCAAGCCAAATCTGACCAAATCTGAACTGCAGGCCTATGGTTGCTCATATATGGTATAAATGAAAGTATGCTTAGTCAGTTCCCGCATTCTGTTTGCCTTAGCAGAAGCTC
>OY735240.1:20740722-20898222 GCA_963457665.1 Thysanoteuthis rhombus | reverse complement strand
AAAGTTCAAGAAAAATTGAGGAAAAAAAATGATGGAAAAAAGAAAAGCAATTCGGTGAAGGGAAATGAAGGAAGTGAAGGAAAGACAATTAAGAAGAAGAAGAAGAAAATACAGAAAGAAGAAGAAGACTACACACGATTACAAGATAAAAAAAAAAGGAAAAAAGAGGAACATGAAAGAGAAAATAGTAGAGAAAAAAAGGAAGAATGAAAGAAAATACGAATAAGGAGATGAAAGAGTTATGAAAGAAAAGAAAAATAGGAGGAAAGTGAAGGAAAACTAAAGGAAAGAAGAGAAAATGACAGAAACGACAAAAAAGACGACAACGACGACGACGAGTGATAATAATAATAATAATAATAATAATAATAATAATAATAATAATGCTGATGATGATGATGATGATAATAATAATAATAATAATAATAATAATAATAATAATAATAATAATAATAATAAGAAGAAGAAGAAGAAGAAGAAGAAGAACAAGAACAAAAACAAGAAGAAAAAGAAGAAGAATGAGGAAGAGGGTGAGACGTGGAAACGAAGGAAAGAAGAGAAACAGACAAAGTGAAAAAAACAAAAACAAAAGGCAATTCATGTTGTTTTGCAATTTACAATTCCGAGATCTCCAACACAAAATAGGATTTGGTCCACCTGTTTCTCATCTGCGAGGACATAGCATATGGCTCCAAGCACGTTCCTAAAACATTAAGACAAGAAGTGGTTTATAAGAAAGCCCAGATACATATTTTGCAAGTCTATTTCTTGATTTATGAAGGAATAGACACAAGAGGGAGACAATGTCCCGATATGAATCGTAGAGGCTATTATATTCACATTTATTCATTCTATCAAGAATAATGATTCAAATACACAAAGACACAACTTATATAAAGATTCGTAATGGAGAGAGACAAGATGTTACGATTTCACCTAAATTGTATAAATTTTCATCAACGGTCTTATTTAACTAGATTTGAAGAAATCTCTGTGTATGTGTGTGTGTCTTTGAGTGTGTGTGTGCGTGTGTTAATTGTGATTACTCGATAACTGGCCATTGTACAAAACTGACATTCACCAGATATATGTCAGCACATGAGGCAGTGCAGTGTCGAGGATGTAATTTTTATAGTTCACGGTCCTTGAGAAACCTAATGAATATAAGTATAAAATAGATCTCTTATCTTGAATTATAGATGTAGATAGAAAATCTATAATCTATATTTAAAAAAAATATTTATGTTTATTATTATTTCTCGTGAACTGCTAATCTAAAAAACCACACATTCGACACAGCACTAAAATTACAGATTTAAACTGAAATCAAAGATATATGAATTGGTAATAGAATTTAGATATAAAATATCCAAATTGTTCACAGATCTAAATTTAGAAATAAAATATCTAAATTAGATATAGATTTGAATTTAGATATAAAATATCTACATTAGAAATAGAACTAAATTTAGATATAAGATATCTGGATTAATAATAGACCTAAATTCAGATATAGAATATATAAAGAGGCTACACTGAAGAGAAGTAAGAAAATACTTCAAAGCTGTAGTCTCGTACGACGGGCAGAAATTCATTTCATATGATTATGTCTGCTCTATACACAATAAAGCCTGGCCTCTTCCAAACATGCACCTAGGAAACAGACACCGCCCTAATTGTACCAATATTAGATTCATTAAGTTTTAAGAAATAAAAACAACCTCCCTGCCATTCCCTGCCAATATTGGTTCTCGAACATAAACAAATTCCCTGTCGCCCCTGCCACTTCCTAATACACAAGTTCTCAAATATAAACCAACTACCTGCCATTATCTGCCAGAGTTGTTCGAGATCAGGACTCAAAGCATGCCCAAGATGAACTGTCAGGGTCTCTACTCGCTGAGCTGTCTCAGATCAACACCAACTACTTGTAGCACTTGTCGCAGGATGGATTCAGCTTCAACATATTCCTCAGTAACCCCATGACAGAAGCAGGCAAGGCCATGCGCATGAAGTCTCAAGAGTTGGAGTGAGAAACATGCCTCAACTGCCAAGAGTCCAAGATTGGTATGAAGTTGGTCAATCCGATCTGTGAGATCTACCATAGCAACAAAACACGTGGCTGTAAAATTTTTGCCGAAGAAAATGACTGCCTCCTTAATGTCTCCGGGTCTCTCAAGACCGCTACCAGTTGAAAATTATGCCAGTTCCTTGATTTTCTCATACATAACCATTCACAATAAGGGTTCAGGTACAGGAAGGAAGGTTACTGTCTTAGTCTCTTTCAAGATGTTCAAGGCATGGCAACAATCGTTCCATGACTTCCTTTGGACTTAGATATCATCATTTTCAAGAGCCCCAACGAGTCCATCATAAACGAGAACTTCCGGGCGAATAGGAACAACATAATGGAGGCGTTAAGATGACTTGAAACACACAATGTCCATCACAAAGACATCAGGATCTCTCAAGATAAAGCCAGTCAGGACCCCGAAGGTGGAAACATGGACAAACTGCTTCTTCTGGATCTAGATAACCTCAGCATTTCTTCTTAACAGCCATCAATGACTTGATAGAGGCATCGACGGTTATTGGCAACTCAATTGCAGACTCAATCCAACTTGCTCTACAACCGAATTAGACTAATGGAGAGAATTATATCAGGGATTCATTGCTTAGCTAAACCAGAGCACAACAACTAGCTTCCAGGTTCTTCATTGGCTACTTTCCGAAGTCATTTTCTTTCTTTGTGTAACGAGGTGGATTTGAGAATTTACAGATCTGGGAAGAATCCTTTGGTCGGGGCCTGCTTCCAACACCTGATGACCTTTAATCGAGCATTTGCCATATGCCATTCTCCCCCTTTTGTTGCTGCCAACATGTTTCGTCACCATGAAGCCGTTTCGCTGGAAAATGTCTTTGACAGAGGCTCAGCCGCTGGACAAACAATAGCTCAAGTTCTCCTATTCCAGGAACGTATCAATACCTTAATCGCAAGGCTGACCAAAAGATAATGTCTTTTTCACATTCTTCGATACGTCTCCGGCAGATGGTATGATCTGCATCGTCTCTCACCGGACCCAGAGACACATCTTGGAACATGCATGGTAACAAGGGTCTTTGTCAGTCTCCTGCCGGAAGAAAAAAATGTCACATCTTGTTGATCATCATCATCATCATCATCATCATCATCATCATCATCATCAGTCTTTTAATGTCCGTCGTTGGACATAGACCTTCCCCAGGATTCGCGACAATTCTCTTTCATGGGCGTCGTGGAGCCAGTATTTTTTGAATCTATCCAGTTCATCTCTCCATCTTGTGTTCTTTTGGCCTCGTTTTTCTTATGTGATCTCTGGGGATCCACGTTGTGAGTCGTGATGTCCATCGGTTGTCTTTCATTCCTGCAACATGGCCTGCCCATTGCCATTTGAGATTTGTAATAGTTTCTATGATGTCACAGACACCTGTTTTCTTCCTGATATACTGTGTTGTCTTATAATCTCTCCATGTAAGGTTGAGCACGATTCTCTCAAGCGCACCTTGCATACTTCTCAGTTTGCAGGCCTGTCTCTTAGTTAGGTTCCATGTTTCAGCTTGTTGATACAGGTCTTTTATGTGAGGGAAAAATTTCTACCTTCATTAGCAACTTCATCAGCCCCCTGGGCCACATTAGCTCCGTCCTGGTAATTGAAGGCTATCATTTGGTTCAGGCCAGGGATTGCATTCATACTTACCTATGTATCAAGCTTGGCTCATCTTGAGCTTGACTGGACAATCCAAAGGTCATTCACAATGGTCTTTTAGACGAAGGACAGGTTCAGATTGAAGCTGCTGGGACAAAAGTCAACCTGTTCTCATGTAACTTGCTCAGTCCTTATTGCCAAGTCAGGAAAAAATTTAGATGATTTTGAGTTACAGGATTTTTAAATTGCTGAACTTAGGGTCCATAATCGGTCGTCCAAATGGCTAATCAACTAACGGGCGGCGGGGGCAACAACTGACCTTGATGTTGATGAAGAAAATTATGAGTTAAGGAAGTGTTAATTCGATGATTTTTGTCACTTTTTGCCAGAAATTATTTTGCCAGAAATTATTTTGCCAAAAATTAATTTGCCAAAAATTAATTTGCCAATATTTGACAACTGTTTTGGCAGATTTCTGGCTCAAATTCAGGGCTCTCATTTTTTTCTCCTCAGTCAAAACTGTGGAATGTCATTTGTGTCAACAACGACAGAATGAAGATGACCTCAGCTAGGGGCTCTTGTGTGGGATCAGAAGCCAGACGATCAATATTCAAGAAAGGAAAAGACGGTCGACAATTTACAGTCGCAATTTAACCTTTTTTCCTTAGAAATAAATTGAATTGATACAAAAAAATTGGCTGGGGTCCATCGTTGGTCGATGAAAGCTGGATGTCTACTTGAATTACTTTTTTTCTCGCAAGGTATGCAGCTTTGTAAATTGTGGTAGTGAGGAAGGAATTAGGTGCGCAGCTTTTTTGATTGGGTAACCGACAAAGCCGTACATCTACTTATTAGAATGAAATAAGCCCTGGCATATCTCAAACAAAGATTTCTTAGACCCGTTTGTTTGGTGCAGATGGTAAGAGAGTCTCATAACGATCATATGGTTGGGATGTAAAATCACGGTAAGTAAATGCTAATTTAATTTATTATTTTGGCTGAGACCCGCAAATTGAGAACCCTGCAACGTGAAAATGAAAGAATTAAGCTCAACCTCACATGGAGAGATCACAAGACAGTAAAATGTATCCAGGAGAAGACAGGAGTCAGGGACATCATAGAATCTATCAAAAAAACTCAAATGGCAATGGGCTGGCCATGTTGCAAGAATGGCAGACAACCAATGGACATCACGACTCACGACATGGATCACCAGAGATCACATAAGAAACCGATGCTGGCAGTGTATTAGATGGAGTGACGAGCTAGACAAATTCAGAAAATACTGGCTCACGACGCCCACGACAGAGGAATATGGCGAATTGTTGGGAAGGTCGATGTTCAACGACGGACATTAAGAGACTGATAATGATGAAATAACAACGAATGAAGATCTTGAACAGACCAATAGTCAAGAGTTTACTCATTTGAATTGGGTGGAGATTTTCCTTTGTTCTTGTTATTGTTGCTAAAGAAGATAAACAAAGTTAACTCAAGACTTGGACTTGAATTTGATGAAATCTCAGGCCTATCGTATTTTGTCCGACATTACAACCACTAAGCTGTATCTGTGTGTCTTCGTTGTTGAGTGAAATTGCAGAAATGCAGAGGATCGAGCAAGAAGCAAAAAAACAAAAAATAAAAATAATGAATGATGTGTTGTATTTCTGGGCCTTAGGGAAGATTGTGTAGCTTAATGATGATGGATTCGACTAGGAATAGCCAGGACAAAGATCTGAGAGAAACGTTCCGAGATGAGAAAGAGAGGTAAATGAAAAGTGGGACCGGAGGCAGGGGACGGGGAGTGAAGGAAAAAGGAACGAGAAAAGAAAGAGCGTAAGGGATAGGAAATAAAAGAGGAGGAATGAAAAAAAAGAAGGAGTTTGACGAAAAAAAGTAAAAGAAAAGGGGGAGGAATCAGAAAAGGAGTTATAAAAATAGAAAAAAAGAGGAGAAAGAGGGAGGAGGAGAAAAAGAAGAAAAAGAAAATTGATAATAATAATAATAATAATAATGATAATAATAATAATAATAATGATAATAATAATAATAATAATAATAATAATAATAATATAAGGTCTACGATACTAGATGTTAGCAGTGGCTTAACAGGAGAGAAAGGAAAATGGAAGTGGAGATGTGAACCACAGCACTGGCGTGATAGGCGAGGGAGAGATGAGATGTGGACTGAAGACCTGGGGAGACGAACTGGCACTCAGCCTTCAGCGATGACCCCCGGACAACTGTTGTGAAAATGTAAACCACAGTATTGCTGTGGTCTATGAGAATGTGGAGAGGAGGCCTTGAGACTTGAGGAGACGGAAAGGGGGAAAACTTTTTCTTTTTTATCATAACTTCTTTGGAGATGGAATGGAGGGAAAGGAGGTGGGGAAGAAACAGTGGAGGATGAGGAAGGAGAAAGAAAACAAAGGGGAATAGGAGACAGTGTCAAGAAGAAGAAGAAGAAGAAGAAGAATATATAACCAAGAAAAAAAAGAAAGAAAAAAGAACAAACCTGACTGGAACAGGGTCAAACTCCAAACGAAAAATAGGGGGATCTAAATTCTCACCGATTGCATTTCTAATATTATTGGAAATGCAATCAGTGAAGAGTTGCTTCCCCTAAATTATAAGGGTATTTTTGTTATTGTTACGGAGGAAAAACAACACCAGCTCCAAACTCTATCTTGGACAAGTGTTTGACAAGGAACAATAAGAAGAAAAAGAAGATATGAAGAAAAATGAGAATGGAAAATAAGGTGGACAAATAAAAGCAAGCAAAAGCAAATGAAGGGGAATAACTTTTTTTACATTTCTTTGTTCCCTATCAGAAAACGTTGGAAAAACAAACTTTGGGAAAGCATATATATATATATATATATATATATATATATGCTCAGCCAAAGTTAGTTTTTCCAACGCTCTCTGAGGGCGAATATATATATATATATATATGTATATATATACATATCACTGACATCATTTTTTGTGTTAGGCTCAGCATTCCACGGATTTCCCAGTAGACTGATTGTCTTTGCAGGCGGACGGAAATTTATTTCGAAATAATCACAATATACTCCGAAACCAAATTTTGTTTCTTTCTTTAAATTTCATCCTGACAGTATCTGGATGTTTATTTTGTTTCGCTAAGTCATGTTACGGAATGGAAGCTAACATTTGTTCCTTTGTGCTTTTATTCTATACGACCCTTTTTTGTCTAGTTTGATTGAAGTGAAAAAAAAGGGAGTTCCCTTACGCTGGCTATGGCATCAATCATCCTGGTCCGGGTTTCACAAACTACAAGGATCTTAAAAAAATTTAAACATTTACTCCTGGTTATATCCTCCTCAACATCATCAGTCTTTCACCGTCCGTCGTTGAACATAGACCTTCCCCCAGGATTCACCACACTTTTCTATCATGGGCGTCACGGAGCCAGTACTTTTTGAAATTGTCTAACTCGTTTCTCCATCTAATTTTCTGCCAGCATCAGTTGTGCATGGGATCTTGAGGGATCCATGTCGTAAGTCATGATGTCCATCGGTTGTCCGCCATTCTGCCCACATAGTAAAAAAAAATTTCGGATTTTTTTTGTCTTTCTGAAAAAGCCAGCCAGTTGGACTGACTTCAAAACCGAAGAAACCAATGTTGACGGATTTTTAGTGACTGTTTCGGTTGACTGTTTCTGATATTCAAATGAATAAATAAATAATATATTGCCCCTTCGCTGGCTACAGCCTCAACCGTTCCTGTCCAGGCTTCACCTATCACGAGCTGCTCTGTCTTGGCTATTTCTTCGAGGTTTGCCTTATGTGAAATCGATTAAGGGGCGAGAAACGTCCGAAATGGCGACCTTCACTCAACCATATTCCATTTTACTCCTAGCTGGTCGGGGGAAGGAGAGACGGATTCATGCCTTTTTCCAAGGACATTAGTCCAAGTCCCAGTCTCATTTGGAGTTTTTAACAAGTTCATTTTCCGTGTTGCCCACTGATAGATAACCGACACTCCCAATCGTTTGTTAAGTCGTCTGTCTTATTCACACATTGTGGACCCTTGGTCGGAAACCACAGTGCAAAATGTTGGAAGAGGGGGGCATCAAGGAGCCAAGTCTTCTGGACCCCCGAATTTCCGGCCACGCCCCTCGAAAAGGTTAAAAGACAAAGGTGAGCAGTAGTATTTTATTGATCAATCATTGGCTAGATATCGTGTTTGGAAGGAAATAAAATGTCTGGTTCGGGAAATTAATTAAATCTCTGAAATAAGGAATGGGCAACGAACTATTGATCCTCTATAATCGAAGTCATCTGAATTAATGATCAAACAAGATAGCCAAAAGTGCGGAAAGTCACATCGTACTTAGATAAAAGAAGAGAATAAAAAGTACTCCCTGTTACAAAATTCTATAGGTTCAGACTCTTTGAAGAATTTTGGTGATTATTGCCATCCATAAATTAATTGGCTTCACCATTAAGTACCTTCAATGTTCAGCTTGAATTGAAGCAAAGGCCGGAAGTTGAATGGAATTAAGAAAGAAAGGAAAAAAAAGAAAGAGAGAAAGAAGGAAAGAAAGAAAGAAGAAGAAAGAGAGAAAGAAAGAGAGAAAAAAGAAAGAAAGAAAGGGAAAAAGAAAGATAGAAAGAATGAGAGAAAGAAAAAGAGAAAGAAAGAAAGAAAGAGAGAAAGGAAGAGAGAAAGAAAGGGAGAAAGAAAGGGAGAAAGAAAGAGAGAAAGAAAGGAAGAGAGAAAGAAAGAAAGATAGGGAGAAATGAAGAAAGAGAGAATGAAAAAGAGAAAGAGAGGAAGAAAGAGAGAAAGAAAGAAAGAAAGAGAAAGAAAGAAAGGAAGAGAGGAAGAAACAGCGAAAGAAAGGGAGAAAGAAAGAGAGAAAGAAATGAAGAGAGAAAGAAAGAAAGATAGGGAGAAATGAAGAAAGAGAGAAAGAAAGAGAGAGAGAGATAAAGAAAGAGAGGAAGAAAGAAAGAAATATAACTTGTCTGTTTAGTCACCCAATAGACACCATCATGTGGCCAGCGTGTCTTGGTAGCATTCTGTATCGTGCATGATCAGTTTCAAAAGATGGAATAAGTAGTGATCAATAAATTAGTTACTTCTCTTGCCTTCCGTCCGATCACTAAAAAAACTGAAATTTTCAAAGATTCAGCTAGCTCAAACTAGTGACCAATTTAGCATAAAATCACATTGCAAATTGAACTCCAATTAAAATATTTTTTGGAGGAGACACACCTACAACTTGAGATGCATGTAATGTGTGCACGGGAGAATAATGCTCAACCTCACATGGAGAGATCACAAGATAGCACAGTATATAAGGAAGAAAAAAATGGAATTTGAGAAATCATAGAAACTATTAAAAAACTCAAATGGCAATGGGCAGGCCATGTTGCAAGAATGAAAGACAAGGATGGACGTCACGACCCATAACATTGATCTCCGGAGATCATATGAGAAACTGAGACCGACAGAATACAAGATGGAGAGATGAACTTGACAAATTCAGAAAATACTGACTGTGCAAAGCCCATGATAGAGTAGTGTGGCGAATCGTAGGGAAGGTCTATGTCCAACGACGGGCGATATAAGACTCCATTGGTACAGACTGCAGATGTGATACATACGTATAGCCAGTAAGACAATCTTAGAAACTGAAGAAACCTATTTTGATAGTTTTGGTTGATGGTTTTCTAAATGACCAAAAAATGAAAGACAGGTCTGGTTAGTTGCTCAGTAGAAACTGTCACAGACCAACTTCTTTTGGCAGGATGCTGTTTTGGGAGTGATAGGTTGAAAATTGGAAAAGAGGCGTTCATGATCAATGAATAAGCCACTTCTCTCACCTTTTGCTGGGGGGTGATCACTAAAAAATCTCTAAATCTCAAAGAAAATAAGCGGACAAACTTAGAATCAATTTAGCATAAAGTTGCATTTTTTGGGCCATAGAGATTAAGTGTTGTAATTTTCAGCCCTCTAGCTCCATTCATGCAATCTGGTCGCGCGATACATGCACACATAGCTAGCCAGACAGCTGGACCAACTTGAAAACGGAGGGAACCAATATTGACAGTTTTGGTGACAGATTTGGTTGACGGTTTCCAATAAAAGGAATAAAAGACAAAGAAACCAAGGAAGAACAAAGAAAGAAAGAAAGAATGAATGAAAGAATGAATGAAAGAAAGCAGAACTAGTAACCGTATTTCAACAAAAAGAAAGAGACAGAAAATGAGAGAGGAAAATGAAGATCTGGAGAACAACAAAATGTAACTGCCTCGAAGACATCGGGATTGAAAGGATACCGATAATATTAATTATAGCCAAAACTTACGGATGCGAAACATGGGAATTAACAAATACGATCTGTAAACCAACTTAGAAACACGCAAAGATCCATAGGAAGATCAATGCTAGAAATAGCTTCGGGAGATAAAAAAAAAGATCAACATATATCAGAGAAAAGACCAAAGTGAAGGATATCATACAATTAATAAGGCAACAAAAATGGAGATAGGCAGTAAAGAAGATATAACAATTTATGAAGCAAAAGGTTAACCGATTGGTGTCTGTTGGACAGTAAATTCAGTAGGGAAAGACCCGACACAAGATGAGAAAGAGAAGTTTGCCGGTTAGACATGGCTGAGTATAATGCAATCATGCTGATCGTGGAAAGAGATGGGAAAGGCCTTGGTCTAGCTGTGGACTTATAACAGCTGAGGATGATGATAGGGATCATCTATCATAAGCAAGGTAGATAATATGTAGACATGGGAGATAAAGTATTACATGGTACGATGAAGGAGAGCGAAATAAAAGTATTTCGATATAAAGATTTTTACTAGACTTTGTATTGTAACCACCTCAGCAAAAAGATGGTTTCTAAAAAATATCTGCCTTGTCCAATAAACAATATGGAGGCAGAATATATAGCTGAATGCTATTTGGAAAAAAACTTTGTTTTTCAACCTTATTTCTTATAAAGCTGCAGTGGCAAAACTTGTAAAAAAAACTTTCTTAAATGCCATGTTGCTTCAATATATAAATATATATTAGGAAAATGGACGTATAATCAGATAGAAATAGTTATAAATGCGTTATATTACTTTGAAACTTCATTTGAAATTATCTCATTTCATTGTCGTTATATACACACCTACCCCAAGATTCATCAGACCTCTCTATCATGGGCTTTAGGGAGACAATACTTTCCAAACTTGTTTAGTTATTCACGCCATCTTATATTCTGCTAACTACGGTTTCGCATATGATCCCAAGATTTCCACGTTGTGAGTCGTGATATCCAATTGTTGTCTGACATTCTCGCAACATGTCCAGTCCATTGCTATTTGAGTTTCCAAATGGATTCCACATCACGGATTCCTGTTTTCTTTCTAATACACATGTGGTCTCTCTCTTAAGCATGATTATCAGTTTGAGGGTCAGTCTCTAGGTAAGGTTCCGTGTTTTAGCTCCATGGGTGATTATCGGGAGCACACATTGGTGACATAACCTTCTTTTTCAGCACTAATCAGATTATCTTCGTCTTGAAGACTGATCTTGCTCTACCAAAAGCTTGCTATCCAGAGTGATTCTTCGTTTGATCTTTGTTCCTTCGAGGCTTTCATGGAAATTATTTGTCCTAGGTAGACGCAGTGGTTTACTTTCTTCAGTTCTGCTTTTTAGATTATTATGGTTGTGTCTTTGCCCTCATCATGTTTGTTGTACATGGCTTTTATCGTTATCAAAATTCAGTTGACAGCCCACTTTCTTACTTTCTTCACCCATTCTAGCATTATTTGTAGATCTTGAAGGTTCTCAACAAAAAGGACGATGTCGTCTGCAAATCTGAGGCTACTCTGAGGTAACCACCGTCTATTCTAATTCCTTTATTTCCCCAGTCTAGGTTACGGAAGATCAGTACGAGGAAGGCTGTGAAGAGTTCGGATGAGCTGGTATCATCCTATCTTACCTCCCTTCTGGGCTGAAATAGCCGAGAGACTTTATGCCGCCTGATACAGGAACTGCTGTGTTGGTCAATATGCTGATTGACTTTTACGAGATCTACGCTTTTTTGTATGCTAGCATCAATGGCCTGGGGGTTTCTATTGAGTCGGAGGCCTTTTGAAGTCAACAAATGCTACAGTTGGTGCAATTTTAGATTATGCTACTTTCTCATTCATTTGATTTACCGAATGGAGATGGTCTGTGGTCGAGTAGCTTCTTTCAAAGCTAGCTTGTTCCCGTAGTTGGTTTCCATCTAGCGTTTCGGTGATCCAGTTGTTGATCACTTTGATGAAAAAAGTTTGCAGATGCAGCTGAGTAGGCTTATTTGCCTGTAATTGTTGAAGTCTTTAGGGTTTCCTTTTTTGTATAACAGCATTACAATCACGATGCTCCAATTTTTCTGCGACACTACTTCGTTTGAAGCATAAGTTGAATAGAATAGCTATTTTCCCAGATGACTTTACAAGCTTCTTTGAGTAGGTCGATGGTGATGTTCAATAGCCTTTTCTTTCTTCGTTTATATGATGGCTTGCTTTACGCCCCACGGAATATTTTCTGAAAAATCTTCGAACTGATTGCTTGTAATTTTGTTTATAAATTTTGTTAATTTTTCTGAGCTCCATATTCAGAGGGATAGAGTTTTTTTTTTAAATTCTTGGGCACAGTCGACAATCTGTTCTCTCTCTTTTGTTAGGTCTCCATTGTTTTCGAGCAGACTAATAATGCTTTTTCGACCTGTATTGAGAGTTTTGTAAATAACTTTGGAACCTCTACCTTTCTCGAGAATTTTTTCGATGACTACTGTCATGCACCTTTTATCATCTCTTCGTTACTTCTATATGGTTTTATTTAATTCGGTAGCTTTGATATTTTCTCTTGTTGTTGTCGGTGGTTTGAGATTTCTACGTTTCCCCCTGAGATTCTCAGTTTCTTCTGAGAATTCACTGACTGCGTTCGTGCTCTCTGGTGTAAACATATCGACGACTTCAAATAGTGATGGCAAGTGAGCTGTTTTTGCACGCTAAGTGGTGGCCGTTTGGTGTGGAACATTTTCCTGTGTTCTTTCTCGGTGTTAATTTGTATTTTACATCTTACCATCCTGTGATCGCTTCATACACTGTCTTGGTTCAGGACCTGGATATCTTTGATTGCTTTGCTATTGTCTCTAGGGATATAGACGATTTCGTTCATTGGTCCGTTCATGATTTTGTTAATTTTCAATTGAGTTTTCTTCTAGATGAAGGTATAAATGATTTTTTAACCCACTCGCAGTTGCAAACTTTCACAAGATCCTCACCTGTTTCAATCAGTATTTTGGTGTCAATTTGTATTTTACATCTTACCATACTGTGATCGCTTCATACATTGTTTTGGTTCAGGACCTGGATATCTTTGATTGCGTTACTATTGTCTCTTGGGATATAGACTATTCCGTTCATGGGTTCGTTCATGGTTTTGTTCATTGTCGATTGAGTTTTCTTCTAGATGAAGGTATAAATGATTTTGAACCCTTTGGCAGTTGAAAACTTTCACAAGATCCTCACCTGTTTCAATCTGTATTTTGGTGTTAATTTGTAATTTACATCAAAATTATTATTCGTGGATTTAGCGCATTTGCCCCTCAGCTTCAGTGAATGACAAGGGATAAGAATAGTAATAACACTGTGATAACAATAGTAATAACACTGTGATAACAATAGTAATAACACTGTGGTCGCTTCATACTTTGACTTAGTTCAGGACCTGGATATCTTTGACGACGTCACTCTTGTCTGAGAGGATATAGTCAATTTCGTTCATGGTTTTGTTCATTTTGTAATGAGTTTCTTTGAGAAGAAGGTGTTGATTCTGAATTCGTTTGCTATTGCAAACCTTCACAAGATCTTAACCTGTTTCAATCCGTATTTTGCATCCTGATTCGCTGACGCAAACTTCATGTCCTTGTCTTACCTGTGCATTGAAGTCTCTCAAGATGACGATGAAGTATTTTTTGTGTATCTTACAGCATGGAGTTTAAAACTATTGTTATCCCTTATCATTCAAAGAAGCTGAGAAGCGAATGCGCTAAATCCACGAATAATAATTTTTGCTGGCTACACCAATACCTAAAAACATAAATCTTGTACCATAAACTTTTTGATAAACAAAAATGCTTTACTATTCTGGAATTGTGAATGTTCAAATGAATAAATAGATAAATGCTGTCAAGCATAAAGTAAAAAATATATAAAATCAATTAAAAAAACCACAATTTTCGTGTAACTCCTGTGGAGTGAATTGGTAATGTTTAAAATATCGTTCGACCAACTGGTTCACGAGAGTGAAGTTTTCAATCATAATTATCTCCAGATTTATACCGTCTATATAAATAATTTTTAGTTGATGATTTTCAACAGTTTTTCTTATTAATAACATGAAGATTATTACGATAAAATTATTAGATTCTAAGTTCTAGACGTTTACATCAACACGTCACTTTCTGTCAAATGTCTGTGGTAGTGGCTATCATACATATATATATATATGTTTATGATTTCTTAAACTCTTAACGTTTTAATCACACTGTACTGTTTATTTTCTATGATGCAGTTTTTCGCAGTACGCATCCCCGATGTTCCAATTAAGTTATTCAAGAATGAACCGCGAATTATTGAAACTGCGATTGGAAAACCAGCGAATGGTAAGGGTTAATTGTGTAGTGATTTTTATTCTACGCCTTACATAATCAACAAATATCTGATACACGAAGAAGAGAAAAAGACCAATATTTGATCTGATAGCTTTTACAAGCAATCATTACCTGGGCCAGAATAACTAAAATCAATCACAGTATGCCCGTTGGTTACATCTCACGAAATTAAGAACTATTGGATATTTGTTGCACATCTTATTCTGACTTTCTTACACAACTTTTCGAAGTGCAATCTAAGTTTTTCAGTTTTTGTCAAACTCCTTCTGAGATTTGTCTTTTTTTCCCATCTAATAACGATGATAATTTCAGACTTCTCGTTAAGACAAAAAAGTGGAAAGTTGAAAATTATGGATTGAGAGCGAAGGGAAAAGAGAGAGACAGATATTATTCCTACGTCATCAATCGATGAAAGGAAGAAAGTGAGAAAGAAATGAAGAAAGAGAGAAAAAAATAAACGAGAAGTAATAAAGATAGAGAGAAAAAATGAGCAAGAAGAAATGAAGAAAGAGAGGAAAATAAATAAGAAGAAATAAAGAAGGAAAGAAAAAGAAATAAGAAGAAAAAAAGGAGAGAAAAGATACACGAGAAGAAATAAAGAAACAGAGAAAAAATAAATAAGAAATAAAGAGAGAGAGAAAAAAAGAACAGCAGAAAGAGAGAAAGGAGAAATAAAAAAGTAATAAAGAAGGAGAGAAAAAAGAAAGAAAGAAAGAGGGAGAAGAAAAAGGAAGAGAGAAAGAGAAAACGGAAAGTCATGGGTGCTAGTTTCCAGTTAGTATCTCTACTGTCTCAAATTTTATTTAGATTTATTTTGATTTTCGCGCCATTTATCAAGAAAGATGTTTAGATACTATTCTATCAAGTCCCCTTCCACGGCCACATCTTTTTCACTTAAAGAAAAACCGTGTACACAAGAGTCGTATTATCTTAAAACCTTAAAAGCTTTCGACAAAGTGGAGTTTGACCCCAAGGCAGCCATTTTGGATTTTTTGTATCAGTGATAATATTTTGAAGCTGTATAAATGTTAAAATTAACTTTAGTAGTTTTTTAATTTCTAAATCTATGCTTGCAATTCATTGGATAGTTTCTGCACCACTTGTATATAATTTTTTCTTTGTTAGTATATGTGTCCATATACATGAGGAATAAAGAGTTTTCCTTAGTTCGGAATCGGTCACTGGTGAAAAATAACACTCTTTTTCATTTGATTTAAAAAAAAAGGAGCGGGTCAAGATTCCGATGGGCAAGTTACCAAAAAATTCAAAGAACTCTCTTGAGCTGACCTGCACAGACACCATATTAAAGAATGGTACAAGCCCATCGATCATAAAAAAAATAGATTAGAGAATTCATATGAGAAATAAAGCAGGATAAGTAAGAAGCAAATTCTTATAAGCCGCACTTACTTAAAAACTGCTGGATGTAACAGATCAGTTTAGGTTCAAAGTTGCATTGTAAATAGAACCCGCCTTCAACGAGAAAACAAGGAAAAAGAAAATCAAAACTTCTTTTTCTCAAAACTGACACTTTTCCAAAGGTAACGAAGGTCTCATTGATTGAAAGCACACACACACACACACCCAAAAAACGAAAAATTTGCCGTCTTCCGCTCACCCGAATCATAATTAGCCAAAATGAATTTGAATAAAAATTCAATTATTCAACAATTTCCGCTGACGTACAGATAATTATATTATGCATTTGGCGGTAAATTGTTATTTTGAACTTTTTCCTTCCAGCCTGGGAGTTAATTTAAACTCTGAAGCATGAAAACACAGATCTCGACAGAAACAATTACGTGACCATCGTCTTTTGCAGCATGCCTTGTTGGGAGTGATCAACTAAAAGAATTACAAAAAGGGATAATCAATGAATAAGTTACTCCTCTCGTCTTTTGTTGCGTGGTGATCTCTAAAAAAAGTCCAATTTTTCCAAAAAAAAAAAAATGTGTGTGTACGCTGCCAGACACAAACTAACGGACCAATTTAGTATAAACTTACATTGTAAATTGAACCCCAACTTTGACTCTATTCAGAGAAATTTTTGAAAATAAAAACCAAAATAAGTAAGAACGTTTTGGACATAATAAAGAATAAATGTTAAAATTTTCAGCCCTCTTGCTCGATTGGTGCAGCAGGGACGCACAATAATGCCAACTTGGCACATTTCTCATTTTGGCTATGCAAAAAAGTGCTATATTAGCCCGAACGGGCTTGGACATTTTTATAATTTTTTAAAGCAATTTTTGATTTATTTTGGCTATTTCAGGGCGTTATTTGGCCATTTATTTTTAATTCAGCGCTCTTCAGCACTTTTTGTCTGTCTAATTATCGGAAATTTCCTTTCGAGTTGGCACCACTGGTGACGCATACATAAATAGATAAATTAGTCAGCCTGTCAGAAACACTCAAAAACTGAAGAAACCTGTGTTGACGATGTTGTGAATAAAAACCTTTACCATAAACAATGGCTTTATTCAACCAGAAAATAGAACATAAGAAATTAAAACAATCAGAGTAAATGCGAGAGAGAGAGAGAGAGAGAGAGAGAGAGAGAGAGAGAGAGAGAGAGAGAGAGAGAGAGAGAGAGAGAGAGAATGTGAGGAACAGCCCCGAAACGCCCAGCCCTTTGGCCCTGATGAAGTCTGATCAATGTTATTCTAGCTCTTCTGACCCTAACTCCAACTCTGACTGGCTTTCGTTCAACTGATACGCACTACTTAGCTTGTTTAGCCTTTATCGATCCTTCGTTTGTAATTTAACTCACCTCACCAACAAATCACCCACACTATCCGCCTGATGTTATATACAGTTACACCTGTCCCAGTCTATGATATGACCCTTTGCAATAGTTTTATTTATCGATGTAAACACAATCAAACCATTTTTACTTTTATTTTTGGAATTTACCAATCAATTAGAAATTGAATATCCTTCTGCTCTCCCTCTCTCTCTCTCTCCCTCTCTCTCTCTCTCTCTCTCTCTCTCTCTCTATATATATATATATATATATATATATATATATATATATATATCCTGACACATTTTTGCCTCTTTTTGACCAACTGCTGCTTAACCATAGACTTCATCACTGGCTGGACTTTCTCTCACACAGCAGGGTGCCTCCAGCAGCCTGGATACAATTTTTTACTCACAAGGCAAAGCTCCTGATAGAGGACTCTGGTTCCACATAAAACCTTTCACCCCTAAAATACACCACTGATGATGGGAATACATCCCGAAACATGTCTGGACTATATATATAAATATAGTCACCAATTTATATTACACGGTCTTTTACGTAGCAGCCAGCTATCACCATCATCATTATCATCCTCCTCCTCCTCATCATCATTATCAGTCTTTCAACGTCCGTCGTTAGACATAGACCTCCCAAAGGATTCGCCACACTTCTCTATCATGGACGTCGCAGAGCCAGTATTTTCTGAATTTGTCTAGTTCATCTCTCCATCTTGTATTCTGTTGGCCTTCGTTTCTTTTGTGATCTCTGGGGATCCATTGTGTGAGTTGTGATGTCCATCAGTTGTCTGTCATTCTTGCAACATGGTCTGTCCATTGCCATTTAAGCTTTTAAAAAGTTTCTATGATGTCTCTGACTACCGTTTTTTTCCTTACATACTGTGTTGTGTTGGTATCTCTCCATGTAAGGTTGAGCATGATTTTCTCAAGCACGCTTTGCATGCTTCTAAGCCAGGTTTCAATAAGCGAAGTTCATGTCTCCTTTATTTGTTTCTGCAAACGAAGTTGGAAAAAGTATTTGTTTTCAATCGAGTCTATCCATCTTTTCATCAACACAATATCTCCAAAAGTTCTCAGAGAATTTCAATGACATTTCGAGAAAAAGTGGACTTCGGACTAAACATCAATTTATTGAAATTTGATACGGATCCAGGAGTTATTTTTTGACCAAGAGAGATTTTTTTACATATACTAGGCATTGGCTCAAAAAATCGAAACTTACAGTTACCTTCCCGATACTATAGCTATATATGAACTGATTTTCATTCTGGGTTTAACTTAGTATACGGCATGCACTCTCTGAGTGGTTTTTAGTTTCATTTCCTTCTTATTTGATTTCAAGTTCATATATACACACACATACATATGATATCATGGTAGTCCCCATAATATGGATGAACATGATATATTGAAAAAATATTTGAATTCGATATGATGAAGCTGCCACCGAGGTGAAACGCGTAATCGGAAATGAACATTTATAAAAATAATTTAGTTATTCATTTTCAAAAACTGTCAAATCATCAAATCAAGCGTTGTCAGGAATATCATTCCACTTATCTCTCTCTCTCTCTCTCTCTCTCTCTCTCTATATATATATATATATATATATATATATATATATATATTCTCTGTTTTTCGTAAGTTTGTTTCTCGTCACTTTGATTTTATGAAAGAACTACATCAGTAAAGGTTTTGTCTGCTTTTCGAAATCGCTTGGAGTGAGGAAGCAATCACCATTAATTTATTTGGTAGATATTTTTGAGAGCTCTCATACCTCTAAAATTACCGTTTTGTGTGTTTGATTTCTTCGATGACGAAGCTGGAGGATTGAAAGTTGAAAGTCTATCATGCAGTTCCCCTGTAAAATTGAAAAGAAAAACAAACAAACAAACAAACAAACAAACAAAAAACGAGTGAAAAACTATCTATTGGTGAACATAAAACCCTGTACATAAACAAAAATGTGTATCCTAAAGTCACACAAGCTTTGAACAAGGTTCGTCCCCTCAAACATAAAATACGACAGTACGTCAGACTCCTTAATCTCACGAATTTTCTTATTGTAGAGTTCTGGTTTAAAATTGATAAAAATGAAAGAATTTATCCTGATGAACACGAACCTCTGTTGACAGACCATAGTGGATACTCCAAAAGTGGATACTCCAATTGCATATCAAAGCATCTGCTTGTCCATCCATTACACCTGACTCATAAAAAAACAATACGACAACTATCTGTGTAAGAAGGTCATATCCTGCGGGCAATATTAACAAGGCCAGAAGATAAGAATGTTTGAACAAGATGGCGGCTGAATGTTGGATTAGTGAGGAGTGAATAACCGTGGGTATCTTTTTCCGCAAACCTTCACTCTGAACAATGCTACGTACACCCGGACCTGTCTGCTTACCCACCAGGAGCAGATTGTGGGTGTTAAGAGCTGTTGGAGCTCCAAGGCCACTCTGAACGACACCAGCAGTGACCAATCCACCAGACCCCCTCCCAACACGTCATGGACCAGCGTGGCAGGGCATGGCCCAACACTCCCCATGGTTCGTACAATGAAAGATAGAAAACCGTCTAACCCCTTTTCCTTGTGGCGTGAGAGGTGACCGATTGATAGAGTAGGGAACGTGTTCGCGATAGGTATGGCTAACGTGGCTGTGATGAAGCTTTGACGGGACTAACGAGCCGGAAGTGGACTATGATAAATGCTAGCATGAATTAACCATGCGATACCCTCGAGCATATAAGCTGATCTTCGTAGTTTTTCTTCTCTTACGTATTGTCCAGTATGCATGTATGTGTGTTTCTGTGTGTGTGCTTGGGTTTGGGTTTGGGTCCGTGTGTGTGAGTATGAGTGTGTGTGAGAGAGAGGGAAACGATTCCCGGATCCAAAGGTTGAAATTTGTTACCGATAAAAGATCTGTAAAATCAAAAATAAATACAGAGGAAGAATTATCTCCCGATGAACATAAACCAATGTCGACAAACACCAACAGAATTCCCAGAGTCCTCAAGCTTTATTCAACATCCCCTCACCGTCTCGTCACTGTACCTGGCTCATAAAAAAGCAATAATAGCTCTCCTTTTAGATTAGGAAAACAACAACAACAACAACAAAAAAAAAAAAAACAACACTGAAATGTATCTCCTGATGAACATAAACCTCTGTAGGCAAACACTAGAGGTTGCCCTAAAGTCGCTCAAACTGCGTTCAAATGCATATCTTTACATCCGTCCAGCCATTCATTATACCTGACTCATAAAAAAACAATATGCCAACCATCTCAGTAAGCAGGTCATATCCTGCGGGCAATATTAACAAGGCCAGAAGATAAGAATGTTTGAACAAGATGGCGACCGAATGTTGGGTTGGTTTGGCGGGAAAACCTAATCTATTCGCCTCGCTTTCGCTAGCCAGCATCGAAACTACGGTTTTATAACAATAAAATCTAGGATTACACCATAAATCAAATTGTTTAGCAGAATAGTTTTGCCTGCTGGGATAAAAACAAGTAACAATGACTGAGAAAAGAAAACACAAGAGAAAAAAGTACTTTCGCAATACTATGGAAGTGGTGTAGGAGAATCGCTTAAAAACTATATACGTAGCAAGCTTTTTACGCTAAGTTCAGCGCGTTTCTTGAATTGGCAGTGCCGAAAAATGTAAAATTAGCGCTGGCGTGCTTAAACATTTTAGCTGTTTTTGCGTGTTTCTGACCAATTTTAAACCATTTTTTTAGCTTTTTTGACCATTTCTAAATTGATATTTTTTGGGGTTGGCAGAAGTGATTATGGCTACAGAGAGTTCAGTTCTCACTGGTGGCCAACAAGCTACTGGATTTGTGTCTTACAAGGCTAAACTTATTGAATGCAGGTCTGGTTGGTTAATCAATAGAAACAGTCACATGACCAATGTGTTTTGGCAGCACGTCGCGTTGGGGCAATCAATATGAAAATTAAAAAAATGGAAAAAAAGGTTGATCGATGAATAAGTTACTTCTCTCTTTAGAGTTTCCATGCTATTGTCAGGGGTTAATTATCCGGGGGTAATCATCCAGGAGGCAGTTGTCCTAGAACCGGTTTGATATAGATGTATAGATATAGATATTTACAACGTCATCTGAGTCCAGTATTCATTGTTTGTTTGCGCTTTTTCGGGTATTGGGCTCTGTTAGCGGTCACCCACGAACAGGGAGACCACGTTCAATCTGAAATGCTGAAAATCGTACATGTGTTGAGCAGAGAAGATATTCTTCGAAACGTTATGCAGAATGTTATTGATAGAGAAATAATTTGTGAAGTTGAAAATGATGGACATTTGGAATAAAAACAAACAAAACAATTTTCTGTCTAAAGTTCAATTAAATTCCTTTTGTTTATATATTTCGTTCATCAAAATGTTTTTAAAAAATCACCAAAGCTAAAAAGATATGAATTTTTTAAACTTCTAAACGCTTTTTTAATAGAATAGACTCCTGTTATTACGGCAGCTGAGGGGAGGGCTATTATAATGAATTTGCTACTATAGCGAGTGGATTAAAAATACGGCATTAGAAGTATTTACTTATCAATTTTCTTGGGGAAAAGGCATAATCACCGGCAATAGTCTTGTGAGAATATGACAAGAAAAATGATTAGACTTAGTTCAAAAACTTTAACGTTGTTTATACAAGTTTAAACAACATTTGTCAAGATGTGTTTCGGTAATAAAACTATTTCTTTTCTATTGTGTCTTTGAGTTGATCCATGTTAAAATAAAAAAAATCATGGAATCGAAAATAAAACCAAAATACCGCCCAAAATGCAACATAATTCATTGTAAAATGAAAAAGTTATACATACACACATGCACACATATATATGAAAAGTAAATACTGTATAGTTTGTTTTCTTTCTTTCTTTCTTTCTTTTTTCTTATTTCTGTTTTCTTTCATCTCGAGGATTGAAAAGAACAGAATATTCCTCTGTCTTTGCCAACTCTCTGTATTGTATTTTTCTGGAGATAGTGGATCACAACATCTGCCAAGGACAACGAATCTCCATGAGACCCCCAGAAGAAGAAGAAATCAAGCGAAGAATCACACTAGGAAGGCAAGCCTTTGGCAGAGCTAGCTCAACCTTCAAAAACAAGAAGATCCCATTTATCCTAAAAAGAAGGGTGTATAACCAATGCATCCTCCCTATAGTCACTTATGGAGCTGAAACATGGAACTCAACCAAGAGACTGACCTGCAAAGTGAAAACCATGCAACGTGCAAATGGAAGAATTATGCTGGGCCTCACATAGAGAGACAACAAGACAGCACAGTACATCCGGGAAAAGATAGGAGTAAGGGACATCATAGAATCCATTAAAAATCTCAAGTGGTAGTGGGCTGGCTATGTTGCAAGAATGGTAGACAACCGATGGACAATTCATGACATGGATCCCCTGAGATCACATGCAAAACTGAGCCCGGCTGAGTATTAGATAGAGAGACGAGCTAGACGAATTCAGAAAGTACTGGCTCCGCAGCGCCAATGAAAGAGAATTGTGGCGAATCCTGGGGAAGGTGTATGTCCAACGACGGACGTTAAAAGACTGATGATGATGATGATGATCCCTCCTCTTATTGATATAACAGCTTTCTTTCTTTGTTACGAATGCTGTTCTTCTCTCTTCAACCACTCTCCTCCGGTCACTTAATTCCTTAGCTATCGGAATTTGAAATGAAATTTTCCCCCTTCTTATTACTGTCGACATCCATCATCATTAGTCAGCAGTCGTCATTGGACATAGACCTTCCCCAGGACTTATCAGAACTCTCTATCATGGCCATGTTGTGATTCACGATGTCCAGCAGTTGTCTGATATTCTTGCAACATAACCAGCCCATGGCCATTTCAGTTTTTATAATAGATTCTATTTTTTTCCCTATTTTGTGCTGTCTTTTAATCTCTCAATGTGCAAGTCGCATGATTTCAGTCTCTGAGATAGGTTCCATGTGACTATCAGAAAGATACATTGGTTGTATACTCTCTTTTTTTCTATGATTAATGAGATTTTCTTGGTCTTGAAGGTTGAGCTTGCTCTACTGAAAGCTTGCCACCCGAGAGTGATTCTTTGCTTGATTTTTTTCTTCTTTTGAGGATTTCATGGAGATTTATTGTCCTAAGTAGATGTAGCGGTCTACTTTCTCCAGCTCTGTGTTTTCGATTTTGATCGCTATCTTTGTCATCAACATGATGTGCGTGACTTTTGTTTTATTGAAGTCCATGGGAAAGCGACTCACGTCACAGCTAAAAACAAACGAGCCGTTAGAACGCGTGTGTCATTAAAGAGTGCCGTTTGAACGAGTGCTGCCAGAACAAAATCGACATAGGTATTTTATCATTCTAAACATTCATTTACGTACAAGGGTGGTGCCGTTGGGAAATGTGTGTCTAATACGACCAATTGAAAGTCTATGAAAGTCTATTTGTATTCGAGAAGTTATATCGTCTCGAGTTCTGGCCCTGGGCCAGTTTAGCTTCTGTAGTTGGCCAAGAGTAATTTTTACTAATCTGGATTTTATGATACACTTGACTTCTGATCTTCGAATTCCGTCCAGTTCAACGAGAAGTCGGCTGAAGCTTAGGTAAGACATGAATATTAATTGATAAGGCACGTCTGTGTATTTGTTTAGAGTCCATAGTTTGATCTGATATTAATGTAGCTAGGTTGCCAAAATAGCCATTTTCCGGCTAGATCTGGCTGATTTTTCTCTCCAATTTATCCAATGAAAATCTACAATAGCCGATTACATTGGGGAAGTTTAATAAAAGTGAATATACAATTGAACAAAGTCTCCAAAAGGTTCTATCCTTTTTTTTTTCGTACGTGCATGTGCTTAATTTCTTGTGTGCTTATGAGTTTATATGTTTCCGTGTTCGTTGTCCAAGCCATACCATTTTGTCTACAGACTTGAAAATTGGCATCATTACTCGACCAGACCTCTTCAAAAACTTTTTTTCATTTTGGAGAAAAAAAAGCTTTTTTAACCTGTTTATTTTTTGGGGTGGCGGTCTTATTCTGACGGGTTCATTACTATCAGTCAAATTTTCTAGTATGATGTTTTTTTAATTCCATTTTAGATTTGCTGTTTTTGGAAAACACAAGTGACGTCATGAATAGAATCTATTCTTACCGTATTTATTTTTTATGACTCCAAATTTTGTCGCTACGGTTGTTCAATTATTGATCGTGATGGTAAGGTTTTATCAATAATTCGTTCAGGACTTCTAGTATACAGTTATAAACTATACTGAAAGTGGACGATTCTGTGAACGACCGGAAGTTTTCTTTTTTTACGTCACACTACATATGTTTTTATTTTAAATCGATTCTCGAAATTAACAAACATGTGACGTACGAAAAACCGTTCGTAATTCAAGAGGATAAAACACTTTTTAACAACTCATATAGTAAGCGTGAACTTATTTTCTATAACTCATGGAAAGCATAAATATATCCCCACTTCTTGGATACAAACGAAAATGTAAGGTTCTAGAAAATCAATCAGTTTCCATCTTCAGAGAATCTTTTTTGATTCTCTTAACGGCTTTACGTTATTCTTTTTTTAATCAATTGGAAACAAATAGTTTTATTACAGAAACAAATATTACCCGAGTGCTATCGAAATTATGAAAACAACGTCGCCGGTTTTGAACAATGGGCTTCAAATGAGTATATGATATAAAATCAACAGTAAATGGAAAATATCAAGCCGATTTTAGCCATCTTAAAGACAGATTTAGCTATGAATAACGAACCATATTATGCAATACTGATTTTATATTGAGACTATAGTTGAGCTGGGTTTTAAGGTGGCTGGGCTGATAATAGCTAGGGGGATAAACTTGGCGAATCGAGTTCAAACCCCGGCTAAGACAGTTTGTTTCATTTCGCACTAATGCCATTGGAAAAGGCATGAATCCACCTCTCCAGCTAGCTATAGATAAAATTCACAGGTTGAAGTGAATGACGTCACCTCGGGTGCCAGTCGCTACTAAATCATTTTTTTATATTTCGTAACACATTTGAGTCATCAGTTCCTTTATTCGGCAACATAAAGACTCTGGGCCCTTTCGGTCCGAAAAAGGGAGTTAAAATAAGGTGACATCAGCTTACTAAAACCCTTCACAACTTTTCTCGAGGTGATCTTCTGGAACTTGGACTGGGCAAATAACGAAATCATGACAGACGACAAATATCTAAGTAGCTTCAGATTAACAGACGACATTGTCTTTTTTACGGATAAACTTCCTGATTTCCAAAAGATGCGAGGCAAATTGAACAAAGGAAGCAGAACAATTGGCCTTTGTATGAACTTCAGCGAAATAGATGTCATTTATAACGAACACGTTGAGGACAAAGACACAACGATAAGTCAGTAAGTCCTTACATATCGATATCTATGTATTGCAATATACCGAATACAGTGTGGACACACAATTTTTCTGAAAAAAGTAGGCCACTACATCTAAGTGAAATCCTCAAAAGAAGAAGAAATCAGGCAAAGAATAACTCCGGGTTGACAAGGCTTCGGGAGAGCAAGCTCAATCTTCAAGAACGAGAAAATCCTGAGTCCTAAAAAAAAGCTATACATTAAAATTACATTGAAAAATAGGTCTTGTTAGTCAATCAATACAAACCACCACGTGAGCAATGTCTTTTGGTTGCATGTTGGGGGTGATCAATCAAAAGTTAAAAACATTCAAAAATCCCATAAGTCATGAAAAGAAGGGTATACAGTCAATGTATCCTCTCATTAGTCATCAATGGAGCCAAAAGATGGAACCTGTATCAAAACCGAATATAGTGAAGGTGGTTCCGATTGTAAATTGTACATATTCACTCCTGCACATATTACCGATGGCGATGCTGAGCAATCCTTTGATGACACACGGTCAAAAGAAGTTTTTAAAAATTCATTTTTCAGAACAAATTTAAAACTTTATTCTCTTCCACTAATAACAGGAATTTTAAAATCTTAAAATTTTGATTTTAAAATTTAATAACATTAAAAGACTTATCATTATTTTCTCTTATATATATATATATATATATATATATATATATATATATATATATATATATATATAATGCTCTTTGATATGAATAGAGCACTCTGGGGGATGGGGGATTTACGCAAATATGGAATATATCGTTTAAATTCAGCCTTACTGACCAAGACTCAGAGGTAGGATATCGGCATCTGGGTCTGAAGCGAAGGTTTCAATCTCGTGGTACTGGATGGGATAACGGATTGTCTATAGCTGCACTGAAGAGTTGTAATACAACGGAACAGCTATCTGTGGATGACACAATATATATATATATATATATATATATATATATATATATATATATATACATATTATTGAAACCTTTGCTTCAGACCCGGAGGCCGACGGAACTAGACGGTCAGTAGGGCTGAATTTAAGCGATATATTTATTATAGATTGAATTCCCCATCCACCAGGATGCTCTATTCCTATAGAAGAGCATTGGACGGGTTACCTCACTTAAAGAATGCTCAACCCTGAAAAGAGGAACATTAATTATTGTATCATCCACAGACAGTTGGGCTCGTTGTATTACAACTCTTCAGTATGGCTACAGACTTTCCATTATCCATCGAGTATACACACACACGTATATATATATATATATATATATATATATATATATATATATATATATATATATAATACAAAAGTTGCAAAATCATCTTCAGTTGGAATAGAAGTTGGGGTTAAGTTCAATCTGGTAGCGGTGATGTTTATTATTATCAAATTTATCATCATTTAAGAAAACACTTTTTTTGGCAAACTTTTAAATCATCTTCATTTCCAGTCGCTGTCGAGCTATATTCCATACATAACTTGGGGTGATTTTTTCTCGTTCTATTTACTGCATCGGTTTTCAATTTCGTTTTCAAATTATACTCTTTATTCAAATATATTTTCAATTCAGCAAAACCTTTTATCCAACTTCGTATTTTCACTGTGCTAAATTAAATTTATTTATTCATTTATGATGTTTCTTGTGATTTGTTTTATAAATGTAATGACTAGACACACACACACACACACACATATATATACATATATATATATATATATATATATATATATATATATATATATATGTATATAACTTCAATTATATATATATATATATATAAAAGAAAATATTTCTTTGTGTATCTAAACACACACACACATACATACTCACACACGTATATATATATTCACTTTAGCAAATAATTCGGTCAGAATAAAATTTTGATTCCTTAACCCGTCTTATTCACACACACACACACACACACACACACACATATATATATTCATTAGAATAAGATTTACAAAGATGAATGTCAACATTCCTTGCCTTATGCACTCTTCAGCAATCAGCAATGCATTTTTTCAAATTGTAAATATAATCATGATGGCAGAAATAGAATTTTCTAGGATCTGTTCATCGAACCCGCTATAAGAAACATCAGAAAACTTGAAAAAAACAGACAAAAAATATCAATACTATTCAATATGAATAAACGCACACACACACACACACACACACATATATATATATATATATATATATATATGTATATATATGTGTGTATATATATATATATATATATATATAAAACTGTTAGATACGTACGTACCTCTTGAAGGAAACTGTTACATAATTTTTGTTAATGATAATTTTGTATAAAATCGTCAGTACGTGTGCTCGATGACTGTTTATTGATGAGATTATTTTGAGATAGAATTCGTCAGAGCAAATATTGTGAAAAAAGTCCTTCCACTTGAAGAGATGTCGTAAGCACTGAAAACTGTATTTTCACCTAAAAAAGTTTTTTTCTGTTTTTTCAACAATGGCATTGTTATAGTCATGGAGATACAAATAATCAATGGAGTAGTGAAGGAAGAAAGAAAGAATGAAAGAAAAAAAAAGAAAGAAAGACAGAAAAAAAGAAGAAGAGAAAGAAAGAACAAGGAGAAGAAAGGAATATAGAAAGGAAAGGAGAAAGAAAGAGAGGAAAGGAAAAAAGGGAACTGGGAAGAAATAAAAGACAGAAAGGGAGAAAGGAAGGGCGAAAGAGCAGAAGAAAAAACAGAGACAGAAAGAGAGAAGTGAGAAGGGGAAGGAAAGAGAAGTAAGAAAGAACAAAAGAAAGAAAGAAGAAAATAAAAAGAAAGAGTAAGAGAAAGTTAGACGGATAGAAAGGAAAAAAGATAGCGCGAAAGAGAGTACGAGAGAAAGAAAGAATAGGAGAAAGTAAAAGGGAAAAAAAGGGAGAAAGAGTGAGAGTTAAGGAGACAGGCGGGGAAAAAGAATGAGAAAACGAAGGGACAAGAGAAAGAAAGAAGAAAGAAAGAGAAGAAAGAAAAGGAAAAAGAAAAAGGGATGAGAGACAGAAAGGGTGGAAAAAGGAGAAAAAAGAATTGAACAAAGAATGTCGTTGGACATGACTTTCGCCACGATTTGCCACACTTCTCTATCGTGGGCGTTGCAAAGCCAATATATTCTAAATTTGATCTGTTCATCTCTCCATCTTGTATTCTGTCGGCCTCGATTTCGTATATGATCCCTGGGGGTCCATGTTGTGAGTCACGATGTCCATCGGTCTTCTGTCATCCTTGCAACATGGCCTGCCCATTGCCATTTAAGTTTTCTAATAGATTCTATGATGTCTCTGACTACCTTTCTCTTCCTGATATACTGTGCTGTCTTGTGATCTCTCCATGTGAGGTTGAGCATGATTCTCGTATGTGCATGTTGTATACTTCTCAGTTTGCAGGTCTGTCTCTTGGTCAGATTCCATGTTTCAGCTCCATAAGTGACTATCGAGAGGATGCATTGGTTGTGTACTCTTCTTTTTAGTATAATTGGGATCGTCTTGTTTTTAAGGGAGGAAAGGCCAAATAACTGATTATAAATAAGCATTTTCTTTTCTGTTTAGCTAAATGGTAAAAGCTTTGCCACACACACACACACACACACACACACACACACATATATATATATATATATATATATATATATATATAAATATATATATACAATATTATATGAAAAATGAATTAAGTCGATATATACCGGGTGAGTATCAACATTTTGAGCCAAATGCACTCATCAGCAAACGGCAGTGTGTTAGGAATGAAATGTTGACATTTACAGAGTAAATATCCTTGTAATTCTTATTTTTATACATTGACAGCTCTATTTACCTTGTTAAATTTAGAACTGTGATTAAATAGCATCAACAACGGATAAAATCTGTTTTCTATTCCTTTTTGCGTTCTCACAAATTGAAAAATGTTTTTATGAACTATATATATATATATATATATATATATATATATATATATATATATATATGTAAGGTAAAATGAATAGATAAAACATGTTGGGTTTTTTTTTCCCTTTTGTGAAGAAAAATCGATATTTTTAATCTTCGTACTCGTCTCAGTTTGCTGCTAAGTGATAGATCAATACTATTATTCGATAATTGTGGGTCGAATTAGCCTGAATCACGGATAATCAAAAAAAAATGTCAAAACATCGGAAGAATTACAGTGGCTAAATCAGCACAAATATGTTTTTAGTTTATATATATATATATATATATATATATATATATATATATATATATATATATATATATATATATATATATGTATGTATGTATCATACTGCTACAAATATCTTTGTTACCGTTCAAATGATGAATTCAGTTTCAGGAAAATCTCCAGGAGGTTTGAATTTGAAATAAGACGTTGTCCTTTATTCAAGATGTCATTAACAGTAACAATTAAAATAGGAATATTGTTGTTAATAGCTATAAAAATCACCAGAATATTTTTTTAAACGCTGTTACGTCATCTAACTATAATCTGATATAATCTCATTCTATGGAAAGATTCGGCAGACACGCCCTTCTCCCACATAAAAATGATTACAGCCACAGATCACATCATAAATGCTTTGAGAAAACGGGCACAAAATATAGATTAATGTCAGTTTGGACCTATATTGTAAATTAAACATTACCCCATTTCTAAAACCGTAAAAACCAAACGACTTCAAACTTGACTCTGTAATGACGGGTGCACTGACCAACATATCAGGCGGATATAAACTTCTCAAGATAACTAGTTGTCGAGTAATCTCAGTGTACAAACACACACGCGGAGAGTTCACAGATTATAATAAAGATGTCATTGTCATCACCAGCCACCGTAAGTCTACTTTGGAATGAATTTTTCCAATCTCCTTCCATGACGACCGTGATTGTGTCTGGTCTTTCCCTACTACATCTACTGTCCCACAGTCACTAAGCCCTAGTCTTCTTGCTAAGAGTGGACCCTACAGAGGACCAAGGCGAAGGATATCGTACAAGTTAAGAAACAACTAAAACACACACACACACATCTCTCCCTCTCAATTAAAGAAAAAACAGTCCTTCACTCAGGAGATCCCTGTTCGTAAAATTCAACAATTTACACATTACAGTATGTGTTTATGAAGCATGGTGGGTCTTTTTCAGGCGATTTTTGCTTAAATTGATGAAATATTCATTCTAGAAAAAAACAACTTCTATCAATATATTCCAAGATTTGTAATGATTTAAATTACGCAGAATAAAACAAAAATAAATTAACGTAGAGAAAAGTAGCTAAATTGAAGGTAGAAATTATATTTTTTGAATTTTGAGGACAGGGGGGATAATCCCGAAGGATTGCCCTCAGACATAATGATTATTGGTTAGAATCGTTGGTTTCCCAAAACAATTAGAGCTTAATGGATAATAGAGAAATACGTTATTCAAATGAAAATGGGATTTTTATTTTCATAATTATAAGAACAAAACATTGCTGAAGAGTGCCTGAGGCAGGGAATATTGACATTCACCGGGTGTATATCCTTGCAGTTCTTATATATATATATATATATATATATATATATATATATATATATATATATATATGTGTGTGTGTGTGGACAAATCAGGCTAGCAGTATAACATAATATAATAATAGTATATTAATAATTTAAAGCCACTTCTGATATGTAATGATTTTATTTCATAGAGTGCTCGATACATACAACTTTTTACTCTTGAAGTTAAGTTGTTTTAGAGTAGAGCTGGAAATAAATAGTAGAACGTGGATTTGCTACACATGAGTTAGTTTGTGTAGCGAATCCACATTCTACTATATATATATATATATATATATATATATATATATATATATATATATATATATATATATATATATTAGAACGTGTAAAAGTGTGAATTAAGAAAGACAGATTGAGAAAACAAAAATTTGTTCCAACCGAATTATTTGCAGTAGTAAATATGTACATATATATGTGTGTATGTATGTGAGTGTGTATGTGTTTAGATATGCAAAGAAATATTTTCTTTTATATATATACAATTGAAGATATATATATATATATATATATATATATATATATATATATATATATATATATAATTAACGCTCCTCTTGAGCACTCTTTGAGTGAGGTAACTCGTTCATTGTAAGCTTATGCAATGCTCTTCCATAGGAATGGAGCACTCTGGTGAATGGGGAATATAAGCTAAATAAATATATATCGCTTAAATTCAGCGTCATTAATTCAGCCTAACGTACAGTTCCGTGGTGCAGATGTGGGATACTGGTCTTTGGGTCTGAAGCGAAGGTTTCAATCCTGCCTCACGGTACTGGATAGGATAATGGATAGTCTCTAGACCACACAACGCAATACAACGAAACAGCTGTCCGTGAATGACACAATAATAATTATCTCTCTCTCTCTCTTATATATATATATATATATATATATATATATATATATATATATATATATATGTATGTGTGTGTGTGTGTGTGCGTGTGTGTGTAGGTATAATCATTACATTTGTGAAACAAATCACAAGAAACACCATCAATGAATAAATCAATTTAATTTCGTACCGTGAAAATACAAAGATGGTTAAAAGTTTTCGCTGTTTATTAATGATGATTGTAATTTGCAGAACATTTGTTTGAAATCGGTCGCAAGTTCGATTCCTGCAGTAGCCCTATTTTCTACGATTGTTGATTTTATCCAATATTGTCTAGGCTAAGTAATACATTAACCACCTAACTCTGGGAGATCATTTCAAATAAAAGTTTCTATATAATACAATGCAGTTTATAATCAGTTTGTCGTGTCGTATATATCTATTTCTTGATACATAACTCTCGTATTGAAAGAAGTGGAAAGATTGAGAATGAGCAAGATGAGAATTTGGAGTGAAAGCAGTTATTTAAGCCTTTACATTAAGTGCGGCTGTTTAGCCGCATGGTAAGCGCATCGTTACGTTGAAGCTGCAACCCTTTTGGTTGGAAGTTCGATTCTTGCTGCAGTCTTATTTTCTTCAATTATTTAATTTATTTACGTTGTCTTGGCTAAGTTATACATTAACCGTCAAACGATGGGAGATAATTTCAAATAAATGTTTCCGTTTAACATAACACAATATATAATCATATGTAACACGCACACACACATATATATGTATATATATATATGCATATATGTTGGATTTACACCACTTTGCTTTTACTAAATACATCAAACCACGACAGCTTTGAAGTGTGTCGGTGAGTATTTGTGCTTTATTTCGATTCATTTTGTGCATCAGTTAGCCAGATATGTTGAAAGGTATCAAAGAAGCTTAAGAAAGCTTGTAAAAGTGTTTCGTTGAAAGAAAACTTGCAGACGTATACGAAGGTCACTCTGTTGGTTTGGGAACAATCTGAAAATGTCAATATATAAATGAATCGTAATTGCTTCTTTTCTTTACGCCATCCCAGCTTACAAAAGGGGAAACTCTACATTAGGATAACAGTGATACCTGTCAGAAAGAAAAAAAAAAAGGTTCAACGATTGAGTTTTCCTTAAATACCATAAGAATAGAGCACCAAGCTCCAGAAGAGGTTGACGAATACGTTTTTCTAGGACAGGTAATAAACTTAGAGAAAGACCATGGAATTGAGATAAAACTACACAGAACGATAGGCTGGAAATAATTTGGTATGAATAGAGACATATTTGAGAGCAACTTGTCAATGTGCTAAGAGCCTGAAGTATTCAAAGGTTGCATAATGCTAGCTATGACTTTCGGATGAAAAACATGGAAATTAACGATTAAACTTGGAATCGCAAAGTGAGCCATGCTAGGAATAAATCTAAGAATTAGAAAAATATCAACATGGATCAGAGGGAGGACTACGGTGAAGGATGTTATACACATAACAAAATGGAGATGTGCTTGACACTTAGCAAGAAGTGTTAGCTACAGACGGAGCCATAGGGTAACCAATTGGAGCATATAGGACAGTAAACGCAGCAAGAAAAGACCTGACATAAGATGTAAAGATGAGATAGAAACTTTTGCTATCAAGCCATGGCAAAGGTACCACAAGTGGATAGATAGATAGATAGATAGATAGATGGATAGATAGATATATCGATGGATAGATAGATACGCTGCTTCTTTACACCTAGTAGTAGTAGTAGTAGTAGTAGTAGCACTATTACTGCCTATATTAAGTATAGATAAGCAACCAATATATGATGAAAGGAAAAACGAATAAAAAATTGATAATAATGACAATGCATCCTCTGAAAAAGTCATTTAACTAGTGATTACTATTACTACTACGGCTGTTACTAGTGTTACTACTATCAGACTTGGTGTAAACAAGCAACGGGCAAAAGTAGAAAGAGAAGCTACTGAAAATAAGTCGAATTTCTAAGCTCAAGAATACCTCAGAAACTAAAGATCAACTTATTCGGCGATCTTGAAATGTATATAGAATAAAGTATAGACTTAAAACCAGAATTTCGAGCGAGATATCTTGAGGTCGACCACACACCGCAATTTACAGCCATAATAATGACGATCCTTCATCTGAAAATCAGACGACAGCTCTGCCACATTTTACATACAATTTTTTTTTTTCGCGAATTTGTGTTCTGAAGACCTTTCCTTCCTGTTTTGTGATTTTGATCGGCTGTGGTTGGATAAGAGGACCAAGATGGCGGCCAAGTGATTTTCTTTTTTATCTCACAAAGAAAAAAAAAAAACAGACCTTTCTTCTTTGCCCAAATCACAGCAGATAACGACTGCGATCAATGCAATTGTTGAAGCTTAAATGCGTGACAAACACGCCACTTATCACAAGAAAAACGGATTTCCGGACAAAAATTGGCGTATGAGATTGCATGCAGTGCTCAGTCGACTGGAAAGCGAAAGAATGTGGTCTGGGTGTGAGAGGATGATAAAGAGCTTTATATATATATATATATATATATATATATACATATATATATATATATATATATATATATATATATATATATATATATATATATATATATATATACGTATTACTGTTTTTGATGTATATATACGCATATATAAAGTATACTCCATTATATATTTATATATATATATATATATATATATATATATATATATATATATATATATATATATATATATATATATAAATGTATTACTGTTTTTTATGTATATATTCGCATATATAAAGTATACTCCACTTTATATACACACGCACATATATATATATATATATATATATATATGTGTGTGTGTGTGTGTGTGTGTGCATGCGTATGTGTGTACGTGCGTGTGTGCGTGTGTGTGTATAAATTTCACATATATGGGGGAATCTGCATTTATGACACTTTGAAGTGTGATCTCGTCACCTTTCTTTCTCTCCCTCTTTCACTCTCTTTATACACATATATACATATATATTTATGTGTGTGTGTGCATGTGTGTGCATCTCTCTTTCTCTCTCTCTATATATATGTACATATGTAGAGAAAAAGAGAGTGAAAGTTTGATAGACATTATTTGATCGATACATATTTCCAGTATATATATGTTCAGTACACACACACACACACGCATATATATATATATATATATATATATATATATATATATATATATATATATATATATATATATATATATATATATACATATATATATATATATATATATATATATATATATATATATAATTATTGTGTCATCGACAGACAGCTGTTTCAAAGTATTACATCTCTTCAGTGAGGCCGATATCCTACCTCTGGACTACGTGAAAAAGTGAGGTATTATGTTTTGAATGAGAGACTTTTTCGTGTAAAAGATATGTATATATGTTATCAGGAAATGGACATTATGTATTATAAATTTCATTATATCATATTGAAACTCTAACTTGAAACGATCTCCCGTTATTATACGGTGAATGTATCATTTGGCCTAAACAACGTAAATTAAAGAATTAAAAAAATGGGTCTGCTGCCGGAATCGAACTTGTGACCGATAGGGTAGCCGCCTCGACATAGCGTTGCTCTCTATTCCGCTCTCATGGTCTTTTGTCAACTTCGCTGACTGGAAAGCATTTAGTATGAATAGAGAAAAATTGGACTGCACTTTGCCATTAAGCTTGATACATAAATTATACCATCAATGCTTAATACTAGCTATGATTCATGGGTGTGAAATTAACAAAACGAACCACTTTAAAATCACACCGAGAGCCACGGAAAAGGCAATGATAGGAATCGCTCTACAGGATTGAGAGAGATCAAAAGGGAGGACTAGAATGAAGGATAATATACAAATAATCAAGTAGCAAAAATGGAGATGTGCTGGACTCTTAGCAAGAAGAAATGACAGCAAACGAAGCAAAAGATGGGCTGCTTAGTGCCTACAGGCAGATTGAGGGTTGAGATAGAAAGGTTTACTGGTAAGACATTGTAGGGGTCAGCACAATCGCAGTCGTTATAATTCTTTATCCATATATGCGATCTGGGACGGTCCAATATGCTACTCAGTTAACGCCGGTGCCGCACAAAATGTAGTCCCTTCTTTGTTTTCTTTATGATTATGAATATGTCAGACATAAACTGTTCATACTACTTATGTATATATACATGGCCGACCTTGGGAGCTGCAGGGTCCCAATTGGAAACACGTTTTGTGGGCCCCTAGCCAAGGTCTGTACATATTTGGAGATATGAACATTGTTTATCACAGACTTTATATCTCCCCTACAGAATGGATAGCACTCAAAATGTGCACTTGAAAATTTCTACGAAATATTTTTTACGCTGGTCTATAATTAATTATTATATTTAATTCAAGTACTGCAAAACATTTTTTGATACAAACAATATAAACAAGCACTACTGACTTTTCGAGAATTCAGAAGCTGTTCTCTGTCGCTGTTCTCAGTAAAACCTGTGTAATGATTTTAGGTGTATGTTTCAACACCAGCACGGGGCTTCCTTAGGTGCAGGGCCCGATTAGAAGTAATTGGTCTAATTGGCTCAAAGCTGTCTCTCTCTTTCTTTCTCTCTCTCTCTCTCTCTCTCTCTATATATATATATATATATATATATATATATATATATATAATGGAATGAAAATTCACTACACAAACACGTTTATGTTTCTATCCTGTTTGGGCTTCTCTAGGCGAATCTAATCGAATTTCAAGCTCTACTTCAAATCAACTTAAACTTGCTTAAATTATATGTACCAGGCACTTTATGAGATAAATCTATCATACATCAGATATTCTGTTATGCTATATTTCATCCCTGATCTGTATTATATATATATATATATATATATATATATATATATATATATATATATATATATATATATATATATAATGTGTATGTGAGCAGCAATAAGTCATCGATACATGTTTGATTAAATTCGACGGACAATAAATTCTTTTTTTCCAATCAACTGTTCCTGTTTGCGAACGGGAGAACGTGTGTTGAGATCTAATGTGTGTAAATATTGTCCAAGGGTGTGTAATCGAGCGCTTCGCAGGCGGGTAAAAACTGTTGGCGGTGAGTTTTTTTTTCTCTAATTGTGTATACCGTTAAATTCAGCGTTTACCATTACTGACCTCGTGGCGATAGATAGAATTATACATGCAACGACCTGAGTCAACAAGAATCATCATCATCATCATCACCACCACCACCATCATCATAATCATCATCATCAATAGTCTTTTAATGTCCGTCGTTGGACATAGACCTTCCCCAGTATTCGCCACAATTCTCTATCATGGGCTTCCCGGAGACAGTATTTCCTGAATCTGTCTAGTTCATTTCTCCATCTTGTGTTCTGTCGGCCTCAGTTTTGCATGCGATCTCTGGGGATGTCCATCGGTTGTCTTTCATTCTTGCAACATGGCCTGCCGATTGCCATTTGAGTATTTTAATAGTTTCTATGATGTCATGGACTCCCGTTTTCTTCCTTATATACTGTGCTATCTTATGATCTCTCCATGTAAGGTTGAGCATGATTCTCTCATGCGCTCGTTGCATGCTTCTCAGTTTGTAGGTCTGTCTCTTGGTTAGGTTCCACGTTTCAGCAGCTTGTTTTTAAAGCCTCAATTTTAGATCGAACTCGTCAACTTGAGATTTCAAGCTTGCTCTCCAACAACTGCACTTCCATGTTCTGCTCAAACCGAGTGGGCGTTTTATAGCGTTTATAAAACCAATAAAACAAATCATATCAAAATGACGAAAATATTTTCAAGTTTTTAAAGGAACGACTTAACGGCGCTGGTTTCCAATTAGTGATTGACATTACCAAAATTTCCAATTATTAAAATTGGACTTTATTCCAATGTTTCCATTTTCTTTTTAGAAGATGTCAACCAGAACTGTCATAAGAACTGGCGACATAGGTTTCTATCAGTTTTCAAGTAGGTCCGGCTGGCTGTGTTTGCATGTAGCTATCATGCTTACAGGACGTGCAAATGTAGCTAGAGGAATTAAAATTTAGATATCTACTATTTATTACGTCTACGTTTTTTTGTTTTGCTTTTTTGAAAATTTTACCCTGGGTTTTAAATGGGGGTTTGATTTGTAATATGACTTTATCGTAAACTAATCCTTTAGTTTGTGTCCGCTGTTTTTTTTTCGTTTTTTTTTCATGTCGGACTTTATTCATGATCACTGCCTTGCAATAGGTGAGAGATGTAACTCATTCATTGATCAATACTTAGAACAAAAAAAGCTTTAATTGATCACCTGCAATCCGGCATGCTGCCATGAGACGTTGGTTTCATGACAGTTCCTATTGAGTGACTAACCAGACATTTTTTTTCTTTTGTTATATTTTTTTTTTACTTCTTCGTTTTCGATTGTAATTATTTCCCCCTAAAATAAATGAATGAAAATAGAAATTCGGGGCATACTATAAGGTCTGCACTGTTTAAATATTTTTAAATGAGGCTTCTGGCTGATTAAAATGAAACGGATTCAATATGAACGGAATCTTTGTTAATAGATCGCGTTTTGCTGTGTAATTGAAGAAGAAATACACCGAGTGATTGTCTCTGAATTTAATTGGGGGGGGGGCGGGCTTTGTGAGGATTAGAAAATGGATTTTCAGACACATCTTCAGCGGCATCAGTGATTTTAGGTTATTATCGTTGCATTAATAAGATTTATTTTTGGCGGTGTTGTGATGATCATAATAATAATAATGAGAAGAAGAAGAAGAAGAAGAAGAAGAAGAAGAAGAAGAAGAAGAAGAAGAAGAAGAAGAAGAAGAAGAAGAAGAAGGATAATTTGGAGGAGGAATGGGGAGAAGGGGAGAAGAAGAAAAACAATTTTTAGGAGAAAAAGGTAAAGAAGAATTTGGAAAGAAGATTGAATAATAATAATAATAATACTAATACTACTACTACTAATAATAATAATGAGAAGAAGAAGAAGAAGAAGAAGAAGAAGAAGAAGAAGAAGAAGAAGAAGAAGGATAATTTGGAGGAGGAATGGGGAGAAGGGGAGAAGAAGAAAAACAATTTTTAGGAGAAAAAGGTAAAGAAGAATTTGGAAAGAAGATTGAATAATAATACTAATAATACTAATAATACTACTACTAATAATAATAATGAGAAGAAGAAGAAGAAGAAGAAGAAGAAGAAGAAGAAGAAGAAGAAGAAGAAGAAGAAGAAGAAGAAGAAGAAGAAGAAGAAGAAGAAGGAATAATAAGGAAATTTTAACGGGGACAATTTGAAGGAGAAGAAGAATTTGAGGAATTTGAAGAATTCGAAAAAATAGAGAACTGAAGAAGAAGAAGAAGAAGAAGAAGAAGAAGAAGAAGAAGAAGAAGAAGGGGAGGAGTTGAGGAGGATGATAGAGGGGGCAATTTGAAGAATGAAACACTGATGAAGAAGAATTTGAAGAAGAGGAATTATCAAAATAATTGAAGAATGGAGGGAGAAGAAGAAAAAAAAAGGTAAGTAGTAAAAAGAAAAGAATAGTTATAATAAGAAGAAAAAAGAAAAAGAAAAGAAAAAGGAGTCCATCGAGATGGAAGAGGTTTAAAAGGAGACGGGAATAATTTGGCAATAAAAATAATCATAGTTTTATTTGGATTACAATTGACATTATTGAATACAGGAGATGCAGGGTGATCGAACGGCACAGCAAATATCATCGTGAAAGTCGAGTTCGATCCCTGGTTGGCTTATTGTTATTCTCTTTCTCCCAACTGATTTTTTTCTCCTCCTCGATTTTTTTCTTCCTTGCACTAATTATTTTTAATTATGGTTTCTTCTCCTTCTCCAAAATCTTTTTTAAAATTCTTCTTCAAATTCTTCACATTCTTCTTTTTCTTCTTCAATTTTTTCTTCTTCCTTAGCATTGATCTGGAAAGACATGAATATATTTCACCCCCACTCCAGCTACGAGTAAAATAGTCCAGGGTGAATTGTATGATACTACTTCGATTGCTTGGCGCCTCAAAGTCTATTTCACATATCAAACGGGCCAAATGAGTACATATATGATATGTAGAGCCGAACGCCATTACCAAAGTAAGGGCATTACTTACTCATTTATAACTAAAACAAGAAGTTGACAAATAGGAATTATATCACCAATTTGTTTTCTATATTATTATTTGTATAATGAAGTCATTATCAAGTGACTCATGCAAATAATAATTACCAATATGCAGATGTCTGCTATTACGCTAAGGAACGCAGCTAACATAGTAAGATTTCTTTCATGAACTTGACGTAGTAAAATGATATTTCTTTTATATTCTAATGACGTGGTAAAATTCTATTATAAAGAACAATGAAGATAAAAATAATAAACACAAAAAATAATCTATTATCTACGTATATAGAATGCAATATGTATAGAAGGCTATTCTCCAAGCTCAAAGCAATGCAAATCTCTATTATCCACTCTGTAAAATGCAATGTGTATAGAAGGCTATTCTCCAAGCTCGCTGCAATACAAATCTCTATTATCCACGTCTAAAAAATGCAAAGTGTGTAGAAAGCTATTCTCCAAGCTCAAAGCGATGCAAATCTCCATTATCCACGTCTATAAAATGCAATGTGCATAGAAGGATACCCCTAAGCTCACTGCAATGCAAATCTCAATTATCCACGTCTATAACATGCAATGTGTAGAGAAGTCTATCCCCCCAGATCACTTCAATGCAAATCTCTGTCATCCACGTCTATAAAATGCAATGTATATAGTAACCTATTCTCTCAGATCACTTCAATGCAAATCTCTATTATCCACTCACATAAAATGCAATGTGCGTAGAAAGCTATTCGACAAGCTCACTTCGATGCAAATCTCTATTATCTACGTCTATAAAATGCAATGTATATAGAAGGCTATTCTCTTAGCTCACTGCAATGCAAATCTCTATTATTCACGTCTATAGAATGCAATGTGTATGGAAGGCTGTTTTCCAAGCTCACTACAATGCAATTATCTAGTATTCACGTGCATAAAATACAAGGTTTATCCATCTATTACATATATGCCGTCATCTATGACACCACGGATAAAACAATATTTCAAGTTTAGATTTTCATTTTTTTACCTGAAGGAAACACTTCTCTTTAGCATACCTGGATTGACAGCACCACAACTCTTTGACTTAGTGGACAAATAATAAGTAAAACATGAGTTTTCTATTTCTTTGATTGACCGCAGGTAACTAATATCACAGGAAACAAAACTGCGGATAAGGGGGCACTGTAATCAGTTGTACTGAATTAAAGCAAAGATAGACAAGATATATTGGAATAAAAAATCTTGTCGGACGCAATCGGAAGAAGTACATGCATCCACGTGTTTGTTTGTCCGTCTGTTCGTATGTTTGTCTACACGATATCTCCATGAATCTTACAGAAATTTTGTTGAAACGTTGGCCATGAGCAGCATAAGAATTGATTAGATTTCGGGATGCATACAAGAATTTGTTCCAAATTGAGTGTTATATGTGCTTAATTGTGTCTGTCGGTCCATATGTCTATTCACACGATATCTCCATGAGTTTTCATTGAATTCCAATTAAACTTCGTAGAAAGATGGGTCATACACGACAAAAGACGTGATTCAATTTTTGGATGGATCCAGGAATTCATTTTTGATTGAGAAATAGTGTATTATTCGCCAGAAAAAGAGGTAACAAACAAACGATTGATAGAAAAGTCTGAATTTAAATTTCAAAGGAAGTAACTTCAATATTTATAGATTAGCATTTCTTGCCCTTGTTTTTTTGATACCCCATTTTATTTCCAGTCAGCCTCTGTTTGTTTATGGCGTTGGCAGAGGCGTGTACTCTCTGAATACACTATAGTAATAATACTGGCCTCCCTTCTTATAACGCGGTTCGTCGTAGCGTGTTTCGCGTTATAGCAAAGGTGGATGTCAGACCTGAAAATATTAATTTGGCTCCAAAGTTGCAGGATTTAGTTAAAGATAGTTAGATCAAGCTCCATATTGGCAAAGTTTGAATTTTTCTTAATCGTTGCTCGGTTTTAATGCGGTTGGCTCTCGTGAACTCCAACACCTGCGTAACTGGAGGCAGTTGTATAGAGTCGCTTGTTTCCGCCGACTGGTGCGAAAGGTCAGTGAGTACAGCACAATAGAATTATGAATCGTGCAAACAGGAATAATTGAGAATAAGAAAAAATATACCGAATGAAAGGTTAATTGACAGGTCCAGTTAGTCCCTCGATAGAAAACGTCATGCAACAAATGTCAATTGATCGCATGTCGTGTTGGGGGTGATGAATTAAAAAAATTGGAAAAAGGGATGGCAATGGATAAGCTACGTCTCTCACGTTTTGTTGGGCGGTGAGATCACTAAGAAGTCTGAATTTTCGAAAAAAAATAAAATGAATAAAATAAACATGAACGCCACGGGAAACCAATGTGTCTAATGATCCAATTTAGCATAAACTTACATTTCAAATTACCCCCTTTGCCCCCTCCCCCAAAAGAAACCCTAAAGGGTGGGATTTTCACCAAACGAATACATAACGAACAAAAAGCAAAAAAACGTAGTACGTAGTGAATGTTAAAATTTTCAGCCCTCTAGCTCATTTAGTACGGCCTGTACGAGCAATACATGGATTTATCTCCAATTAGATAGATAGATAGATAGATAGATAGTCACCCAGTCAGTTGTATTTAAAAACTGAAGAAACATATGTTGACAGTTTTGGTTTGCAGTTTCTAAATATAACCGAATAAAAAAGTTAATTGATGCAAGCAAAGTTAAAATAATAAATGAGCTTCAATTTAAACTACTTCGCTAGAACAAAAGAGGAAAAATATTATTCAAATACCAGTAACAATAAACATTACATTCACTGCGATAATAACAAGGAAAGCGTCATAAACTGTAACAGTAATGAGTTTCAGAGGCAACTAAGAGCAAAAAGAAAATTAGAAATGATAAATTTGCCGGGAAATTAACTCGAGTACTATAAGAAATGAACTGAATCCTATGTCAAGTCGCAAGAAATAAAACAGAACTAAAAAGCTCTCAGAGAGCGCATATCTTTGTCGACGCCATTGTCAGGGGAGGTGATTGTGGATGGATCTGCCTGGAAATTCAATCAATTCTTCTGTAGCCTATCACCCGTCCTTCGATGAAATCTTATTGATATACATTGAGAACTTTTGGAGATATCGGTTGGACAGATGCGAAATTTAGGAGATTGTAGTGTGGCTATATAATTACAATGTAGGGTAAGTAATTGTGCATAGACGTACCCAAAATTTAATCATATCTTTTCTAGCATATTGCCCACACATCCACAAAATTTCATATATATTCTTTGAGAACTTCCAGGGATATTGTGTTGACAGACATGAGTGCATGGAAAAAACAGAAAAGATATTTCTCAATCAAAAAGTAATCTCCAAGCAGCTTCTTCCACAGAATCTGGTGAAGAGACAGACAGAAAGACAAATGGAAAGAGAGACGGAAAGACGTCGACATATACCTGAACTTCACGAACCAAGTTGGTTTTATACGATGATCTCACGAGCCTCTGACAAATAATAAGCAATCAATTTTATCGCAGGGTTAGTACATTAACTTAAAACAACTAAAAAAATACCACTTCACACTCTTGAAGTTCAAATACAACTTGACACAAAATTCGTTTCAAAAGCATAGATATGTATAACGTACTCGTTGTATTGTATGCGTATGAATCTCACAGTAAGTGGCGAAAATCGGAATTTTGAGACCTGCTGGGCTTAGTTATTTGACTCCCTCCAACATTTAGTGCATTTGTTCCCAACCTGGGCTACGCAGACCCCCGATGGTTCACATCACTGGAGATTAGTGGGTGGACATTTCAAAAGCTTGGGGTCCGTGATTTTGATGAGTAGACAGTCTTTCCAAAAGCAGTGGCAAACCTACAGATTTGATTGCCGGGGATGGGGGCTGGTCCTTTGGGGCCGCCCCCAATATCAGATTTAAAAGATTATATTCAACCTCACATGGAGAGATTATAAGACAGCGCAAAACATCCGGGAGAAAACAGGAGTCAGGGTCATCATAGAATCTATTAAAAATTCAAATGGCAATGGGCTGGCCATGCTGCAAGAATGGCAGACAACCGATGGATATCACAACTCACGACATGGATCCCTAGAGATCACATGCGCAACTGAGGCCGGCAGAGTATTAGATGGAGAGACGAGCTTGACAGATTCAGAAAGTACTGGCTCTGCGACGCCCACGATAGAGAAGTGTAGCAAATCCTTGCGAAGGTCTATGTCCAATGATGGACGTTAAAAGACTGATGAAGGATGAGAAATTCACTTGGCGAACGACTACTCAGAAAACTTTTGACTCACCTTGACTGGAGGTCCGGGTGTGGTTTAAAATAGTTGCCCCCACCCCCTTACTCAGCAATTCTTCCTGCTATCACCCTCAACTCTATCTCGTTAAATCTCTGTTGGCATTTTAAAGCTATCCCAAGGCTACTATTACTTATATGATTTGATATGTTTGATCAATAAATTATCGATTACTTAATAAGATGATTAAATATATTAATATTTCAATCTTGATTATTCCATTATCACTAATATGCTTTTCTCTTACTGTTTATTTATTGATTTATTTATTGTGAACCTACGACCCGATAAGCAGACCCAGCAATAGCCTAGAGCTCGTGCTTTGAAGAGCCAAACACTAGAAGATTAACAAAATATACATTTGTCGAAAGAAAAGAGGAGCGGAGAAAGGGAAAGAAACAGAGAGAAATAGAGAAGTTGAAATGAACATAGAAACTTTCACAAATGAATAATCATGGCCATGGTTACGCTGAGGGCATCTGAAAGAGAAACATGTTGTTACATTATCATTGAATTGCAAATGTAAAGCATCAGGAATAATTATATGATAGGCAAAGTAGACAGAACCCAGGAAAAACTGAAAATGTCGGTTTTGTTGAACTGACAGACGATACCATAAATGCAATAAGCTGTCTTGACTTTTTCAGTCATGATTTGAAAATTTTTTTTTTTTTTTTTTGCGATTAAATTTTTGTTATTTCTATTTGGAGTCCATATAAGATAGCGAACATCGAATGATAAAGAACCACTTACGTAAACAAATTTTTTTTTATTGAAAAATAAAAATTTGACATACCAGATCAACCGGGGGGACACGGAGGTCTCAAATTAATCGACTTAACGTGTGGTACTTGAAAGTACCGTTAGTACACAGAGAGTTGAAAGTGTGGAAAACATCTATCACAAGAAAATCAGCATTCGTTATACCGACTTTATGCCTCGAACAGATCGCTGACTTGTTGGTCCCAATGGGAACGAGATAATCATACGTATCTTGACACACTGTCACGAACCGACCAAACAAAAACTTTCATATCTCGCTGTAATTTATTTTCTCTTTGAAATATTTTTCAGTCGAATACCCCCCTGACCTGCACAAAACATTTTCGTTTGAAAAAGAAATCTATATCTAGAGATACAATACATTGCTTAGCCGTTAATAGTCCATGAGATAAGGGGTAAAAATCGAATATCAGGTACCAGATATCTAACCAAACATATTATACATAAGAAAAGTAATGTTAAATAACACTGTTCCTTATATAAGTATAATAACAGTATGAACTTGTATCAGACTATTTATAAAGGGAGATCTGATGGGAATCGAACCCACTAACACAGTTAGCAAAGTTTTAAACTTTCTGATCATTGCTTTACGACGTCTGTCCTGATTTGTTTATTTTCAATATGATCTTCGGGTTAATTCCAATAGATAAGATTGGATTTATTTTTGTAAGGGGAAAAATACTGAATTCGTTTACCGGGATAGGAGCATAATTTGAAGGGGACAGGGATTATTTTTTCCGGCAAAATTTTACACCCTCCCTCTGTAGTGAAATAATCCAATACTATTCCTGCAAAACAAGAAAATCATACTGCACATTATCACAGGAGTTTTTATTTTTATCTTAATTATTTATGACTGATATTCTAGAAAGAAACTTCTGAAAATTTACAGGTACCTCCTGCAGTACTATTAAATACTCTAAAAGGTATTCATACCCCACTATTTGTTTCCCTGCTACTTTTTCAAACGGGTTCATTTTATTATCCAAGACCAGTGCGGCACTGTACCAATTCACTGAGATATTGACTTTGCAGAAACTGTTTGAATCCACCAACTCTTCGCATGACAATCCATTCATCCTGCAAATGTCTGCATCTGTGCAAACAGCGACCTGAAGACAGAAGCCGAAACTGTTTATTCAAATATTAATCCTGTTTTTCTCGTGGATATCAATTTCCCGGATCACATCACCTGAGAGACAGGGTTCCCTTGAATTGGGGATCTCCCACCAAATGTCGTGTTGTACAGACGAGCTACAAGCATTTGACGTAGTTTAGTGCATACATTGACTAATTGTCTCGAAAGCAGTTTGCAGTGAATCTGTTCGACACACTTATACATGTATATATAAATTACTTCAAATGGCTTCCAAGACGATCCTACCTCGAATGCCAGTGTCATCGAATTTGTTGTTTAACCTATTTGTCTGTGTAGCTAAACCAAACTGATATATAAAAATGACATCAAAGATCTGGTGTACTTAGAATCCATGATTCAGACAGTTGATAGATATATTAACCACTACACCAAACTAACACTTGCAGAAAAAGTAGGCTAAATGAATCGTAATTGGCAGGGTGGGTTATTTGGGGAGACATTACTTGAATGTTTGTGAATGTTTGAAGGTGTCACTTTTATTTTATTTCATAAGTAAATTCCTCTTTAACTTTCAAAATCATTGGAGCAAAATAACTGAAAAATAGAACATTTTCAAGATTTGGAAGAAATTATAATGTTCTGCACTTTCTTCCTGTCTGAGAAATTCATTGAGCAAACATTTTTTTTTTCTCCGTTCAAGTTTTGGATTTTCATTCCTTTCATATTTCATCTTTTCTGAAAGTTTTTTTTTTTGGAGAATACGAAGCAGTTAAAAAAATTTTTTTTTGCCTAAGAATCTTTAGTTATTCTTTGACCCTGAAAATCTCTTTTAGATTTTTAAAAATGCTCTTTTTATTTGAAAAAGCAAAAACTGGTTTTACGAAGTTTTCTTAAGATGAAATAAATATTTCGCCTCTGAAAATTATTTTAGAAATTAAATTTGTTTTTACTAACAATGTTAATTTAAAGTTTATGAAAATCTGAAAAATAATAAATTGTTGCAATTGATTTTGGGAAAAAATAATAAATAACCACACAATTTACTTATATTCAACACAATTGCTTCTAAAAAATAATGAAGAAAAGAACTCCTTTGGTCATTTCATTTTCAACATTTCCATATTTCAAAATTATCTTCTTGTTGATTCAAGTTGGTTGAGGGACACAGGAAGAATTCCAAATTAGAAAGAACATGAAATAACACCACCAGAACATGACAAAGTTACGCAGACCCCATGACAACGATGGATATCACAAGTTTGAAAAATTCCATTTGAAACTGATCTGGAAACGTTGCCACTCAGCTAAACGCGTAATCAAAAACAAAACCACAGAGGAGTGTACCTGTGAAAAAATCGCTTCTATTGCATTCTTTCATTTTATTACTTTGGGGTTTGGTACATGAGTCATCCTCACAAACTAGTTTCAGTTACTTTGCCATCGTTAGCGCATGTGTCAGAATGGGCGAAGAATTCTTGTTAACTCTGATACGATAGGAACCTCTTGGTGTGTGGGTGTTATTAGAATCGTATTATTCACCCGAGTTTCGTCTATCTGTGAGAAGTAGTTAGTGTGTGTATATGGTATATACTCTTCAGGCCGTTTTGATCATATCAATGTTTAAATTGTTTTTCTTATCAATAGCTTAATTAAAACAGCAAAGTTAGTGCCACTGAAAGTCATCATCGCCTTGGGTTATTTAAAAAAATTGTACAGTATTCTGATGTCGGATCATATTGACAAAAGGCACACCAGAATTGACTGAAATGAAAAAGATGCATCCCTGCTTTACACCGGATGACGTCAGTTCGTACGTCAATAGTCTTACAAGCATAAACAAATACGAATGGGTTTTTACGAAGATTTATTACTATGGAATAAAACGCCAATTGGTGGCATATTTTAACTCTCGGACAATCGTTTTCAAGAACTCAAATTGGATTTTTTTATCGACTTCGTTTATTCAAAGTTCATTAAGTTCAGAAAACAACCAGGTACGATTCGCCTTACAAATATTCATTACGATAAAAAAAAAATTCCAAGTTTTTGAAAGAAGTGTCGATGAGGTGAAATGTCAGCTTACAGACTTATTGATTCAGTCCCATGTAGGAGTCTTGAATGAACATTATTTTCAATTTATACCGTTGCTTCCCGAACATTTCTGACTGATCATCATCATCATCATCATCATCATCATCATCATCATCATCAACAGCAGCAGCCTTTTAGAGTCCTTCCTTGGACATAGACCAACCTCAAGATTCGACATCTCTCTCTATCTTGGGTGTCGCGGAACCAGTACTTTCTGAATTTGTCTAGCTCGTCACGCCATCTTGTTCTCTGTTGGCCAACATTTCGCATACAATATCTGTGAATCCATTTTGGGAGTCGTGAAGTCCAGCAGTTGCCTGCTTTTCTTGCAACATGACCAGCCCATTGCTATTTTAGTTTTCAAATAGCTACTATGATATTTCAGACCCCCGCCTTTTCCTTTATCGCACTGTCTTGTGGTCTCTCCATATGATGTTGAGCATGATTCTCTAATGCACACGTTGCATGGTTGTCAGTTTGAGGGTCAGTCTCATGGTTAGGTTCCATGTTTCAGCTCCATAGGTAACTATCGGAAGGACACATTGATCGTAAATTTTTTTTTTAAGCTCATAGGATTCTCTTGCGTTTGAGAGTTGAATTTGCACTACTTTTGATTACGCGTTTAGATGAGTGGCAACGTTTTCAGATCAGTTTCAAATGGAATTTTTCAAACTTGTGATATCCATCGTTGTCATAGTGTTCGCCAACTTAGAATTATTCTTCAGTTGGTTTCTTGATGAACTCCAGGAAAACAAAAGTCATGTATAGCAGACATTTTGAAGACAAACACGCTGGGGTCAAAATAAAAGAGGCGGAAGAAAGAAGACCAATAAATCTACCTAGGACAACCTCATATTAACCAACATTATTCTAAATCTGTACTTGTGTTTCTCAAACTTTTCCTGACTACTGGACCAGTTTATAGTATATATTTAATCAGTCTCAGTCCACGTAAATTCGGCTGAGGAAGATTCATTGAAAATTAAATTTTAGTAATTCAATTTTTCGTTTGTTTTGGAACCGAAAATAAAATTGTACAAAAATATCTAAAAGTACATATTTAATTGATATAAAATGGTTAGTTGCTCAGTAGAAACCGTCATACATGCCATGTTGGGAGTGATCAATTAAACAATTCGAAAAAGAGGATCAATCAATAAATTACCTCTCTCGCTTTTTGTTGGACATTGATAACTAAAAAAGTCTGAATTTCCAAAAAATAAGCTTGAATGCAATCAGATATAACTGGAAGTACCAATTTAGCATAAACTTACATTGAAAATTGTATCTACCGTTAGAGATGTATTTGAAGGAAATTAAGAAGGAACGTTCTTTTCTAGAAATAATCAGGTGTCAATGTTTAAATTTTCATCCCTCTAGCTCGATTGGTGCAGACTGTACACATGATACATACGCACATACATAGCCACCAAGCCAAACCAGCACAAAAACTGAAAAAAAAAACTATACTGATAATTTTGCGACGGTTTTGGGTGACGGTTTCAAACAATTAATCTAAAGGATTGGCCTGATGTAATGTGATTTATCATTAGGTTTGGTGCAAAAATAATTGCGGTTTTAGTCATTCAAAATTTGATTATGTAGCTATGTCCATGGAACTATGTTCATTTTAAAGTGTGAATTTTGATCTATTTATTTAAGCTGCACGCTTTCTTAATTTTGTTTAAAGTGAGATGTGAAGCAGCGGAAACAGCTCGCAATACCAACCAAATATTTGGTAAAGGGACCGTCAACGAACGTACCGCTCAGCATTGGTATCCGAAATTTCAAAATGGGGACGAGGGCCTTGGAGACATTAACGTTCTTCTACAATTGAAGTCGTCAAATTCCGGGCCATTATTGGGGTAAACCCACACAAAGCAACCTGAATGGTTACAAAGGAAGTAAAAGTCTACCATTCAACAGTTGTTTGACATTTGCACCAAACTGGAAAGGCAAAATATCTCGACATTCTACGGGAATAAATGTACTTCTAGCTGACAAAAAATGTGTAGATTCTGAAGGTTCTTATTTCAAACAATAACTTTTATTCTAAACTGAGTCATATGGATTTAAATTTGATTACGAAGAATCGCTATTATTTTTGCATCAATCCAATAAATAAAATCAGCTTTTCCGATGTACAAATACATACGTAGGCAGAATCAATTTGTATTCTTTCCCTCTTGTCCCACCAAACCACTCCTCGTCTCCTGACGCCTTCCAACCGCCATTGCTTTTTAGCGTTCCCTGCGCCCCAAGGGGGGATAGTGCTCGCTTTGAGAATCACTGATCTATACCAATCTTAATATTTCATTCATTAGTCAACAAATCTTCCTAATTAGAGATTATGTGTGACATCTAATTAATTATGGAAAGAAAGTGTTTCTTACAATCATATTAATTTTGCATTTTGTACACGAGTGAATGCGTATGATAAGTGCCTAACGAGCCAATTTTTTTTAGACGTTGGTGAAATCGCGTTCACAGTTGGAAAAACCGTCACTCACAACATTTTAGTTATTTTCGTAGCTACAAATATCCCCTTTTTTAGGTGTGTCTATACATCTCTATTAAACGCTTTTCGGTCAGCCTGACTTACATTGAACAACAGAAATAGGAAGAAAGAGATGAAGAGGTGTGTGATGCCATTAAAACGTATGATATTATTTCAAAGGATTAACATCATTAAAATGAAAAAAAAATCTATTCCGGTTGATTTTTCTTACCAGCTTATAATGTCATCATAGTAAAAAAGCTAAAATGGCCATTCATGGTTTTTATTGAGAGAATACTTCCAGAATATTTCATATCGCAACTAATACAAGTATGATAATGAGTTGAATCAAAGAACAACTGCTTCCTCTTCCCCTTTCTACTACTACTACCGCAGTCGGTGGACGCATTGTTGAACTTGTGGTTCTTTTTTTTGTTTTGTTTTGATGCTTGAACACTCAATATCGTGATTCTGGGGACTATGGTTATGAGTCTGGAATACTTACAAGGTTGTTATGCATAAGATGAGATGCTATGCTCCAATTTTTTCTTTACTCATTCATGCCATATGCGTTTGTAAACGCATCATTATGCAAATCCATATCAAGCTATCAAGTATCGAAGCTTTAAAACAAGACCCAAATGAGTATCTCAATTTTTAATTTGACGGAAATATCGTGGGTGGAATATGGTCGGAAAACGATAAGCGATATCTCCAGATATTCAACAAAAGCAAAACCAGTGATTGGATTCAAATAAGATCCAACTACAGGCAACAAAATAGTTCCCACCACAATTACGACTATCTGGTGTTGTGAGAGGGCCATTGACGCCGAGGTAATCAAATATCTTCTTAATGAATTTACAGGTGAAAAGAAAACCCACCGTCAAAACAAGCAATGAATAAGTTCACACACACCATTCTTGGGCGATTATACAAACTATTTCCACTGGGATGACTAACATGATTTTGATCGCAAATCATTGAAACAGTGAGTAGTATTTGGCGCGTTGGGTACTTATCATGTGCCGGTTAGCTATATATATATATATATATATATATATATATATATATATATATATATATGATCCGAGAGAACTTTCCATCGTCTATTCAAGTCATAAGTCGGCTCTGCCTGTACGTGGTTAGCTCAATGATCTGCGCAATGGAGTATAAAGATGAGGTACGGCAGTATCTCTATTTCTCTCTCTATATATATATATATGAGAACGATGATAAAATACACCACAAATGTGTGTATATGTATTAATGTGTTAAGTAGATCTTAGTTTGAAAAAAGTGTTCAATACCAATAGTAGAGCAGTTATAAAATGAGTACAGATCTTTTTCAAGATGCACATTCGAACACAATGTGCAATCTGTAATCAGCCATTGAAGAAATTTTTACTAATACATATGTGTACAAAATTTTCTCTGGTTGATGATATTTGATTGCAGTGCTGAATATTTACCTAAATAGAGCTGATAAAATATAAGATAAGATTTACAAAGATATATGCCCGTTAAGTATCAACATTTCGTGCCTAATGCCTGTTGCTGAAGAGTGCGTTTGGCACTCTACGTCAATAAAATGTTGACATTCACTGGGTATATATTCTTGTAAATCTTATATATACATACATATATATATATATATATATATATATATATTGAACAACTGTAACCATCAAAGATGGTGAAGGGACCCCCTTTATATGTGCCTGGGTTTGTTTGCATGTTCTGAGAATGGAGAAAATTTCATGTTGAGACCAGATTTGTATCGGTTAACAGTGTTTGTAAGGAATAAAGAGTCCGAAGTGAGTGTTTAAAGAGAGATAGACAGCGTTCCTAAAAAAAGAAAGTTGATATCATTTGTCCGCCTCCAAATTCTTCTTTTTCTTCTTCATTCCAATTCTATTCTCGATTTTTCTACTCTTCATAGTTTATTTCCTCATCTTCTTCCAAAGAATCAGATCGATAATGGAGTAGGAATATAAAGAAAGAAAGAAGAAAAGAAAGAAAGAAGAGAAGAAAGAAAGAGCGAGCTTGGTTGTGTGCGTAAGTGTGTACAGATGTGTGTGTTTGTGAGTGAGAGAGAGAGAGAAAATAGAAGAAAAGAAAGGAAGAAAGAGAGAGAGAGAGAGAGAGAGAGAGAGAAAGAAAGCCATAGGGCGTGCATGTTCACGTTCGTGTTCGTGCGAAAGAAATATATATATATATATATATATATATATATATATATACATATATATATAGAGAGAGAGAGAGAGAGAGAAAAATTTCCATCCAACCGACATAAAAACGAAAAACGAAGCCCCAAAAATGTCATTCCTATTTTTGTATAAACCCCATATCTCTAACCTTTCTCCTCTAAACGAACGAACAAACAAACAAACCAACAAACAAACCAACAAACCAACAAACAAACAAACAAAAAACAAACAAACAGGGAAACAAAAATCAGAAAGAAAATCCTCAATCTCCCTAACATCAACTAAGGCCAATGTAACTCGTTCCGCATCGCATCGTCTCTGATTGAGTGATGAAGTATCCGACCACACCCCACAACCCCACCAGACGTCTCATCTCATCTCATCTCTTAGCACCCTCTCTCCCATCCCTGGAACATTGGGGAGTTGGACTCATCCTGCACTGTCAGTGATCGTTTCAGTGTCTTGACTCCTCTGACACTTTTTGCTTGATACGCTACAATTGAGCACGAGCAACCCCCCCACCACTTCTTTCTCAGCTCATACATGAATGGATAGAGGCCTGGAGCGCTGGGGTATTCTCTATCTTTGATCCCGTTTTATCTGGTAAGACCTTGTCGACAATGAGTACATACAAAATGATTGCCCTATAATTAATATTATCATGGAACCTTATTCATCATCATCATCATCATCATCATCATCATCATCATCATCATCATCATCATCATCATCAGCAGCAGCAGCCTCTTAGTGTCCGCCTCTGGACACAGACCTCCCCTCCCCTCTCTCTTATGTACTCTCTGAATTTGTCTCACTTTCAGCCACGTTGTCGTGAAATGATCTCTGGAAATCCACATTGTGAATTGTAGTGTGCAGCGCTTGCCAACCTTGCTACATGACCAGCCCATTGCCATTTGATTTTTATAATGGTTTCTATGATATCTCGCACTCATGTCCTTTATCTAATATACTGTGCTGTCTTATGATCTCTCCAAGTGAGGTTGAGCTTGATCCTCTCCTGTGCACGTCGCATGGCTCTCAGTTTGAGGGCCAATCTTTAAGTTAAGTTCCTTGTTTCAACAGAAAGGTGACTATCGGGGGGGATGCATTGGTTGTAGACTCTTCTTTTTAGGACTTGTGGGATCTCCTTGCTCTTAAAAGTTGAGCTTGTTCTACCGAAGGTGTGACAACCTACTATGATTCTTTGCTTTATTTCATCTTCTTTTGGGGCATTTCATAACCTTGATAAATATAATGATCAACATTTTCCAGCTCAGCGTTTTTGATTTCGATCATTGTTCGTTTGTCTTCAACGTATTTGTTGTTCATGGCATTTATTTAGCTTAAATTCACGTGAAAACCAACTTCGTTGCTTTCTTTTAGTTCGTCTAACATTTATTCTTGAAGGGGGGGGGGTTGTTTCCTGATACTTCAGCGTGACCCTTCTTCGACTCATACATGAATGAATAGAGGCTCTGAGTGCTGGGCCATTATCCTTCTCTGATCCAATTTTATCTAACAAGGTTTGGTCTACAGTGTGTTCAAAGAAAATGATTGCCCGTCTGCATGTACTCGCTTGCCACAAAGATCTAGCAAGATAACCTAACGATATTTTCTGTGGGTATGGATGTAACCTTGGGTAAGGTTTTTTAGAAAATTAGTTTTTGGAAACCACCCACCAAAGTATTTTTTTGAGGGGGGAGCTATTTACCATAAAAATGAACACTGAACTGATTTGTCCTTTCAAGAGGCGTCTCTCATGTAGTGACGTCTCGAGAATGAAAATGATCGATCTGATATTTTAAGGAAAATGAAACAGGCAGTGAAAGCCTAGAACCGTTACGTTTATTTGTCGTCTCTTAAAAACTTTTTAATAGAAATTGGTACTGACTTAAAAGTGTTCTTAATCTTGACGATTCTTCCTTTTTGTAGATTAAACAAGAACCATAAATTCAACGGTGTGTCCACCACCCATAATGATAGTAACAGGAGTAGGAGGAGAAAGTGAAGAAGGAGAAGAAGGAGAAGAAGAAGAAGAAGAAGAAGAAGAAAAAGAAGAAGAATAAGAAGAAGAAGAAGAAGAAGAAGAAGAAGAAATTATCTCTCTTTGAGTCAATTGATTCTCATGTGATTTGAAAATTCGGACTTTTTAGTATTCACTACCTAACAAAAGGCGAGGAGTACCTTGCTCATTGATCACCCCTTTTTCCAAATTTTAAATTGATCACCCCTAACACAGCGTAGCGCTGGAAGAAGGATATGAAGAAGAAAAAGAAGAAGGACGTGAAGAAGAAAAAGGGAAAGGAAGGAGAAAAGAAGAAAGAAAGGAAGGAGAACAAGAAAGAAAAGGAAGGGAAAAAGTAGAAGAGAAGGAAGAAGAAAAAGAAGATGGAAAGGAACGAGAAAAGGGTGAAGAAGAAGAAGAAGAAGAAGAAGAAGAAGAAGAAGAAGAGGAAGAAAAAGAAGAAATTGTCTTTCTTTGAGTCAATTGATTCTCATATTGCGATTTGGAAACATTCTACAAGTGTTATTCGCAATAAAAATCGTAAGCGGACATTTTTTTGGATTTTGTGCGAATCTTCGATATTCTGTTATGACATCATCAGCAGCTGGTAAAAAAAATGGATTGTTATATATAATACACGACTCTTTCATACATTTTAATGACATCCATCTCTTCCTCCCTTCCTATTTCTGTTGTCTAACCAACCGACCGATGGACCAACCGATCAACCGACCTAAATGCGTCTTATAGAGATATTTAGAAACATGTAAAGAAGCAAGAAGACACACATGGAAGGTTAAGACTCCTTTGAGCGAACATACGTAAAAATTATAAAAGAAATAATACTTCAAATCTTATTACATAATGGATTTGGCAGGGCTGACGTTTCATATTGTCCGTTCATTGTAAATCGATCACCAACTTCTGAGCGAATTCACAAGTTCCCCTTATAAAAGTTACTTTCTTCTGAAAAACTTGGAGTTTCCGGGAGAAACCAAGGTCAGATCAAGTCAAAGCCGTTCATACTACGTAAGAAAATATTTCACCATAATTTTCTACGTTCGTTTGCTCAAAGGAATCTAAAGTGGCGTGTACGTACATTTAACATCTTCCTGAGTCCGTGGAAAAAACTCGATAAGACATTATCACCTCTTAAAAACAAATTTGACGCTTGTTAGCTCTATTGGATCCAAATTTGACTCGATCAAAAAGCCATTTTTCTGTTATACCGGGTGACATCAGTTCCAATTAAATTATAACTACGTATCAAAAGCAAATTTTTCTGTTACACAAGGTGGAATTAGTTTCAATTAAATTATAATTACGTATCCATTTATTTTCTCAGAAAATACTGGCTCCGTGACGCCCATGATAGAGAAGTGTGGCGAATCCTGGGGAAGGTCTATGTCCAACAACGGACGTTAAAAGACTGATGATGATGATGATGATGATGATGATGATGATCATCATCATCATCATCATCATCATCATCATCATCTATCTATTTCGTTACTTTACCTCCAAAACAAGTAATTTCCGCAAGAAACGAAAGTCAGATTCAGTCAAAGTCGTTCATACTAAATAAAAAAAAATAGTTAAACATAATTTCCTGCGTACGTTTGCTCAAAGGAATCTTAAGGGTCGTTTTTCCGAGACCGTAAAAACCCCTAAAAGACACTACCGGTATTTTTTTTTTCAAGATGGCGTTGCTGGCTTTATTGGACCCTAATTTGACTCGTTTCAAAAAGTCATTTTTTTCTTTTACACTGGGTGACGTCAGTTGTTTTGATTAAATTATAACTGCGTACTTATCTATTTTGTTTTGATTTGTTTCAAATTCACAGTGATAAACAATAAGGAATTTCAGTCCTAGCCTCACCAGCCTCATCAGGTAGGGGGGAGAGGGGAGAGAGAGAGGAGAGACAGAGAGAGGGGAGAGAGAGAGGGGAGAGATATCTTTAAGCATGGAATCTACATTCAAAATTCTAGCAAAATATAGTAAATATAATTTGAGATCAAATCGAGATCAAATGCTACTTATCTGTGGTCAGACTAAGCTTTTGGGTTGAAAGTTGAGTGCTTTTTCCATACGACAGTTACGGTTCGAAGTTTTCAGAATTCAACCATTTGTTATTTTGTCAAGGAGTCTCGCTTCCTTTTCAACCTTACTTGGATGTCTGAGGAGTTCGATTTTCTTTTTTTTTATTGCTTGACCTTAAGAGTTCACCTGTAATGTCCTTTCTGTTGGGAAAAGGGGGGGGGGCATTTATGTACTACTTATATTTCCTCTACCCTTGTGTTGTGTTTTATTTTGGTTTGTTTCAAATTCACAGTGATAAACAATAAGGAATTTCAGTCCTAGCCTCACCGACCTCATCAGGTAGAGAGAGAGAGAGAGAGAGAGAGAGAGAGAGAGAGAGAGAGAGAGAGAGAGAGAGAGAGAGAGAGATCTTTAGGCATAGAATCTACATTCGAAATTCTTGCAAAATATAGTAAATATAATTTGAAATAACATCAAGATCAAATGCTACTTATCTGTGGTCAGACTAGGCTTTTGGGTTGAAAGTTGAGTGATTTTTCCATACGACAGTTACGGTTCGAAGTTTTAGAATTCAACCATTTGTTATTTTGTCAGGGAGTCTCGCTTCCGTTTCAACCTTACTTGGATGTCTGAGGACTTCTCTCTTTTTTTTTTATTGCTTGACCTTAAGAGTTTTGTAACCTTTTCTCAAAAACTAAATCACTTTTTTTTCCAAAGGACGACCTGGGTTGTTTCAAATTAGATTAAAACTACGTATTTATCTCTTTTGTTAGAAAAAGATCGGCCCAAAGTAGAGAAAGTGGTCCCAAATGTTAATTTAAAGATTTTACACACTCGGTCACTCGATGGTACACAACGTTCGTTTACATATTAGTCGGGGTACAGACTGTACACCGAATGGAGGAGGATAGCTGAAAATTCAAGCATTTACCCTTTGTTAAGTCTGGAAAAACCCTTCCTCGGTGTTTTAAAACCCTCCGCCTGACACTTTTTTTTCAGTGAGGGTTCATTATACAATGAATTTTACAATAAAGTCCCCTTAGTTTGTATCCAGGGGCGTCCATGCTATTTTTTTTGAAAATTCAGATTTTTTAGTGTTCACTACCCAACAAAAGGCGAGAGAAGTAACTTGTTCATCGATCACCCCTAACGCAGCATAGTGCTGAAAGAAGGATTTAAAGGAGAAAAAGAAGACAGACATGAAGAAGAAAAAGAAAAAGAGAAAGGAAGGAGAAAAGAAGGAGGAAAGAAAGGCCAAAGGAAGAAGGAGAGGAAGGAGAAAAAGAAGACAGACATGAAGAAGAAAAAGAAAAAGAGAAAGGAAGGAGAAAAGAAGGAGGAAAGAAAGGCCAAAGGAAGAAGGAGAGGAAGGAGAAAAAGAAGAAGGAAGGGGAGAAAAAAGAAGAAGGAAAAGGAGGATAAAAGAAGAAAGGAAGGAGAAAAAGAAGGAAGAAAGGAGGGAGGAAAAGAAGGAAAAGGAAGGAAAAAAGTAGAAGGGAAGAAAGGAGAAAAAGAAAGAAAGGAACGAGAAAAGGGTGAAGAAGAAGAAGAAGAAGAAGAAGAAGAAGAAGAAGAAGAAGAAGAAGAAGACGAAGAAGAAGAAGAAGACGAAGAAGAAGACGAAGAAGAAGAAGAAGACGAAGAAGAAGAAGAAGAAGAAGAAGAAGAAGAAGAAGACGAAGAAGAAGAAGAAGAAAGTGATATAGGTGAAAAGAATAAGATCAATTGTGTTACTCTTGGAAGCAAAAAAAAGTTGTTCAGTTTATCACCACGCCCCAGTAATCCCATCACTCGGGAAATAATTGAAAAAGGGAAAAGTGTTGGCCCGGAGGATGTTGCTTGCTCAAGGCGAAAGCTAGAACTGAAAGTATACACGTCTGGTTAGTCACACAATAGAAACCATCACGCAACCAACGTCTTCAGCAACGTTGGGGGTGATCAATAGAAAAATAGGAGTGATCAATGATTAAGTTACTTCTCTTGCTCTCTGTTGGGCAATGATCACTAGAAAAAAGTCTGAATTAAAAGAGAGAGAGAGAGAGAGAGAGAGAGAGAGAGAGAGGGAGAGAGAGCATGAATTCTGTTGGACACGAACTCGGGGATCAATTTAGTATAAACGTATATTGCAAATTGAATCCCCCTTCTCCCAACTAGAAAAAAATCTTTTGGGGAGATTTAATAGAAAAGGCAGAGTGAATGTTTCAATTTTCAGCCTTTTAGCTCCATTGGTTCCCTATGTAGACAACCGATGAGCCTCACAACTCACAACATGGATCTCCACAGATCACATGCCACAGAATACAAAATGGAGAGGTGAACTAGACTAAGTTAGAACATACTGATTCTGCGACGCCCATGATAGAGAATTGTAGCGAATCCTGGGTAAGGTCTATGCCCAACAACCGACGTTCAAAGACTGATGATGATTATTATGATGATGATGATGATGTAGCTGGCACACATTATATATACATAGTCAGCAAGCCAGAGAGTTGGATAAAATTGAAAAGGGCAGAAACCAGTGTTGATAGTTTTGGTGACAGTTTTCATTTACGGTTTCTAATTATATATATATATATATATATATATATATATATATATATATATATATATATATATATATACATATATATATATATATATATATATATATATATATATACATATATATATATATATATATATATATATATATATATATATATATATTTGCTTCTGTGTGTGTGTGTGGCAAGGGAAGATTGAAATTGAAAGGCAAGGCTAATTTCTTACCCATCCCATTTCCAACAACAAAAGCCCTTGCCAGGAAAAATAATGTTTATATAAAACGCATCTATAGGACGCGTGTTTTTTTCTCCTCAAATCTTTAAATAAGCCAAAAAATATTTATAATGGAAGGGAAAAAATTGATGACGCCTGTAAGAAATCCGATATTACAGAATTTTGTCTCACGCACAACACACTCACACACACACTCGGAGGCGCGTATGCTCCCACACTAATACACACGCATGATCGCAGGCTCTCAGACACAAACTTACACATATGCACTGACAGATGCCCACACACATACACACATGCACACACATACTGATGCATAAATCAGCACACACTGAGACTGACAGACAGACACATACGACTTATTACTTTACGATCAACGGCTTGTGTTCAGTACCGTATATGATTCAGTCCGAGCAAAAACTTAGTTTCCAAGTTGTCTATATATATATATATATATATATAACAAATTAATTAATTATACGGATACATATATATATAATTATTGTGTAATCCTCAGACAGCTGTTTCGTTGGTATTACATCTCTTCACTGGGGCTATGGACTATCCATTATCCCATCCAGTACCACGAGGTAGGATCGAAACCGTCACTCCAGACCCGGCGGTCGGTATCCTTTCTCTGCGCCACGGAACTGGACGGTCAGTGAGGTTGAATTTAAGCGTCCTCAATAGCAGTGTCCTTGTGTCTGACTTAGCTTAGTAGATAAATACTGACTTAGCATTACCCTTACCACTCATCAAAAGACAATAAGAATGGAGAGTGGGGTTTTAGAAGACGTTGGTTAATACGTTACAGAAACACGAAATATGAATGACGTTACAGGAACACCATGGAAGTGAAATAAAGCAACACTTCGCGATCGGAATGCATCTGGTATGAATAGAGACACATTGAATAGTACCTAAGTAATGTGTTTAAAGCGGGAAGTATGCAATGGATGCATAATACTAGCTATGACTTACAATCAACATATAATACTAACTATGAATAACAATGAACGTACAATACTAGCTACGACTTACAATGAACGTATACTAATACCTAAAACTTACAATGATCGTATTATACAAGCTATGACTTATAATGAACATACAATACTAGCTATGAACCACAATGAATGTATAATACTAGCTTTAACCCAGAATGGACGTACAATACTAGCTATGATTTACAATGAACGTATAATACTATGATCACCAAAAAAAAAAAAGAGAGATCTCTCACCCAAAATTATCAAAAAAGTACCAGTGCAAGATTTGAGCATTATTTGTCCCGTCCCAAAATGACCATAGAGACCTTGCAGAGCATTTTTTTTTTTGAAAAAACAAACAAACCCCACAATAAGACCGTTATTTGATAGCACGTGGTGGCGCGCACGGACACACACACACACACTCACACACACACACTCGCACACTTACACACAGATTGAGTGGTCTGTAGACACAGGCTCTTAAAGAGAGAAGAATCTGTAGCCCACTTGGCTGGTTGGTCGGGCCATTTTTAGGGCTGCAGTGATTCGAGGTTTGAGAATGAAAAGAAGAGAGGAAGGAGAGAAAGGAGGTGAATATAGACGAGCAAGGACTAGGTGACAGAGAGAGAAAGAGAGAGAGAGAGAGAGAGGGAGAGAAACAGGGGGGAGAAAGAGAGAGAGAGAGACGGAAATCAAAACAGTTTGAGAGAGAGGGAGAGAGAGCGCGCAAGAGAGAGACCTATTTCCTCTTTGTAACCACCACAAATGACTTTACCGTAATTCGACAATGGACTAAGCAAGTCGACCAGTGCTAATTAATAATTAATTATCAATTTAATGAGAATCAACTAATTGATACCAGAACAAAAGCCGGAATGATGGTGACCAGGTGTAATTAATCTTAAAATCAATGCAATAATAATAATAATAATAATAATAATAATAATAATAACTCGCACTCACAGTCAATAATTGAACAACCGTAGCATCAAAATTCGAAGTTATGTCAAAGAATTCCTCTAAAATCAGAATAAGAAATGGTGCTGACCGTAAGTGTGATGACTTGATCGAAGCAATTGATAGCATAGTAGCAGGGTCTTCAGTCCTTGCAGCAAATAGATATAAGGTGAGGCACGTCTGAATTGAACAGTATATACACTGGAACATTTTGCAAAAATTATAACGCCCTATACGCTAAGAACTGGTATGAACACTTGCCTCTACCAGTCACGGAAGCAACAGATGTGACTATTCTAAAGGACTTCAATGTATATACTGATTAAGCGATATACGCGTACAGGTCAGACAATTATAGCGAAATCATCGTCATCATCATCAGTCTTTTAGCGTCCGTCTTTGGACATAGATCTTCCCAGGATTCACCACAATTCTCTATCATGGGCATCGCAGAGCCAGTATTTCCTGAATCTGTCCAGTTCATCACTCCATCTTCTATTCTGTCAGCCTTGGTTTCGCATGTGATCTCTGGGGATTCATGTTGAGAGTCATGATGTCCCTCGGTTGTCTGTCATTCTTGCAATATAGCCTGCCAATTGCCATCTAAGTTTTCTAATAGATTCTATGATATCTCTGTTTTCTCCTTTATATACTTTGCTGTCTTGTGATCCCTCCATGTAAGGTTAAGGATGATTCTCTTATGCACATATTGCATACTTCTCAGTTTGCAGGTCTGTCTCTTGGTTAAGTTCCATGTTTCAGCTCCATAAGTGACTATCGGGAGAATGCATTGGTTGTATACTCTTCTTTTTAGGATTTTTTGGATCAACTTATTTTTTTTGAAGAAAAAAATGTGCCTCTTAGTAAAAATGATTTTCCCAGTGGATCATGAACGTTGAAGCCAAGGAATTCGAGAGAATCACAAAATAAAAAGACCTTGAAATAGAAATCAGTAGAATCAAAATAATACCTGTTGTTGTTGGAGCCTTTGGGCTACTCAAAAAAAGGGACCAATGAATTTGCCGACAGCATATCTGGAAAGCCGAACATATCCAAAATACAGAATATTACGTCCACTGCACGCATCATGATAAGATTTGTTGTCAATGTGAATGTATATACTGCACCTAGCAAAGATCATTTTATGCTTATGTAGAAGTTTACTTATGAAAGTGTTGTATCATTTGTATATGTAAAAGACATGCCCCACCTTTTTTGTATTTTTTAAGCTTGTACTGTCTGTCATTGCTTAAAAGGTTGCCGGCCTTTGGTCTCTGGTTGAGACCCGGCTGGTGGCTTACATTAATTGATATCATCATCATCATCATCATCATCATCACCATTATCAACAACAACAACAACAACAACAGCAGCAACAACAGCGACAATAATAATAATAATATTATTAATAATAATAATAATGATAATAATAATAATGATAATAATAATAATGATAATGATAATAACAATAATAATAATAACCACTGGGCAAAGTGTGAAACTGTAAACTGCAATATTACTGTGGCCCAAGAGAACTAGGAGAGAAGGGCTGGAGACTTCAGGAGACTTGAGGAGACTTGCTGTCACTCAAACTCCAGCGGTTACCACCAGGCAACTGGTGTGAGATTCCTAATAATAATAATAATAATAATAATAATAATAATAATAATAATAATAATAATAATAAAAAAGAAGCAGCAGTAAAAATTATGCATAAAATTAAGGCAGTTTTAGTGAAGCTACTAATATAATCAGCAGGTCTGATTAGTCACTCAGTAGAAACTGTTGACCTACGTATTTTGAGATCACGCAGAGTTGAGGGTGATCAATCAAAAAATCGAAAGAGTAGTCGATCAATGAATTAATTACTACTCTTGCTTTTTGTTGGGCAGTGATCACAAAAATCACAGGACCTGTTCCCCCAAAATTGCAGAATCCATGCCTATGATTTATTGACAACCTCCGCCAGACCGCACCCTTAATTATTGAAACAAACATGAAATAGATATTGATTTTGCGAGAGAATTCATTCATATATAAAAAAAAAGCACGATAAATGAAACATTAAAATAAAGCAATAAAACAAACTCTGTTTCTAATTGTTTGATTTTTTAATGAAATAGATTTGTATTAATTTTCTAATCAAAAGACACCTCATCTCATGGCACCCAATAATTATTTCGTGGAACCCTGAGATTCCGCGGAAACCATCTCAGGAAACACTGAGAGAAATGGGATATGAAATCTTACACCATTCTCCAGATTCACCTGACATATCTCCTTCAATTTATTCTTCGTTCAAGCCAATTGAATAACATATCCATAACAAAAAGTTCAATAATAGGGAAAGCATAATCCACGCCTTTACTGAATCCGTGACCGATAAGCAAGAAGAATTCTTTTATATAGATGGCATATTATCATTAAATGAAGGTTGAAAAATATTGAGTCATATTTTGATTAAATATTTATTGCTTTCTCTAGTTCATAAAATCCTCCATTTTCTATTCTGAAAACAACTTCAGGAAACAACCAGGTATACTTGGGATGAAAAAAAATGCTCAAAGGTACAGATTGTCGAACAAGGCAATAGAATGCTCCTTGAAGTTTGAGGTTCAAACGAATGTTTTTACAGAACTGCAAACATTAAACGACAGAAATGCATCAAGACCTCTAAGCATTCCAAGGGATTCTATGAATCTCCGCCATCCATATATACAACCGTTATACCTCGTGAATTAAATAATGGTGGTGGTAGAATAGAGTTACCTTGATGAAAATACTACCTGTATCATTTGAATCATAAATTTATGATTAGATAACCCGACCCCCAAAAACCCAAGTCTGATTAGTCACTCAATGGGGTGATCAATTGAAATTTGGAAAAAAAGTGTTTACCAATGAATAAGTTACCTTTCTTGCCTTTTCGAGAGCTGTGATCTCTCAAAAGTACAGATTTTGACAAAAACGTGAATACATATATATATATATATATCAGGGAGGCAACCAACCGACGTCGAAAATCAAATACAGGGAACCATACCATTTTATCCTTTTTTTCTCCCATTAAACATCTTTTCAGATTACACCCCTGACTAGGGATGAGAAATGGATCAACTGGAACGTTATGTTGAAAACCTCAGAGATGCAAAGAAGAGATTCAATTGTCTGAATAAAATTTGGAATGTTAATGACTCTATAAGACAACGAATAATTTAAATAAGTCCCATCTCAAGGTACAGTGGAAAAATGTGGTATGGCCGACCATATCTGGAGAGAGAAAAATTATCGTACTCTATCTGAGATGATACCAAGATAATGAATATGGAGGTGAAAAATGATAAAATGGAAGGAAGCGACGTATAACTTCCCTTTATTTTAATGCAAAGGTTTTCAAACAAGAAGGAATCTAATCCGCCTTGGGGGAATTTTAGGGTTTCAGATTCAAACTCCACAAACTTTAAACTCCTTTCAAGCATGCACTTTTGGAGCAGATACTGCCCGAGTATATGTTAACGAAATGCTTTTTGTTGTCATATTGATGGAATTCACATCAAAGGGATTAGGTCTAGTTTCGCTTTGATAAGTTAAATATTACGTTGGCTGTTCAGTTTGCAGATTGCTCCCAGGGGAACACTTCAAAACTTTTAAAACTACAAATAAAGCAGAATATATATATGTATGTATGTATATATATATATATATATATATATATATATATATATATATATATATATATATATATATATATGTATATGTAGGTGTATGCCTGTGTGCATGAGCATGTGTGCGTTTGTATATAAAACAACAGGGGAAATTATTAAGTTCATGTTACAGTTTTTCTTTAGCGTATTTAAAAGGGGAATACTTATCTGTTCATATGTATTTAATTATCTATTATTATAAGTGCATTTTTTTCTTCAAATTAGAATCTTTTTTTACATAGTGAATATGCCAGTCGGTCTACAAAATGTAAAGAAAAAATTTAAAAAAATGAAGAAACGGGCTACCACAGGAATTGAACTTGCTTTCACCAGGAAGCCGTCTTAACGCGACGTGGCTCTAACCATCTGAGCCGAAGATTTTACGCAGACAATTTATTAATTAAAAATGGATGTATAATCTGACAGAATAATTATGAATGCGTTGTTTGGCCTTTTTAGAACCAACATCAAAATTAACGCTTCATGATTATTTTGTCGGGTTATGTATCCATTTCCTAGGACGACTGGCGTGTTCACGGTGTGAGAACTGGATGGCGGCATGAAAAATTATTATGGAAATAACGCATTTATAATAATGATGTGGTTATTCTATTTTTCATCAAATATTCATTTTTACTTTCTATGTTATTTCTTGTGTATAGAGAAAAAACGAAAGCAAAATACTCCAGAAATAACATAGAAAGTAAAAAAAAAAAGTTGCACCAGCTTACAGCAACATTTCAAAAAGATGCAGTCTTTGTCTTGAAGAAAAATTAGCAATCATGATTTTCCCTGAGCTGAAATTTCTCCCGAACAAAAGATTAGAAATAATATCAAAATGTCGGCACGATTTATAAAACAAAAAAAGCAAAAACAACGTAAGAAAATTGGAGAAAAAAAACAACAAAAAACAAAACGAACTACCCAATTGAAAATGACTGTTTAGCTGTATATAAATCCAAGAAGAAAACAGCAAAACAGTAGTCGGTCGGTTGCAATGACGATGTGAAACTGATCTATCTGCAAAAACTAATACACATACACACAGATATATATTTATATACATATAATTATAAATAAGATACTTTCATTAGAAATGCTCTTTGAACCGATAACTGGTTCATTTGATTGTTTATCTAATCACGCTGCCAAGACCAAGCGTGTGAAAACGGGATGTTGGTTCAAACAGAGTTCCTGATAAAAAATTAAGGTATTTATGATAATTGTATCGAATTAAATATCCTTTTAATTATCCCTACCCAATCTCTCTCTCTCTCTATATCTATCTATCTATCTATCTATCTATCTATCTATCTATATATATATATATATATATATATATATATATATATATATATATATATATATATATATATATATATATATGCGTGTGTGTGTGTATGCAGTAAAACAGTGCATACATCACTCTAAATATCAAGTAGCAAGAAACCGGACGTAGCTTTTTCTTTTCTTTTTATTCTCTTCTTGGAAAGATTTCTGTAATGATCATTATCATTTCAACGTCCGTTGTTGGACAATGACCTTTCCACGAGTTTTGCCAAGGATTCATCCCGATTTCGAAATGATTGCCATTCGTATAAACATTCATCATCATCATCATCATCATCATCAGTCTTTTATCGTCTGTCGTTCGACATACACCCTCCTCAGGATTCGACACAATACTCTATTATGGGCGTTGCAGAGCAAGCATTTTCTGAATTTGTCATTCTTCAACGCTTAATAAATGTAATAGCACTATTACGCCAATAACGTTTGATTTACTTTCTCATTTTTTGTATTCTTTCTTCCTTTCTTTCTTTCTTTCTTTTTTCTTTCTTTCTTTCTTTCTTTCTTCCTTTCTTTCTTTCTTTCTTTCTTTCTTTCTTTCTTCCTTTCTCTCCCCCTTCTCTCTGGTTTTCTCTCCCCAATCTTCATTCATATATATTCTAGTCTGTAGACAAAGTGGTATTGCAAGTTATGCTGGAACACGTCAACAGATAAACACACGCACGCATAATTAGGGATAGAATCTTTTGTCATCTTTGATGACTCCGGTGGTTCAATACTAGAAGTATATAGAGAAATTGTTTGGAAAGTATTATACGGCTATTTTACTCGTGCCGTCAAAAATGACAGCATATGATATTAAATATTTAGACACATTGCATTTTCTAGACATTGATAATAGAGATTTGCATTGCAGTGAGCTTGGAGAATAGCCTTTTATATACATCACATTTTATGTGAGTTGATAATAGAGATTTGCATTGCAGTGAGCTTGGGGAATAGCCTTTTATACACATTGCATTTTTTAGACATGGATAATACAGATTTGCATTGCAGTGAGCTTGAAGAATAGTCTTCTATACACATTGCATTTTACATACGTTGATAAGGTCAGTTATGTGAATATAATTTTATCACACTACATCATTTACACCCTTTTGTGTGACTTGAGCACATTGTCCTTGAATGGTTCTCAAAGTTTTTATTTTCTTGAAACTAGTGTTACTGAGAAAATATGGAGAATACATTTGGTTCTCTTTCAATTACACTTTTTTTTCTGGTTCTTTAAATTCAGCATTTTATTACGTCATTGGAACATGAATGATATTCTCTTCTACTACATTAGTTGCAATAATGGAATTATATTTCAATTAGTCAGTCGTGTCCTTTAAATGTAACGTTACAGAAGACATCTGTACATTGCTTTTTATCATGGGTTGTGGAAGATTTACCGACAGCAATTCACTGACAGCAATATACTGACATTTATCGAGATTTATATTTCATCAAAATACGGTTTACCGAGATGTAAGGTTTGTCGAGATCTTTCAAATCACAAAATGGTTAAGAATTAAAGATACTTCACTGGAACGTAAAAAATATTAGAAGGTTTGAGGTTAGTTTTGCAGAAGGCTCCAAAACTTTTTAAATAATTCACTATTGTATTAACTTCTAATTGTGAGAAAGATAACGGTGAAGGTTAATACTCAATAGTCAAGAGTTAAATAACGATTTACGATTCTTCAACATATGAGAGGTAAATATGAACCAACAATTCACCGACAATAAATTACCGACAGCAATTTACTGACATATATCTACATTTATAATTCATTGAGATACGGTTTACCGAGGTATATAATTAGCCGAGATCTTTATAACTACAAAAGGTTGAGAATTAAAGAGAATCAACTGAAATGTAAAAATACTAAAAGGTTAGAGGTTAGTTGGGAAGAGGGCTCCGTGCCTTTTAAAAGAATTTGCGATTGTTTCAACTTCTGATGGGAAAAAAATAAAAAATTGAGGTGAAGGTTGATAGTCAATAGTAGTCAAGAATTCAATAACGATTTACAGTTCTTCATCACAGGAGAGGTAAATATGAACCAACAATTTACCGACAATAACTTACAGACTGCAAATTACGGACATTCATCGAGATTTATTATTCATTGAGATACGTTTTACCGTGGTAAATGATTAGCCGAGATCTTTAGAATTACAAAAGGTTGAGGATTAAAGAGAATCTACTGGAATATTGAAATATCAAAAGGTTTGAGGTTAGTTGGACGGACGGCTCCGCGCTTTTTTTAAATAATTTACTATCGTCCTAACTTCTGATTGATAGAAAAAATTTAGGTGTAAGTTGATAGTCAATAGTAGTCAAGAATTAAATAACAATTAACAATTCTTCATCACAGGAGAGGTAAATATGAACCAACAATTCATCGACAACAAATTACCGACAGCAATTTACCGACATTTATTTAGAGCTATGATTCATCAAGATACGTTCCGCCCAGGTATATCATTGGTCAAGATCTTTAGATTTATGAAAAGGTTGAGAATTAAAGAAAATCACTGGAATGTTAAAATATCAAAAGGTTGGAGATTGGTTTCGTGCCTTTACAAATAATTAACTTAACTTCTGATTGAAAAAAATTAGAGAGAAGATTAATAGTCAATCATCATCATCATCATCATGATCATCATCATCATCAGTTTTTAACGTCCGTCGTTGGACATAGACCTTCCCCAGGAACCAACGGGTGTAGCAGAGCCAGTATTTCCTGAATCTGTCTTGTTCATCTCTTCATCTTGTGTTCTGTCGGCTTCAGTTTCTTATGTGATCTCTCAGGGTTCATATTGTGAGACGTGATGTCCATTGGTTGTCTTTCATTCTTGCAACATAGCCAGCCCATTGCCATTTGAGTTTTTTAATTGTTTCTGTGATGTGGCAGACACCCATTTTCTTCCTTATATACTGTGCTGTCTTGTGATTCCTCCATGTAGTCGACAGTAGTCAAGAATTAAATAACTATTTACAATTTTTCATCTTAAGAGAGGTGTATATAAAACAACAATTCACCGACAGCAAGTTAAAGACAGCAAATTACCGACATTCATCGAGGTTTTTTATTCACCGAGATAGGGTTTACTGGGGTATAAAATTCTCCATCAGCAGAGAGGTGAATATAAATATCCCAAATTGAATTAAAAACACTTAAATACAAAAATGGCGCTTAACTACGATGTGCTGCCAAAAGATGCTGGTCACAGGATGGTCTTTATTGAGTGATCAACCAGACTTTTTCTTCCATGTTTTTTAGTCATCGAATATCGATCGTCTGCTCTGTACTCTTTTTTCCCCCTCACCGATTCATTGATGTGCTTGGCTAGCCTCTAAGCATTGACTAAATCTGCACTCAATGCCTGAGAGGGATTACATAAATGCTTCGACCATTGCCGGAAGAGAAAGTCGGAATTGGATGAGCTGTTTTTCCCGCCGTTTCTTTCAGTCCTGGTCGGTTGAGCGCCGGAAAGATAGCCGATTCGTTTGAATAGAAGTTACTTGTACCGTATGACTCGAAATCAGCAGTCATGAACAGATAACATATATATATATATATATATATATATATATATATATATATATATATATATATATATATATGCCTCCTTCTTTTTCGCTCTTACTCTTTCTATGTATTTATTCATTAATTATCAAATGTATTCAAGTAATTGATATATACATATACATATGTATTAATTACTTGAATACATTAATTAATACATTTGTATATATATAATTAAAAAAGCAACAACAACAAAAAAACACAGGAAAAAAGTGCCCTATACCATATTTCGACGCTAACGGCATCTGTTCTGGAACATAGAGAAGGAGATGCTATAAGCATTGAAATGCTATATTCAGTATTTTTCTCCCGATTCTTTTTTGTTTTTTAATTAAATCTATATAACTCATTACACCCGGATATACGGACTTCTCAGAGCTAATGGATACTTATTTCAAGATATATATATATATATATATATATATGTTTAAAGCTGTAAAGCTTTCTAGACTGTATGTATTAATTACTTGAATGCATTTGATAATTAAAAAAACTCCTCTAAACGAAAGAAGATCTCTAATGCTTGCGCGCCACCAAATGTTGTTGTGGGACATTAATAACAACTGACAAAAACATACAACAAATAACCATCTTCAAATGTCGAATTTAACAGTGAAATTTGAATAGCGAAAACAACACGTGAGCAATCATTAAAACGATTTTCGGAAAGGGTTGATGTTTCAAAGCTATATAAAGAACTCTTATTACAGGATGGAAACAAATAACTTATGTAATGGAGACCTAGCAAAGTGCAGGGATCGAGAATTCTACAAAAAAAATCTCTAAACAAGGAACACAAAACAAAGAACTTGATATGCAAGACACGAGTAATCAGTCCGAAGATTTCCGAAGGGGTTACTTCGTGCGAAGTAAAGGAAGCCATAAAACGGAGAAAGAAAAGGCCCATGGACCAGATAACATTGTCATCGATCAACTCAAAAAAGCTGGTAAAGCCATCTCTAGGAAAATAGCCATTCTTTTCAACTTATGCCTCAAACACAGTAAAGTCCAAGAAGATTGGATCACTGCAATCATAATGCTGTTATATCAAAAAGGAAACCCGAAAGTCCTTGATAAATACAAACCAATAAGTCTACCAAAACTACATCTACACAATTAGTAAAGTCATCACCAACTGAATCACCAAAGCTTAGATAGAAACAAACCACGGTGACAAGCTGACTGTAGAAGAAGCTATTCGATCATACACCATCCTCATTCGATAAATCAACTAAAAGAGAAAGCTACTCACTATAAAATACCACTCTCTGTAGTATTTATCGACTTCTAGAAGGCCTTCGACTCAGAGAAAATTCCCAACGACATTGATGCTGTCACTCAACAAGGTGCAGACTCCGTATATGTCAGAGCATTGCAAAATACATACGGTCGAAGTATCTACTTTATAAGGCTATGTAAAGACTTTGGACCCTTTCAGCTCGAGAAATGGGTGGTACCAGCTCACCTAAACTCTTCTTGAAATGATCTTCCGAAATCTAGACTGGGAAAATAAAGGAGTCAAAATAGACTGCGAATAAATAAGCAGCCTCAAATTTGAGAACCCACAAAACTTCCAACTAATGTTAAACGAACTGAATAAATAAAGCAAGAAAGTTGGTCTCCACATGTTATAAAAGGAAGGGGTATACAACCAATGCAACATCCAATTGTCATCTCTGGTACTGAAACACGGAAGCTAGCCAAGAGACTGACCCTCAAACTGAGAATCATGCAACATACAACGGAAAAACCACGGAGAGATCTCAAGACGGCACAATATATTAGGAAGAAAACAAGAGTCCGATATATCAAAGAATCCATTAGAAAACTCTAATCGCAATGGGCTGGCCATTCAGCACGAATGTCAGACAAAAGCTCCAAAATCGTCAAACACGCATTTTTTTTTTAAAATAAAAGTATCTTTAGAAGGGGTCTAATGGAGTACTGATGCCAGTTTTCGAGTCTGTAGATAAAACAGCATGACCAGGAGCTTGGAAAATACCAAAATTTAAACAAACATACAAAAAAAAAAGATAGAACCTCTGGCCATCTTTGAAGGCTACGGTGATTCATTTATAGATTATGGGAGTGCGATTCATCGACAATGGAATCAGCGAAACTCCGGTCTGAGCCGTTTATGTTCACTTTGCACTATTGGCCTTGGGGAAGGTATGAAGCCATTTCTCCTTTCCCTCAGCTATAGGTAAAATAGTTGGCAGATTACGCTCTCTTCTCCAGGGAAAGCAGTCAGTCTAGGAGAAGGACAGCTAATTCTGAGCTAGGATGTAGAGGTCACTTGGGTCAGTTTAACGCCCAGCTTGAATCCATCTACTGCAACCAAGCAGACATCAGACGAATATCTCTAAATTCATCTGGACTACTTCAGCAAGGCCAAGAAGATGATTCTGATGACTGGGCATCCGAGGGTTTCCATACGCTTTGCTGAGACAGAGTAGTGGACAGTCAATCATAGATTACTTTATTATTTCAGGTGACTAACCTTTTGTGCACACATTGACTTCCTTTGTGCGCTAGTTGCCAATTACTTTGAGAGAACTAAGTGTGCATTGGTGACTAAGAAGAGCATAAAGCGAATATGGCAGACTGTTAATCATCCAAACGCCGTCTAGCGGCAGGTTTGAATAAAAGTTAAGATGTTGGAATGTGTCGCCTGTTTTCAATGGAAACATTATCCTACGTTCAGCTTTCTTTCTTGTGATCTTTGAATGCAACAAATATTTTTACCGTTGAGATATCGTCTGCAGTTGATTGAATATTTTGAAGGAATATTATCCATGCATATTAGGATTGTAAGATTTAATCTATCAATCTATCCGTCTCTTTTTATTCTCTCTCTCTCTCGCGCATTATATATATATATATATATATATATATATATATATGTATATATATGTATGTATATATATATATATATATATATATATATATATATATCAGTCAGTTCTTATCCATATCTATCGCTCTCAGTTGATATCTATCTATCTATCTATCTATGTTTACATCAATCTATCTCAGTCAGTTCATATCTATCCATTTATGTTCATATATATCTTCATATTTATCTATTAATGTACCTTTGTTCATACTTATCTATCTATCTATCGATCTATATATCAATCTATTTCTATTCATATATATCTTTATTCTACATATCCATCCATCAGTTCATATCTACTTCTATGTGTTACTATCTATCAATCTATATATCAATAATTTAATGTTTGTATCTATCTATTTATATCAATCTGTTTATATCGTTTATCTATCTACATTCCTGTTTACATAAAACTGTAAAATTTGAGCTCAAATTTATATTCAATGCAACGAGGAAATAAAAACTAGAGCTACCTACAGGTGGACGGCCCCGAGACGACGTCAGCATAAGCAAGAACGGATCCCATTCAAAGCCCATGATGTCATTTACCCATTTTTTTACCTTGTTTTCTGACATCAACAAAATCACAAAATTACGTTACAATTTCGATATTTCATAAAAAATACGCAAACCTGGCGACTTCCCCCTCCCTTACCCTTCTCCTTCTTCCCCTTCTTCTTAGCCTTGCAAGCAAGAGGCAACTTCCTTCTTTTTCCACGCTCTCATTGGAATACCTTATCTGCCCTCGCAAGCAGCAAACAGCTTCCAATTTTTTTCTATTTAGTCTGGACGAAAGTTTACTTGGCTCTCATAGCCCAGTACCCGCTTTTACTGCTGTCATTCTCTTCCCCCCATCTGTCTGTCTGTCTCTGGATTCTTTTGACCTGTTTCGATTTGGTTTGAATCATCTCTCATATACATGACGTTCGTTGCAGCTGAAAAAAGTATTTACCAAGTCAACTATTCCAATTATTTTCCCTAATTGCAATTATACAGCCAAGTTGCAACTTGCAGAATAGTAAAGGCCGTTATGTTTCTTCCATCTTATATCTCTTGACAATGTTAAATGATGTTCTGCCTATAAAACAGAATCAGAAGCATCAGTTCATAAGTCATTGAAGACATTGGATTGGACTGTCAATAATTTCCAGAAGGGTTGATAATATTTCAATTTTTTCATCATTAGAAACCTTCAACCAGAACTGACAATAAAGATTTCTTAGGTTTCTCAGAAAATCTATCTATCTATCTATCTATCTATCTATCTATATATCAATATATTCATATCTATCTATCTATCTATCTATCTATCAGAATGTTCATATGTATGTATCTATCTATCTTATCTATTTATCCATCTATCTATCAGTGTGTTAATATATATCTATCTCAGTGTGTTCTTATCTATTTATTTATCGATTTATCTCAGTATGTCAATATCTATATATCTATCTATCTATCTATCTATGTTATTATCTATCTATGTTATTATCTATCTATCTATCTCATTGTATTCATGTCTATCTACTTTTTGGTGATGGAATTTATACAAAAACCTATCATTGAAAGGTAAACAGGTCTGGTTAGTCACTCAATAGAAAACTCGATGTGACCAACGTCTGTTCTTATCTATCTATCTATCTCAGTATGCCCATGTCTATCTATCTATCCCAGTCTCTTTTGTGTTTTTTAAAAAATATTTATACAAACACCTATAACTGAAAGATAAGTAGGTTTGGTTCGTCCCTTAATAAAAACCTTAATATGACCACCGTCTTTTGGGAGCACACCTTGTTGGGACGATCAATTCAAAAAGAAAAACGGGGTGATCAATGAAGATGGCACTTCTCTCACATTTTGCTGAATTTTTAGCAAACAAATGTGCAAGCTACTAAGTATAAATCAAGAGAGTAATTTAGCATACAATTACAGTGTAAATTGAATACTCAGGAAACCTGTTGTTGGGTGAATTTAGAAAAACAAAGCAATTTTTTGGTATAATGAGGAGTAAATGTTCGAGGTTTTAGCCCCCAAGCTCAATTGGTTTGGCCTGCACGTACGATCCATGGATACATTGCCAGCAAGCCAGACCAGCTTAAAAACTGACGAAAACTAATGTAAACAGTTCTGGTTGAGAAATTACTGAGAAGTGAAAGCGAATCTTTAATCAGAAGTCACCCCCGCACTTGATTCAGCATTTGAATTCCGTTGCACGAATTTAAGAGTTAGATAGAAAAAAAAACTAGATTCAGAACTTTTGGCACCTAAGGGGTTATTGTCTGGTCGCCTTGTCAGTCGTGTGGGCGTCAGACATCCGCCGGAAGATTATCTCCCTTGATTAGATTGAATCGTGTTAAATTTTAGTCTAACGCACAGCAAAAGAAATGTTTAAAAACTTCCCAACTTGAATTCATTGCGCGGTGTTTTTGGTAAGACCTTTTTCTACACACACACACAAACACACACACACACACACACACACACACACACACACACACACACACACATATACATGCACACACATATACATGCACGCACATACACGCACGTACATGCACCCATAGAGGGAAAAGATACGTATCTATATCAAATATATTGTGTGTGTGTATATATATATATACATACATTTATATATATATATATATATATATATATATATATATATATATATAATCATATAAGCTATGCACCCATATATATATGAATAGAAAAGTTATATTTATATATATATATATATATATATATATATATATATGAGTGAAAATTAGAAAAAAAAAAATTTACCAATTTCTACCAATGGTATCGGGCACTTTGAAGACTAAAACCCAAAATATTCTTGATTCATCAATACATATACTCATGGTTATATATTGATCATTGTTCTACACACACACACACACACACACGCACACACACACACATTCATATACATATGTATGCATGTGCGTGTGTGTGAGTTTCTGTGTAATACAATATAAGCAGATGTTTGTGAAAATGCAATCATACGATACATATAATGAATTAAATTTCCATTTCAGAAGAAAAGGAGATTTCAATAAGAAAACTGAACAAACGTTTCAATGTGAAAGAAAGAATGAAAAAGAAGTTAAAGGTTCATATTGTAAGTAGAGAGAGAGGAAGAGAGTGAGGGGGAGAAGGAAATATGGAAAGAGAGAAAAACGGACGGACACACAGATGGAAGAGGAATATATACATATATATATACATATATATATATATATATATATACATATATATATATATATATATACATATATATGTATATATATATATATATATATATATATATATATATATATATATATATATATATATATATATATATATATACCTCACATAACAGTTCTGGTATCAGTAGTATTCTATACACACTACATACCTCTGTTCTGTCTTAACTTGAGTAGTGCATTTTAATGGTGAATGTATCAAACACTTTATAAAATAAACTTATCACACATCAGAAGTTGTATTAATGATTTGTACCCTGATATATATATATATATATATATATATATATATATATATATATATATATATATATATATATATGTATAAATCTAACGAAAAGTAATAAGATATTCAAAAACTTTAAGTCTACTGAGACTAAATTTTATATAAATAAAATCATTAGCAGTGCATTTAGATTTTACCGATGATAGCCCTATATTCTATCGGAAATGCTTTTAATATTTCCTGACAACTGACAATCTTTTACTCATGATCATCAATGAATTCTACGGCAAATTCAATGCATTTCTATAGTAAAACCACTAGTAATGCATTTACAATATAAATGTAAATAGCGTTCCAAGGTATATCATAAATCACCATCTCTCATATACACTGTGCTGTGGGTCATCAATTACAAGGTTTGTGTGCAAAGTTTCAAGTTTGATCTATGAACTATAAAGGCTGGGTGACATCCATATATATATATATATATATATATATATATATATATATATATAACGTCAGAACACATGAATTATCTATTCTATACACATTGCATTTTATAAACGTGGATAATGGAGATTCTCATTACAGTGAGCCTTCTATACACACTGCATTTTATAAAATTTGATAGAGATTTGCATTGCAGTGAGCTTGAAGAAGAGCTTTCAATATACGTTGCATTTTATAGACGTGGATGATAGTGATTTGCATTGCAATGAGCTTGGAGAATAGCCTTCTATACACATTGCATTTTGTAGACATGGTTAATAGAGATATTCATGACAGTGAACTTGTATTTTGTAGACGTGAATGATAGTGATTTGCATTACAGTGAGCATGGAAAATAGCCTTCTATACACATTGCGTTTTATATGCATTGATAAGAGAAATTTGCAATGCAGTGAGCGTAGAGGATAGCGTCCTGTTGACCACAAGCGGTTTTTAATGATTTTCTTTTTTTTAATCCGTTTTTGAAAGAAAAACTTTTCCATCATCATCGTCGTCGTCGTCATCATCATCATCATCATCGTCAGTATTTTAACGTCTGTCGTTGGACATAGAACTTCCCCAGGATTCGACCCAATTCTCTATCATGGGCGTCGCAGAGCCAGTATTTCCTGAATCTGTCCAGCTCATCTCTCCATCTTGTATTCTGTCGGGCTTGGTTTATCATGTGATTTCTTGGGATCCATGTCGTGAGACGTGGTGTCCATCGGTTATCTTTCATTCTTGCAACACGGCCTGCCCATTGCCATTTGAGTTTTTTAAAATAGTTTCTATGATGTCACGGACACCCGTTTTCTTCCTCATATACTGTACTGTCTCGTTTATCTCCATGTGAGGTTGAGCATGATTCTCTCATGTACACGTTGCTTGCTTTTCGGTTTGTAGGTCTGTCTCTTGGTTAGGTTCCATGTTTCAGTTTCATAAGTGATTATCGGGGGAATGCATTATTCAGCATTTTTATTACGTCATTAGAACATGAATGAAATTTGCACTATTTTACTACGTCAGTTGCATGGATAGAATTCTATTTCACTTCATAACTTTTGTCCTCTAGAGTGACAGGAGAGGTTGGTGCATTGGTAATTATCATATGTGCGGATATTTGCTTCAATTCCTCTCCGCTGACTATATTGCTTTCCTACCTAAAAATATTCTTTGAATTTCTGACAATTTTTTCTATAAGCTGTATCCCTATGTATGTAACCATTAGAGTGCATGGAAGTCTTGACGCATATGTTTAACAAATCATACCTGTGATGTTTCAGGTTTTTGAAAGCTTTGATATCACTTGGTTTTTTCTTTTCTCCCTGCACAACAGGGAATCCTTTTTCCATCTTTAAAGATTTTCCATTGAATGACAATCTGGAGACAGACGATACCCAAACCAAATCTTTCCTTGAATTTACAGATTCAACTTTTTTTTCCCCTGCAGGTTTTTTTACATACGCAATGTCGACATCAGGTCCTCCCCTCAATTACCGTCTACGCCATTGTCGAGTCACAGCAGTATTGAACGAGTTTTACTAAAGGCTTAGGTTTTTCATCGAAAAACAAAACAAAAATCAAAATAAAGATAACAGAAAACAAAAACACCAAGAGACCGTATAGCTCTGCCACCATCGAAACATTTACCAAAAAACTTAATCTATTAAGTCTCTTTCCTTAAAATTTAGATTGATCCCTTTCTGATATACAGCTCAGATGTTATCATCAGTCTTTTAACGTCCGTCGGTGGAAATACACCTTCCCCAGGATTCGCCACATTTCTCTATCATGGATGTCGCGCAGCCAGTATTCTCTGAATCTGTCCAGTTCATCTCTCCATTTTGTGTTCAGTCAGCCTCGGTTTCTTATGTGATCTCTTGGGATCCATGTTGTGAGTCGTGATGTCCATCGGTTGTCTTTCATTCTTGCAACATGGCCTGCCCATTGCCATTTGAGTTTTTTTAGATAGTTTCTATGATGTCTTAGATTCCTGTTTTCTTCCTGATACACTGTGCTGTCTTGTGATCTCTCCATGAGAGGTTGAGCATGATTCTCTCATGCACACATTGCATACTTCTCAGTTTGTCGGTTTGTCTCTTGGTTAGGATCTATGTTTCAGCTCCATAAGTCACTATCGGGAGAATGCATTCGTTGTATACTCTTCTTTTTAGGATTATTGGGATTGTCTGGTTTTGGAAAGTTGAGCTTGCTCTGCTGAAGGCTTGCCATCCCCAAGTTATTATTCGCTTGATTTACTCCTCTTTTGAGGGTCTCATAGAGATTCATTGTCCTAGGTTGATGTAGTGGTCTAGCTCGCTGAGTTTTTATACGTTACTAAAACCAAGCCCTTTTGACTTAAGGAATATATTTGATTTACAAGGTCCAGCAGCAGTGGTGGCATCAGTCTTTTAATGTTCGTCGTTGGACATAGACCTTCCCCAGGATTGGCAAGACTTTTCAATCGAGGACGACGCGAAGCCAATACTCTCCAAACTTGTCTAGTTCGTGTTACCATATCATTTTTTGCCAGCCACAATTTTGCATATGATCTCTGGGAATCAAAGCTGTGGTCTGATATTCTTGCTACACGACCAGCCCATTGTAACTTGGGTTTTCTAATAGATCTTATGATATCCTTTACTTCTGTTTAATCTCTAATATACTGTGTTGTTTCATGGTCTCTGTATGCGATGTTGAGTGATAAAAATTCGTGTCTCTTGCAAGAGCAAGTGGGGCCTGCTTCTGTAATAAATGAAAAACCCTTGCAATTACTGCACAGAAGTTGTTATCACCAGTTACACACTGGTGGTAAGATGGGAATTACGATTAGTAAAACAAAACAAATCCCCCAAATCTCACAGGTTGCTCTTCATATCTATTTTATTTCTTCTACTAGAAAATAGTTGTCAGACATGACGATGTTATTTATATAAGGATCGGCACTAAGGAGCCTAAAGCCTATCAGGTAACTAATCTTCAATAATTCAAGTTTCCCAATTCTAATTCTTATAATGTTTCAACTCATCTCAGACTGTTTTATGAATTCTATGATTATCAGACATAAAGTTTCAAGAGTTTCTATGACGTAATTTGTTTTGTAGTGTCATAATAGAAAATTAAATCAACCAAACAGTGCATCCCATTCGAGCGCAAACAAACAAACAATAAATAAACAAACGGAAGGATTAGCGAATAAACTCATTACATGGTCAGATTATTCGCTTGTTTTAAGTTTGTTTGCTTCTGTCTTTGTTAGTTTACTAAAATTTTTCTTTGGACATGAATTCTTTACAAATTGAAATTTGCACAGTATGAACACGCTTATTACTTTGAATGCTGTGATCAACTCACAAGGTTGACTGACTGCTGAAATGAATCAGACGGAAAACATGTCTGTAGACAGTGAAAGAACTTTACCCCTGGGGTAGTTATCTTTCTTCTTCTTCTTTTTTTTATATTACTTTATATGATAGAATTGATTTAATCAAGAGGCAACACTATTATAAAATTTCAGTACAAAATTTTCACATCGTAGCAATAACAATACTCACCAAAATGAGGGATTTTAACATATAAGTGAAATCCACAACGCCTAACCTATGCCTAACTGATTGTCAGGAGGCTGTCTTCCTGATTGAACCAAATTGACATGTCTAATATATTTATGAAATTTTATCGAGCAGATACGTAAATGCTCAATTCCTTTTAATAAGAGGAATTTTATTTTCTCCCTCTAATTTGGTGAGGATTGTCCTTGTTGTACGGAAGAATACCTGGTCTGGATGGGAGTTTGAAAGAATATAATTAACCATCACCTCTGACGTGACACCTTCGTAGCTTGTTTACGGAGACTGCAGCTACGTTGCTGATTTTTTACCTTTACCAAGGAAGATGGAATATATATATATATATATATATATATATATATATATATATATATATATATATATATATAATTCGTATCTATTTGTTGGTCTGTCCTTCTGTCCGTCTGTCCCTACGATATCTTCAGAGGTTTTCAATGTAATTCAAAGAATTTGGGGGCTGATCCAAGAATTCTCTTTTCGATTAAGATATATATTTTTTCTATATTTTTCAGGAAAAGAGGTTGGAGGCGAATAGTTGATAATTATAACTTATTGGTCCAATCGAAGCGTTTTTGCACGAAAATTTAAATTGTCATTATGGCTGCTGATCTGATGCTGGGATATTTTTATGTGAAAATCTAAATCGTTATCACGACCACTGCTGCTTATTTCAAGTCAAAACAGCGTTTAGTCGAGATGGTGTGGATAGAAGACCCTTTTTGAGCCCATCCGTCATTAAGTCAACCTTACGAAGTGAGAAATATGCAACGTGTGCATGAGAGAATCATGCTCAACCTTGCATAAGTAAAGGAAACGGGGGTCAGAGACATCATAGAAAATATTTAAAAACTCAAATGGCAATGGGGAGGTCATATTGCAAGAATTAAAGATAACCGATGGACATCACGACTCACAACATGGATCCCCAGAGATCACATGAGAAACCGAGGACAACAGAACACAAGATGGAGAGATGAACGAAACAAATTCAGGAAATATTGGGTCTGCAACGCCCATGATGGAGAATTGTGGTGAATCCTTGGGAAGGTCTATGTCTAACGACGGACCTTAAAAGACTGATGATGATTAAATACTATTCTACCACATTTTGTTCAGATTTGGGAATGAAATGTTTCGTATCATACACCGAGAAATACGGTAATTCAGTCCTGAGTGACACGAAAACATTCCGAGGGAAAATATGAATGACCGCCACCCATATACGCTGCTTTTGACCCCGTATATTAAACAATGATGGCGGTAAAATCAAGTTACCATGATAAGAGAAAAACTACCAGTATGGTTTGAATCATAAATGTATGATTAAAAACCTACAAAAACATGGGCACAAATTAAAGGATCCATTTGGCATAAACTTCCATTGAAAATTGACCCCTCCATAAAAACCTATCTAGGGGACAGATTTTCAAAGAAGGAAACATGTTTTCTGTTACCTTTTAAGCGAAGAGTGTGTGCAAAGTTTCAGGTTTCTATATGAACAGTTAGATCTATACATAGATACATATGAATGTCAAAACACATGAAGGACCTAAACTCAGCTGCAGTTATTAAGCCGGTCTTTTATAGGTAGCGGTAATTAAAAACTTCTTTACGAAGGTAAGTTTAATTAGTTTACTTTCGTCTGTCCCGAGGCAAGTAGAACCAATCTCATAACAATAACTAATTGTTTTCTTTAGACGGACTTATTAATAATTACACGGCATTTGGTGCACTGTTCTTAGAAACTGTCACCGTAGGTTTCTTCAGTGTTAAACGATTCTGCCTGACTATCTACCCATTTGTTTATCTAGCCCACGAATGGCCCAACTCACCAGCCAATAGGGCTGTTGATTCTCTTTGAGTGACTGTGTTTATATGCATATCCATGTGTGAGTATGTGTATGTGTGTGTATGTGTTTGAGTGTATGTGTGTGTGGGGGTTCGGGTGCTCCAGGTCACATTTTTTGGTCTGTCAACCACCTTGAAAATTCGCATGAGCACACCATTTGACACCATCAAAAAACTTTTTTGCTCTTTTTAGGCTCTCTATGGTCATTTTGGGACCCACAATACCCAAATCTTGAGTTTGAATTTTCTTTTTTAAATAATGTTAGGTAATATATCATTTTTTTTTTCAAATATACTTTTAGATAGAAGATCTATTTAGGTCTTTTTTCGAAAATAACTTGAGATGAATTTTAGAAATTCAGTTTTGGATCATATGCAAAGTATTGTGATTATTCAGGGCAAATTGTGCATATCTATCTATCTATCTATCTATCGATCTATTTACCTATCTATCTATCTATCTATCTATCTATCTATGTGCCGTGCGTACCAACAGAGCTAGTGGGCTGAAAATTTAAATATTTACTCTATCGAGAATAAGGACATAACAGTCGAAATTGGAGAATCAAAACTGGGGAAAGTAGATCACTACATCTGCCTAGGACAACGAATCTCTATGAAATCTACAAAAGAAGAAGAAATCAAGTGGAAAATCACCTTAGGATGGCAAGCCTTCGGCAGAGCTAGCTCTACCTTAAAAAAATAAGAAGATCTCATCAATCCTAAAAAGAAGAGTATACAACCAATGGATTCTCCGGATAGTCATCTATGGAGCTGAAACATGGAACCTAACCAAAAGACAGACCCACAAATTGATAAGCATGCAACATGCACATGAGAGAATCATGCTCAACCTCACATGAAGAGGTCACGAGAGAGCACGGTATATCATGGAGAAAACAGGAGTCCGGGACATCGTATAATCCATTAAAAAATTTAAATGGCAATGGGCAAGCCATGTTGCAAGAACGGCAGACCACCGATGGACAACATGACTCACAACATTGATCCCTTGAGATCAGATGCGAAACCGAGGCCAACAGAATACAAGATGGAGAGAGGAACTAGAAAAATTCTGAAAATACTGACTCTGCGACGCCCATGATAGTGAAGTGTGGCGAATCCTGGGGAAGGTCTATGTCCAATGACGGACAATAAAAGACTAATGACGACGACGACGACTTCGACGATGATGATGATGATGATGATGATGTCCACGAAAAAGCTATTTTGTTTTTTTTTTAAATCCAGCTTCCCAAACACGTTTTTTAGCAGGGGGTTATTTGCAATGCAAGTTTATGCTAAATTGCTGTCTCGGTTTGGTTTCTTACTTGGAAAATAAAAAAAGAAAATAAAAATGAATCCTACATAGATTTCTAGTTGGGTAGGTCGAGTTTTCAATTTAGATTCTGCGAAATTTGTCCTGAGATCGTGACCGGCTGCGTCGGAATTAGCTTTTTAGAAAATTCGGAATTTTATAGTCATCCAAAAAATGGCAAGTGGGTAAACGTATTCACCAATCACCCCTTTTCCAAATGTTTTAATCGATCACCCCCAACACGACATGCTGCCGAAAGACGTCGATCACATGACGATTCCTATTGGATGACTAACCTGACTAACCTGTTATGTTTGGTATTTGCTAAGCCAGGCTTAGTCCGGCACAAGACGGCAGTTGAAGAGCACCAAGATTAGATTGAATCGAGCGGTTATGGTCTGCCAGTTTAGCTTGCTAACCTCTGATCGAATTCACGAGCATTGATCTCATTCAGCTGTGCAAACTTTCTTTGTAACCATCGCACTAAGGGAAGTATTGTGAGCACAAAAGATTTCAAGTTCCGTAAATTGCTCAGCAGGTTTTCGTTGAAAAAATATTGATTCTCTTTGTCAAATTCAAAAGAGCGCACATACTTTTGTCACAGGAAAAATATGCACAACATAACAATTCGTGCTGACACCTCACAGAAAAAAGAGTAATAATTTTTAAAAATACGCAAACTTACACTTATTGAAATTAAGGTGGGATCAATGAAAATATTACCTCCCTTGCATAGCATCAACTAAGGAAGACATAGACTATTACAAACTCAATATCCTCGGCCCGGTTACTATTTTTTCTTGGAACATCGGCACGAGTGACCTGCCCTTGTTTTGTGACAAATACAAATGTCGACTATTACAACTGATCGTGTCCGAAGAAGATGTTTTTTTGTTCCCTGCAAAAAGCCTTTCCCCTCGACTCCAATGACTTCAACAACTACGGATTGTTGACGTTTATTACAGTAAACAACTGTTTGGGCAAGAACAAAAAAAAACGAAACAAAACAAAAAAACAAAAATAAAACAAAAACAAACGACACCCGATATTAGACTGTGAGATACAAACTTTCACGATAGTCGAAAATACGCCGACTCATCTACTGAAAACGGTCCTAGATGAAAAATAAAAATTGACGAAAAGCTATGATTAAAAAAAAAGACCCAAGATAGGGAGGAAAAAGTCCACACAAATCTTTGCAGGATGATATTCCTTGATCTAAAAAAAATTAGACGGAAACTATAAGAGTTCTGCCTGAACTGACGACAAAAATCAGAAGGAACGCTGTAGTCACGACTTGCAAGAATCTAGATCAGATTTATCAACCTTTCCATCCAGAAGTTTTTTTTTTATTCATTCGTTTTTTCTTAAATAACCTCACGCGTTTCAAATCAAGCTATTTGTTTACCAGGAAAAATACAAAACACAACTGGTATAGATATTCGGTAATATGGTTTTGACAGACAATAAATACTCATATATATACAATATATATATATATATATATATATATATATATATATATATATATATATATATATATATATATATATATATATGTGTGTGTGTGTATATATAGGTTTTGTTCACCATTGAAATTCTGTTTACGAGGTAATTTTTTAAAATCATTTTTTTCATTACTTGTCATACACACTTGTCTATTATTACTGCCATTCTCATATATATATATATATATATATATATATATATATATATATATATATATATATATATATATATATGTGTGTGTGTGTGTGTGTGTGTGTGTGTGTGTGTGTGAATATATATTACTTACCTGGATGTAGATTTATCCATTTTATTCACACGTACACACACTCTCTGTCTGTCTCTCTCTCTCTCTCACACACACACACACATATATATATGTAACTATACACACTCTGATATATATATATATATATATATATATATATATTTCATTTCTTTCATATATATAAATATGCAATTATGCAGTCGTACAAAGACTCACACAAATACACATAGACACATGTATAGAGAGAAAGATGAATGAAAAAATAGATATTTCCAATTCACCATGCAACCCTGAAACATAGAGGATATATATATATATATATATATATATATATATATATATATATATATATATATATATATATATATATATATATATATATAGTTCATTTATGTTTCTTGGGGTTTCATTATCTGAGGAAAGTTGCAAATTTCTATCTACTCATTTATCTTCCTATCTATCTCTCTCTATATATAAATGTGTGTGTGTGTGTGTGCTTGCATATATATATATATATATATATATATATATATATATATATATATTCATATATATATATATATATATATATATATATATATATGAATATATATGTGCTTTTAGGTAAGATATATATATATATATATATATATATATATATATATATATATGTGTGTATATATATATATTCGTTTTCCTGCATTATATTCACTGTTCTTTTTTCACCCCACGCAAGTTGTAGCAAACGTGATAGGAAAATTAAATCGGCCATCTTGGAAAATTACCAACTGACTAAATTGAATGAATTCGCGACGAAGATTACTTACTTGCTTACAGAAAATTAGATTAGTTGGTGGAAGAAATAGACTGGAATAGAAGGAAGGCATTGGAGTTGATGTAGAAATGAGAATAAAATCCGTGTGTGTGCGTCGTTACTGTTTTTAGGGGTTGCTTTATCTATGGTAAAAGGGGCGCTACTTTACACCAGCCAACCCAACCGCTAAGCCATCCCAGCCCAGAATGCAGGCGAAAAGAAGATATAAACATCGTCCCCGTTTATATTTTCCTTTCTTTCACTCTATCATGAATATGAATTAACACCTATCTTCTCTCTTCTTTTCTCTTTGTTTGGGCTATCGTAAACGGAGATAAACATCCTCCCTCTCATTTTCCCCTTCTTTCACTCAGCCTTAAAAAGAAATAAACATAATCTCTGCCTCTCACGTGCTTTCATTCATTCTATCGTTAAAAAAATACGCATTTTCCTCCTCCTCTCTTTCACTCTATCGTAAAAAAAAATCGGTTCTGGATAACCAGTTCAAATTTCTTGCTGTGATGGCTAATCGGCTAGGATGGCTGGGATAGAGAGAAGCACCAGATAACGTCTGCTCAGTCATTCAATAGAAAGTATCACCAATGTCCTTTTGCTGCATGTTGCGTTAGGGGTGATCATTTTAAGATTAAGGAAGAAAGAAATATTTATGCGGGTCACTAATTTGAAATTATCTTGTGACCAACATCTTTTGGCAATATGCCGTGTTAGGGCTGATCACACAAAAGAATTGGCAAAAGAAGGGATCAATAAGTGATTTCTCTCGCCTTATGCCACTAAAAGAATCAGGATTTTCAGAGAACCGACCAGACCTACTTAAAAACTTGAGAAACTTCTGTTGACAGTTTTAATGATACTTTTAACAGACAGTTTCTAACTTGGCAGGGAAAGGAGGGCGTTACCCCCTCGTTATTGGGGTATGTACTCCATCTCAGAAAGGCATGACATTGCTCGGTGATGTGACCCGCTAAGCCATCACAATGAGACGGACATCAACTCGTAAGAATGAATATCTAAGTATTAGATTGCAAAGTGACTTAGACGATATCACATGGAAAATATAGAGTTAATCTGAACGGAGGAAAGAGAGGTAGGGTCCAATTACAATGATCTAATCAAATATTCCTCAGGTGTAAAGGCGTTGGGAAGCTGCCCTGCAAATATATATGTTACGCTGAACGGGCAAAATTGACAAATTGACAAAATTTCAGCGTTATTCACAAAAATGAATAAGTACATAGCTTTGATTTTAAGTAGAGAAATTAGCAGTCTTAACCTTTTTGACAAGAAATGAATGATTACGTCGACAGATTTTTTTTTACAATAGGAGATCACCTAATCAAAGTTAAATCAAACTGTTTTAACAGAAATTAGGTGAATTTTGCCACTCAACCAATTTTGCCAATTGGGCGTAATATATATATATGTATATATATATATATATATATATATATATATATATATATATATATATATTACGCCAATATATACGTGATAGTGCAATTTAGCCGATTCAGCGTAATATATATATATATATATATATATATATATATATATATATATATATATATACATTTATATATATTTATATATACACACAGTACATATGGTACAAATCAGGCTAGCAGTATAACTTAATATGATAATATATCAATAATATAAAGCCACTTCTGAAATGTAATGGATTTATTTCATAGAGTGCTCGGTACAAACAACTACCCATGAAGTTAAGTTGTTTTGGAGTAGAGCTGGAAATAAATAGTAGAATGTGGATTTGCTACACAAACTAGCTTATGTTTCAGCCCTCTCTGGACCTCATATGGCAAATCTGATGAGGCCCAAAGAGGGCAGAGACATGAGCTTGCTTGCGTAGCGAATCCACATTCTACTATATATATATATATATATATATATATATATATATATGTATATATGTGTATATATGTATATATATATATATATATATATATATATATATATATATATATATATATATATATATATAGATATATATGTATAGATATATATATTTGTATATTAGAAATATTGTATTACACGGATCTTACTCGAAAAGACTAGTCTTGATTTTTGGCATTCAACGACAACCTTTAAACGATAAGTAAAGACTTGGGTTGGGGGCAGCGGTGAAGTCGTTATTCCCTCGTAATTGAGGTGGGGTCCCCGGCTCAGAGAGGCATGACATTTGCCGGCAACATGACTCCTAAACTCGCACTATGATACTGCGTACGCCATTATAAAGGAAGAAAATCTTCGGATTCGATTGAAAAACGATAATCGCATAGAAAGTACGGCAAATCTCATGAAAAACGATATCACATGGAAAATACTGAGTCACATTTAAATACGAGGAAGAAAAGGAAGGATTAAATCATTATAATCAAATCATATGTTCATCATATGCCGAGGTACCGTAACGCTGCCTTGTAAAGATGAGGATGAGATATCATGATCTTGAATTCAAGTTACACACGCACACAAGCACGCACACACAAGCATGCACACACGTAAACACATGTACACACACTCATAATTTATATGTGCATATATCACGGGAGAATCGCCGATATTCCAAGAAAACCTATCTCGGAACTGCTCTGACGAAAGAAGATCTTATTACACGTATCCATCCGAGAAAACCTGTCTCGATTTTTGGCATTCAAAATGACAACCTTTAACCAATAAGTGAAGACTGGGAGATCAAGAAAGTCGTTACCCACCTCGTTATTGAGGCGAGGTCCCCAGTTCTGAGAGACATGGCCTTCAGGCAACAAGGAAGGAGAGAAATTTGAGAATTAAATTGTAAGGAGTGTCTTGGAAAATTTCACATGGACGATACAGAGACTGAAAAAAGGAAAGAGGGCGAATGGTTGAATTAGGAACATCAAATTATGAAAAGCAAGTCTATCTATCTATCTATCTATCTATCAATCTATCTATCTCATCTTATTGATCCATCAATATGCATCTATGTCTGTTCATATCTATCTATCTATCTATCTATCTGCCTCTTCATACTTATCTATCACTAGAATCCACTATTTCTCTCTCTCTCTCTCTATCTATCTATCTATCTATATCCTTATATCTATCTATCTATCTATCTATCTATCTTCACTATACATCAATCTGTCTATCTGTCTATCCATATGTCCATCCATCTCTATCTCTATCTTCAAATCCGTGTTCATATCTATCTATCTATCTATCTATCTATCTCTCTCTCTCTCTCTCTCTCTCTCTCTCCCTATATATATATATATATACATATATATATCAATGTTCATATCTATCTATTCCAATCTATCTATCTACCTTCATTATCTATCTATCTATCTATCTATCTATCTATCTATCTATCTATCTATCTATATCTGTCCATTCATTATGTATGTACGTACGTATGTATGTAAGTATGTATCAATCTATCTATCTATCTATCTATCTATCTATCTATCTATCTATCTCCGTCCTTTCAAATATATCTATCTATATCTGTCCGTCCATTATCTATCTATCTATCTATCTCTTTCTGTCCGTCTGTCTGTCTGTTTGTCTCTCTCTCTCTCTCTCTCTCTATATATATATATATATATATGTATATATATATATGTGTGTATGTATATATATTCATCTTCCTCAGTCAGTTCATGTCTATGTCCCGGTCTCTCCATAACTCTCTTTATGTTCACGGGATTTCCATATCTTCCCGCCTCGATTCTGTAATTCCAAGCCTCATCAAATCATCCATATCTACTTTTGCTCTGTGTACGCCTGTATGTCGACCTAGTATGTAGGAATATAAATAGACTGATTGATAGACTCGTATCCACAGTCGGCAACAGAACAATAAAATATAACAAAAAGGATAGCACCTTTGATGGCTACGGCTTTTCAAAGATAGATGCAAACACTTAAGACCTCAATGCTACAGTATCATACCATGAGGGAATTAAGAGGTCTTTAGCCTGCATCAGATTTATTATGATCACGTCTATTAATTGATGACCATTATATCTACTTAGGACATTGAGTCTACATGAAATCCTCAAAAGAAGAAGGAGAAATCCGGCAAATGGTCATTCCAAGGTTGCAAGCTATTGGTAGAGCGAGCCAAACCTTAAAGAACAAGAAAATTCCATTAGTGTACAACCAATGCATCCTCTCGACAGTGACCTATGAGGCTGAAACATGGAATTAAACCAAGCGACTGATCCAGAAACTGAGAACCATGCAACGTGCACGAGGGAGAATCAAGCTCAACGGCACATGGAGAGAACACAAGACAGCACAGTGTATTAGGGAAAAAACAGGAGTCCGAGACATCATAAAAACCATTAAGTAACTTAAAGGGCAATGGGCTGGACATGTTGCAAGGATGGCAGACAGCCAATAGACATCGCGAATCACAACATGGATCCCCAAAGATTAAATACAGAACCGAGGCCGGTAGAATGAGATGGAGGAGACGAACTGGACAGGTTAAAAAAATATTGGCTCTGCGATGCCCACGATACGGAGGTGTGGCGAATCCTGGGGACCAGAATATTCATAAATACGCTGACTGAGATGTGTTTCGTGATTCAGGTATATATATATATATATATATATATATATATATATATATATATATATATATATATATAAACCTGCAGGGTCAGACTTCATTCTTACTTCGGTACCATCTCATTTTTAAAAAAACAAAATATTGAAGGAGGCAACTCTTCACTGATGGTATTTCTGATTCAAGATGCAATCAGTGAACTGCTGTTTCCCCTAACTCTCTATTCTGACTTTAAATGAATTTGGACAACATTATATATATATATATATATATATATATATATATATATATATATATATATATATATATATATATATATATACCAGTCTGTGTGTTTGTGCGTCAAAGAGAGAAAAATAATTGCAAATGGAACAATATTTGAAATATCCGATTATTTCAAGTAATAACGTTTTATGTTATCACAACGCGTCAGTGGCAAACGGTAAGCATTTTGAAATTTTGAAGAAACTGTAATGCTTAATCAGATTTATGTATTCGGATGGGTAATAATTCTGCCATGGCAGTTTATCAAAAGAGAACCAAATAAAACACAGAAAATGTATTGAACCTGCATTAATCTTTGAACGCAGAACAACGGAACAAAGACCAGGATCTTTCATAGTATCCTTTCACTCATCAAAAGGAATACTTAAGCAACATAGATTATCGATCAATCAACGTGATATGATCAAAGTGAAGCGAGCTAAACACGTCTTAATTACTTAATACAAAAAGACCCATACACAAAAATTGACCATTTGATAACACAAAAACATAACCCTAAAAACGTCCCCTATTCTTCAACAAATATTTGTAAAATCCTTTATAACCTTTGTTTATACTCCACCATCTCAATTTTTTGCGTATTCAAATCAAATTAATCATTTTTTCACCACTTCAAAATACTTTAGATTAAACCTAGAGGCAAAGCATGTTAGCGAAAGACGATTTTGTTTAATTACAATTATTGTTTTCTTTTTTTGTTGATAACTTAATTCTGTCGGATATATGACATCCAAAAACTGATCATATATATATATATATATATATATATATATATATATATATATATTTATAATTGTGTCATCCACAGACAGCTATTTCGATGTATTACATCTCTTCAGTGTAGCTATATACTATCCATTATACCATCCAGTACTGCGAAGCATGATTGAAGCGTTTACTTCAGACCCAGAGGCCGATATCTTACCTCTCGACTGCGGAACTGGACGGTCAGTAGGGCTGAATTCAAGCGATATATCTATTTACACAGAAATACCTCATCTACCAGGGTGCTCTATTCCTATGGAAGAGCATTGCATATATATGTGTGTGTGTGTGTGTGTGTGTGTGTGTGTGTGAGTATACATGTACGTGTGTGATACATGCATGTGTGTGTGGATAAGGATACATACAGAGAGAGAGAGAGAGAGAGAGGGAGTATGTGCAAAGCGATATCTTTGTACACAATGGAGAGCGGAATCTCATTTGACGATACGGGGCACAGAGAAGCAAAATGGTGGCAAACGAATTGTCACTCTAACATCGTTAAACTTCTTTCCTCGCTTTATGCACCAGCGCTTTCGGACAGCCAAAGAATCGAAATCGTTCCGTTCGACGGCTTCTTTTGTCGGAGAATCCAGCTTTCTTTTGTGTTGGCACCACCGATCTATTCAACAATTCTTACCTGTTCTTTAGGAGCAAATAATGAGGTCAGCGATTCAAGTGACGGACAATCACACGCCATCTTGATTCGGCATAAAAGATGCAAATCGTGAAAACTGCGGGAAAGTGGACACACCAAAATGGCGGTGGTCAGCGATTCTCTTTAACGTTTCGCAACCAGTACACAAATGAAATTATTTTACGCAAAAAACATTAGTTACTTAAGATAATGCAGTAATTGATATTTTTACTTACAATAATGATAGTAATAACATAATAGAAACTGTTAACCAAAACTGTCAACAAAACTTTCAACATAGGTTTCTTCAGTTTTAAAATGAATCTTGCTGACAGGCTGTTTGACTTGGTAACTAAATATGCATGTAAGTATGTATAATGCATACAGGCTGTATCGATGGAGCCATGAAGGATAATGCAGAAAGGGGAAGAACTGAAGACTCAAGACTCATGCGGGGATTCAAAATCAAATTTATATTTTCCTCTTTTTGACCGAAAATATATCGATAACCTTAGTTTGGAGACCGAACAAAACACCCACTCACAGAGAGAGAGAGAGAGAGAGAGAGAGAGAGAGAGAGAGAGTAATCAGTCCTTCTCCTTGCCTGTGGCCAGGGGCCAGCAATCTGTTAATCGTGTGTCTACTAATCTGGTACCCTGGTACTCCGGTAAACAAACTTTGGCCTGTCATACTTATTGGCACGAGTCCCTTCCCCATCGATATATCTTTTACTGAATTAACATACCCGCTTCTTTTACTGGAACTGAATGACTCTCTACCCTTTTTTCTTCTATTTTCCTCCTGCTTTCTTTCGTTTCTTGCTCCACTAAACTTACCGTCTATCTTTCTTACTTTAACCATTAGAATCTCCATACACTGTCCCTTTCTATTAACTCCTTTCCACTTTCTTTCTCCAAATGTCTTTTTAACTAAGTGGCTGTGAATGGCTATCAATCTGCAGGGGTTCCAAGCGACCACGCTTTATCTTGTCAATAAATCTACTAAAGATGCTTCTATCGTCTTTTTGGTGCCTGAAAAGGGTTACTCTGTAACATATCTTATTTTTGACCAAGTATGTATGTATGCTTCACAGGAACCTACGCAAAAAGTATCTAACAAAAAAATGCTATTTAGAAAATGAAGTAAAATATTTAAGAATGAGATAGAATATCTAATTGGAAAGTCCCCATCGGCCTTTCATATTGCAACAGTCAGATGGCCAAGAATTTTGACCTTTACTTTTTAATAAGTCTACAAAAACCGATTTTTCATTTTTTTTCTCAAAATCCACCTCTAGATAAATTTCTAGTGGAAGGGAGGTTCAATTTGCAATTTAAGTTGTTGCTAAATTTGTGCCAAGATTGTGCCCGACTGCTTCAAACGTGCTTTTTGAAAACCAGCTCTTTTAGCGATCCATTAAAATGTAAGAGAACAAAGTATTCCTTGATTACTCCTTTTTCCATTTTTTATTGATCACCACCAACACAGCATGCTGCCAAAAGATGTTGGTAGCTTTATGGTTTCTATTGAGTTTTTTTATGATATAAATTTTTAAATTGTTATTATGATATATTATAACTATAATTATTTAAAAAAAATTACATTATATATGTAAGACAATATAAACACCCACAGATACAAAAAATAAACACCTTCTGACCCTGCCTCTCACAAACCCATGTCATTTCAAACCAAATGTTGCATTCAACTGAACTGATACAAACACCCCCTCTCACGCTCTCACTAAACCAAACAACACAGAAATATTCCTATTCTCTTCCTCAGAATCAAACATGTGAATAAAAAATTCTTTTTTTGTCATTGAACTGTTGAAAATAATTTTCTCCGAAAAAGGCGGCTGACCCTCGTCGAAATGCACAGAAATACGCCTACGAAATAATTTTGAGACGTAACACCTATCTCTTGATTTTTTTTCTTCACCTTCCGATCGTCATTTTCATCTACATTCTGTTGGATCACTTCACGTCCACAACATAAGCTATCAAACGAGCACAAACTACAGACTAGATACTTCTTTGTAAGTATGAACAAGTATAATTTTTAAGTACTAAATTTATAATGATATATGACCATGGTTTTTGTATTAATAAAGTTAGTCTTAATTCTACTTAAAGCATGGTTTTATAAACGAGAACAAGCAACTAGAGTCAAGTACAAATCTGATGTTTTTTGCATCCATTCCATATAATACCATATAGTACTATATTCGAAACTGCAGTAAAATGGTTTATTTCTCAAAATCGACAATGGAAGCTGAAATATCTGCGGAACCAAGTTTGAGACGCCCTGCTTCCGAGGATGTTGAAGATGAAGAACGTAGCGGATATCCATGCAAGTCGAGAACCGTCTCTTTGTTGATGGAGACCATTTCTCCAAATTATTCTGATGCTGAATAGTTGATTATTTCGGACATTTTGTTCGACCTTTCCTTTTTCTTTTTTTTCGTTCTTGTCGTATCTTGTCTTGATGGAGTGATTCGCTTTGGCAGTGGACACTCTTCCAGAAAGAAACCCACAACCAAACAAACAAACAGTCAAACAAAAGGACAAGTCTGGTTAGTCACTCAATAGAAACCATCACGTTTTGGCGGCATGACATGTTAGGGGTGATCAGTTAAAAAAAAATGAGAAAAAGCGTGATTAAGAAATAATTTACTTCTCTCACATTTTGTAAGGCAGAGATCAGAAACAAAAGTTCTGAACTTTCGAAAAACAAAAGAGGATGCTGCCCTTTGAAAACGAACAACCAAACAAAAAACAATGGGATCAATTTAGCATAAATTTACGTTGTAACTTGAAACCACCGCTAAAAACATATTTACGGAGAAAATTTCAAAAAAAAAAAGAATCGTTTTTTCTCAATCATAACAAGAATTAAATGGATAACTCTTCAGCCATCTAAGTTCATTGTTGGACACAATGCGTGATACATACATACCAGCTAGTCAGCCAGACCAACGTAGAAAAAGAAGAAACGTATTTTGACGGGTTTCGTAATGGTTTTTAAGTGGCTTGGTTCAAAACCTTCGACATAGCTTAAATAATTTTTGACAGTTTTTAGCAACATTTGTTTTTGTAATAAAACTATTTGTTTTCCATTAATTAAAAAAATCAATAATGTTAAGCTGTTCAGAGATTTGAAAAATGACTCTGAAAATAGAAATTCACCGGTTCCCCTAGCCTTACAACATTTTTGATTGTACTAAAGTTTATAAAAAAAATCATTTTCCTTCTTGAATCATCGACGCATTCTTATATCATTCTGTTTTTAACTTTACACATTGATTTAAAAAAATCACACAACAAAGTATGATAAAAACTATCTACTTTTTTAAACTTACTTCCCCTCCCTTTCCTTCAGTCTGATCGCTTTCAACCTTTTCCAGTACGGTCAGAAAGAAAGTGATCTGGGCGTTCATAGACCTGTTAATTCACTGCAGATAAAAAGAAATAATCAAACAATAATCATATCTTTAAAAAAGGATAGCATGAAAATATACCCCACTGCTGCAGGCTCAGCACCTGAAGAAAGTACAGAATATAAGAGATGAAATCCAAACTCAAATGCCAATGGGCAGGCCATGTTGTAAAAATGTCAGACAACCACCGGACGTCACGACTCACAATGTGGATCCTCAGAGATCATATGCAAAATTGTGTCTAGTAATAGATAAAAAGGACGTGACGATTTACAAAAGTTCACGAAACGACGTCCACGATCAAGAGGTCTGGGTAATCATGAGAAAGGTCTATGCCCTACGAGGAACGTTGAAAGATTATTGGTGGCGACAACGTTGATGATGACGATAATGCTCTTATTGAATATCTATAAGAGGAAGCATTAGAAAAAAGGAAAAAGAAAACAGCAGGTTTCAGTAGTCACACAATAGAAACCGTTACGTGACCAACGTCTTTTGGCAGCATAACATGTTGGGGATGATCAGTTAAAAATTTGAAAAAAGGGGAGATCAATGAGTGAGTTACTTCTCCTGCTGCTTGTTGGGAAGTGATTACTAAAAAAGTCTGAATTAAAAAAAATAACAAGTGTGAATGCTGTTGGACAGGGAATGAGTGATCAATTTAGCATAAACATACATTGCAAATCCCCCCCCCCACTAAAAAAAAATTCTGGGAGGAATTTCCAGTAACCAAATTTCCAGTAACCAAATTGTCTGTTTTTGTAAACATACCAGTGAATACATGTTTACATTTTCATTTCTCTAGTTCTATCGATATGTTCTGTACGCTTAATACGTACATAGCCTGCTAGCTAACCAGCCAGAAAGTGGGACCAACTTGAAAACCGAAGTAATCCATGTTGACAATTTTGGTGACGGTTTCTAACAAAAGAAGCAAACAAACCCCAAAACAAAAAAATCCCCCTAGATCCATCCACCAAAAAAACAAAAAACAAAAAACAAATGATGATCCCTGTGGCTATTTCCTGATAAGCAAGCTGATCTTGTAAGCCGTTTGTGTAACCATCTTTCTGCTAACATTCTGGGTGATCTCTGATGGAGTTATTGTATTTAAAAGGCTTTTCGGCAGGTAATTGAAAAGGATCCAAAAGAAATAGCCCAGACTTCGTTTCGTATAATTGATATTGAGCGTCTGAAGAATAAGATTTCATACATATGTATTGGTAGAAGCACAAACGTTGGGAAAGGCTCACAAAAAAACAAAAGAAAGATAGATGAAAAAGAAAGAGAAAAAATGATGTATAAATATAATTAAAACAAAGAAAAAAAAACAAAAGAAAAAAATAATGGTCACAAAGCCGAAAGGATAAGTGATCTGCATTATAAAAAAAAAGGAAAGAACAAGTTTGGTTTGTAAACTCAATAGAAACCATCGCACGACCAACATCTTTTGGCAGAATGATGTGTCGGGGGTGATCAATTAAAAAAGTCTGTTTTTATTGAAAGAAAAACATCAGGGACAGATTTAGCATAAACTTACCGAACCCAAATTAATTAAAACAACGAAGATAAAAGGAAACAGCAAGTCAGGTTGGTCATTCAATAGAAACCGTCACGTGACCAACTTCTTTTGTCATCATGCTGAGTTGGGGGTGATCAACTGTGAAAATTGGAAGAACGGCTTATCAATGAGTAAGTTACTTCTTTCACCGTTTTTTTTTTTTTGCGGTGACCACTGAAAAAGTTTGAATAAAAAAAAAATCCTAAAACAAGCCTGAACGCTGTTGGTCATAAAATAAGGGAACGATTCAGCATAAATTTACATAGTAAATTCGCCTTCCTTTCAAAACTCAATTTTTAGTTGAATTTTCAGTAAACAAAGGGGCGTATTCTCGAGGCATCATGATTTCCAGCGTACTAAATCCATTGAAGTGATCTCTACTTACGACACTTACATACACGTATACTCACTTAGAAACTGAAGAAACCTATGTTGACAGTTTTGGTTGGCGGTTTCTAATTAAAAGAGCAAAATAGAAAAGAAAACAAAAACAAACAAACAAACAAACAAACAAAAAAAACAGAGCGCAAACGATGAATGGCTGACATAACAAAGGAAAGAATAGACAGATAAAATGCATAGAAAGATTGGCCGGTCATATAGGAAAGTGATTTGTGCCCGTCGCCGTGACGTTTCATCTTTCTGTTTTCAATTAAGATAACGCGTCTTTTACGCCACCATAGATCAGAAAGAGGCATAGAGATAACATAGCCAGGCTGGATCAAATACACACACACTCACACACACACACACACACACACAGAGTCAGATCTGTTATGTAGGGTGGCGCTAAAGTTGTGAAGGGGCTTAAAACATTCATATCTTTCTAGTTTCAATGATTTTTAGAAGAATCTTTCCAACAAATGAAATGCATGAACAAAGACAATTTAATTCATTATATACAGAAAATCGTCTCTTTCATGTGTCGGCCATTTTTAACTCCACAAAGTCTTGCCCTCCGGATAACATACTGCATAAGATTTTTGAAGGATATCTGTTCCTATGCGGGCGCATACGATATTCAGCATTCCAAATCATCACGTGGTCTCTCTCGTGACGTTCGTGGACGTTCACTAACGGAACCAATTTCTCGAAGATAGACAACCAAACAGCAAGTCGTTGACTCAGACGGTGGTGTCCGTTCTTATAACGAGAATATGCTCCTTGGGTCAACGTTAAAGGTATTTAAAGTAAAATTCAGTTATTTCAGTTCGTTGCTGAGTTGGGCACTTTTCCGTAATGAATTCCCAAGGGTTCCTTTGGGTATATCTGAAAAACGGCAAAGGAAAATATATTTAAGCAGAAAAAGTTTTAAATTCCCTTCTGTACGAACCTGAATAAAACAGTTTGTGGATAACCCTTTGTACATTGGTGCAGCTCAACCAAATTTAGCATGCATCCTCGATGGACCCAGATGAATGTTTTAAATCAAAAGTTTTGACAAATCGAAAAAATGTTTTTGAGAGATTTCCAAGTGACAAATCCGCAAATTGAGAACCATGCAACGTGCACATGAAAAGAATTATGCTGGGTCTCACATGGAGAGACTGCAAAACAGCGCAGTACATCTGGGAAAGGACAGTAGTCAGGGACACCAAAGAATCCATTGAAAATCTCAAATGGCAACCGATGGACATTGCAACAATCGACATGGATCCCCCGAGATCACATCCAAAACTGAGGCCAGCTGAGTATTAGATGGAGATACGAACTAGACGAATTCAGAAAGTACTGGTTCTGCGACGCCCATGATAGAGAAGTGTGGCGAATCCTGGGGAAGGTCTATATCCAACAACGGACGTTGAAAGACTGATAATGATGATGATGATATTTACGATGTAAATATAATGCTAAACTGGGTCTTTACTATCCGTTCACTATACATATATGCATACATACTAGTTGGATGTAATTTCGATGTAGCTTAGCAACTAGCACATGCATGAACAGACACTCTACTTTGGGGTTACTCATTCGGCAGTGGAACACCATTGAGTGAGCTTGTGTACTGTGTGGCCCTGGCTCTTCATGCCTGGCGCATGGTTTTTTCTTTTTTGGAAAAATTATATCTCACAGGTTCGTTAGTATGCCTTTAAATCTAGATTCGACTCCCTGCGAATTTTCACTTTTCCTGAAGTACGATAAGGCTTCGGACAAGATTAAGGGGAATGCAGGAAATATCGATCCCGTTAACAGACTTTGCAGACGATTATGAACAGAGAAAAAAACTGCTTGGATAAGTGTGTGTTGTACCACTGAGAGTACTTTCTGAATGATTGCCCTAGGTAAGCTATTGAAAAACTACCAACAAAAACTGTCACCAGAACTATCAACATAGGTTTCTTCAGTTTTCAAGTCGGTCTCTCTGTCTGTCTGTCTTGCTGGCAATGTATGTACATACATATGACGTCTACAGACAGCAACAATAGATCCTGGAGAAATGAGAATTTAAACTTTTACCCTTTACTCTTCGACTGCTAGATAGACAGAATAGCCATGACAGTCAATAATTAACCAACCATAGCCTCAAAATTTGTCATGTAAAAGATTCCATCGAAGAATGAATATGATCAGAATAAATTCTATTAATGACATCACTGGCATTTTCCACGGGAAAACATATAAAATGAAGTGAAAAACCCATCTAAAAATATATAGATTTTCCAGAATCTAGATTGGTATTATCGAATCCGTCACTATTTAATCAGAGAGTGGCCCTAAAAAGAAAACATTTTCAAAATATGTCTAGTGGAGTACTGAAGCCAATTTTCAGTTTGAACACTAAACGGAACGGTTAGGAATGCTGCAACACACAAATAAACAAGCACATACACACACGCATATATATATATATATATATATATATATATATATATATATATATATGTACATATATATATAAATAATAATTGTATCATTCACAAGCCGCTTTTCCGTTGTATTACAATTCTTCAGTGTGGCTAGACTATCCAATATTCATCCAGTGCCACGAAGTAGGATAGAAACATTTGCGTCAAGCAAAGAAGCTGGCATTTTACCCCTGCCCTACGCATTCACCAGAGTGCTCCATTCCATAGTTGGAAGACCATTGCTAAATAGCTTATAATGGACGAGTTGCCCCATCTAAACAGTACTCAACTCTGAAGAAGGGAGCGGTAATTATATATATATATATATATATATATATATATATATATATATATATATATATGGATAGAACCATATGCAATTTTTAATGGCTTCTGTTGTTCAACACATAGATAGATAAAGGTTTTTACACATCAGAAGTTCTTGGTAATTTTAATGATTATGATTCACATATTAATCTTTATATATTCTTCTTGGGTGGATCAATGTCTGTTACCTGAAACAGTTATTCGCTGAATGTTGATCTGAAATTATCATTGTATAATGCTGATAAATGGAGGAATGTTGGTTTATCTGCAATGTGTTGATTGACAAGGATGAAAACTATGATCAAAAACAAATACCGGTGTAAAAATAAATGCTTTTTATCATTTTGCTACAGACATAAATATATACATTTGTATAATATTTGGAAACAAGTTCATATGTACATATATTTATATCAATATATATTTGTATATATTATGCATGACTAAAGATTCAAATGCATATCTTCATCTTATCTACAAATACATACACACGCATATATATATATATATATATATATATATGTACAAAGTATAAACTGATATTTCTGTAAAGATGAAAATTATGTATACGTGTATACAGATATCTATCTGCCAATCTTTCTTTTCCTATGTATATATTTATGTATAGGTATGTTCAATCAATAATGGCGGCTTCTTTGATGATCAAAAGGTCTTTTCGCATATTCAACGTCCGCCAGGGGACGCTTATGTGCCGATTAGAAATCGCTAAGCCATAAACATCAAAGCTAAGTTCTATTTACCGCCGTTTGGCTGGTACTTACCTCTACTTCGTCTAACCCACAAACATTATATGTTATATGGATATACGTATATATATATATATATATATATATATATATATATTTACATGAATTCCCACAAACAGATCTATACACACGTATTTAAGCATAACCTTACACTGAAGAGCCAAGGCATTGAGACCACCTGCCTAACAAGGTGTCAGCCCTACATGGGCTTGAAAAACAGTTTTAACCTGATTAGACATGGGCAGTACAAAAACTATTAAGGTTTCTCCTGATATATAATGCCAGGCAGTGCCAGCAACATAAAAAAAATTTCGCGCTGTTTTGACTGCCAAAAAGTGATAAAAGGCATTTAATAAAAAAAAAGATGTACCCAAATAACGCCAAAATGGCTAACAACTGCTAAAAAGATACGGAAAACGGTTTTAAAATGGCCAAAAAATTGCTAAAATGTTCAAGCACTTCCTTGCTGTACAACCAATGCATTCTTTCAATTGTCACCTATGGAGCAGAAACATGGAACCTAACCAAGAGATAGACTTACAAACTAAGAAGCATGCAACATGCACATGAGAGAATCATGCTCAACCTTACATGTAGAGATCACAAGACAGCAATGTATATCAGGAATAAAATGGGAGTCCGTGACATAACAGAATCTATTAAAAGACTCAAATGGCAATGGGCTGGCCACGTTGCAAGAATGACAGACAACTGATGGACATCACGTCTTACAACATGGATCCCCAGAGATCACATGAGAAACTGAGGCCTACAGAACACAAGATGGAGAGATGAACTAGACAAATTCAGGACATAGTGGCTCTGCGACGCCCATTATAGAGAAGTGTGGCCGAGTGTTAAGAGATGGAGGTTTAGCCGACCGAACTTGTTGGTCCAACATATCCAATAAGTGCGCCATCGGAGTGTGTTGGCCAAAGCGCCATAATAAAGTCTTCCTCGTGTCCCTAAAAATATTCTTGAACAACTTATACATCATTTACAATAAAAAGCGATGAAGTGTGTTTGCAAGTTTCCGTGTATGAGTCCCGAAGCATCCCAGACAACTGCACCGCGATTACTCGACAACTGGGTTCGAAGTCTCTATCGATCATCAGAATTAACAATTATAGATCTTTCTTCATAGTTCCTATAAATCATCTCCCATGACTTCCATCTAAATCAGCAACACTGAGTCGAAGTTACGAAGATACTTCGAAGTGGTAATTCCGTACGCTTGACTGATTTTTTTTAGACGACAATTATGGCAGGCTGCTCTGCACACCATGGAGTCCGGCTCCTCTCCCCACTCTGTATTCTTTAATTGTTTTTTTATATTTACATTGTCTAGGCCTAATGATACTTCCACTGTGTAATAATGGGATATAATTTCAAATAGAGTTTTAAGGTAATATCACACATTTTCAGTTATTTCTATTTGATAATATACCCGTTTCTCAATAATGCAATTATCCGGACTGAGAGGGAAATAGAGTAAATATGGATCGTGAATGAACAAAATAAGAATTAAGAGTTAAAACAGTTATCTGGGCCTGCTGGTGGTCATTCAGCTCAATGGTTAGAGCGACGCTACCAGTCTCAGATTTGATCCCTGCAACAGCCCCCACACACACACATATATATATATATATATATATATATATATATATAAAATTTTCATGGAGATAAAACCCGATTGGTGTTTTTTCCCCAGTCCAACCATTTGTCAAGAGTGGTTGATTATTTTTAGTTATGATTAATTTTTTTTAATTTTCTGTCATTATGTATGATTAATACGTTAAGCATTTCTAATTTAATGGAAACAATTTGATATCAAAGCTTCAACTTCTTTACTTTTTTATAAAAACTGTTTTGGAGCAAAGTAGTTTTAATGCTTCTTCTTCTTCTTCTTCTTCTTCTTCTTCTTCTTCTTCTTCTTCTTCTTCTTCTTCTTCTTCTTCTTCCTTTTCTTCTTCTTCTTCTTCCTCTTCTTCTTCTTCTTCATCTTGCAAAATGAAAGCTCGTAAATTTGTTGATGGTTGTAAAAACCACCAAGAGGCTAGGCTGCTGCAAGGTCAAACCCCACTCTTGATCCTATTCCGACCGAATATGACTACTGCATTTTTTGCATCATGTAAAGAATTATCCAAGATATACATATATACATATTTTAGATTGAATACATTTATTTATGAGATAATAAATAATCCCTTGCGTATGGGTAATTTCCCGAGATACATGCAACATGTTAGTTTGGCTCTGTCGGTGACAGATCCCACCACCGATCACTCTACCAGGATTTCAAATCTTAGCAAGGATCGTTGATCGTATGAATCAGTTGGGTTTAACGTGAGAGAAGACGAACAGTGAAGAGTTTATTCCCCTGAATTTGTTGAACTTTGTTCTTGTTGTTACTGTTGGTTTCGAAGTCTCAATTTCCCGACGTTTGATAATAGCTTTTTGGGGATAATATTTCATCTTGACACTCATTTAGGTCAGTTATTCACGGGAGCCTGAAAAGCTATCAGAAAGCACAAACCTCTTAATCGAAAAAAAAAAAAAATCTGGATCCGCCCCAAAATTTAATAGCTGATTTCTTTCTTCCCATTTTCTTTTTCTCCTTACTGCATTAACTTTTCGTTTTGTGGTTGACTTCAGGTTATAATGTACAACTGTGAAAATAGCCGAAAAAAGCAAAAACAAAACAAAAGCTTCCAATCTTTTACAGCTGTGTGACCTTTTAAAACTTCTGATTTCTCTTTCCTTTTTTTTTTCTTGCCCCATTTTACTTAAAGGTTACCGACGATTTATTTGGGGATTTCTTTTTGCTTGTTCCTCCATGCTAGTGCACTTAAAATCAATATAGCTTGGTTCTTGCCTGAATTTTGTAAGATGGGATGTATAAATATCAGTGTGATACGTTCGGACTATCCTTCTCATCTATGCGTTCATTTATTCAATATGTTTCGGTCGAGCACGATCCAGCTTTTGTCCGATGTTTTCGGTGCTAGAACGTGTAATCACTTTCCAAATTTTTTTTTATGTATTAATCATTGTGTGTGATATCTTCGGGCCGCCCCTTTTCAAGGAAGTTGCAGAAAGATACTTTCAAAAACCAGATGATCCCAATAATCCTAAAAAGAAGAGTATATAACCAATGCATCCTCCCGATAGTCACTTATGGAGCTGAAACATGGAGCCTAACCAAGGGACAGATCTGCAAACTGAGAAGTATGCAACGTGCACATGAGAGAATCATGCTCAACCTTACATGGAGAGATCACGAGACAGTACAGTATATAAGGAAGAAAACGGGAGTCCGAGACATTATAGAAACTATTAGAAAACTCAAATGGCAATGGGCAGGCCATGTTGCGAGAATAGCAGACAACCGATGGACATCATGATTCACAACGTGGATCCCCAGAGATCACATGCGACACCGAGGCCGACAGAATACAAGATGAAGAGATGAACTGGACAGGTTCAGAAAGTGCTGGCTCTGCAACGCCCATGATAGAGAATTGTGGTGAATCCAGTGGAAGGTTTATGTCCAACGACGGACGTTAAAAGACTGATGTTGATGATGATATAGTATGGTTATTATATTAAATTAAACTGGGTCGCATTTGAAGAACCCTGCTTTGGAAAGTGATTGCACATTCTAGAACCAAAAACACCCCACAGCCGGAGAGTTCACGACCGAAGCGAAGGGAATAAATGAACATATATACGAGGAAGGACCATAGGCATCCGCTGGGGCAGGTCAACGAACGGGGCGTCCCCACCTTGAATCAGACCTTCTTTCCGATGGTGAAGGGGTTGAAAGTTGGAACTTTATTGTGAATAAACAATAATTATGATGTACAACTCTATGTACCAAGAAAAATAAAAATGGGATTATTATTCCAAGACAGAGTTGCTGTTCAGTTATATTTAGAATATACCTTTTTGCACCCCCCTTTGAAAAGGGGCAGCAGAGGCCCCTGTGCAGAACCTGCCTTTGAGATCTAATTCGACCACTCCATTCAATCAAGTCAACTCTCTTTTGGGAATTTAAGTTTCACAGCTTTCTTGACCACTGGTCGAGTTTTTTTATTTTTTATTTTTTTAAAGATCTTTTTTCACGTTTTTTATATTTTAGAACTTTTTAGATATTTGCCTGGGTCGTTATCAAGAGGAACTGACCGGAAATAATCACCTAAATAGAACTCTTGTTTACAAAGACCTCAATGTTAATGTATCGCACCATGTGACCTTTTTTTTCTTGCAAACTCTGTTCAGTTGGTGCAAAGGTGTAGCATTAGAATCAAAGTCATCATAGTCCATTACACTTTATATGATTTTTTCTCTAAGGTATGAGTCAATCTTTTTTCCCCTGAGTATTTTGGTATTTTGAACTCTCAAAAGTTGCTAAGGGCACACACACACATACACACATGCACGCACACACAAACCCTATATATATATATATATATATATATATATATATATATATATACATAAACACACATACACACACACACACATATATATATTTATATATATATATATATGTATATATTTATATATATATATATATATGTATATATATATATATATATATATATATATATATATATATATATATATATATATACAATACATATGGTGCAGATCAGGCTAGCAGAAAGCATAATATAATATTGATAATAATAATAATATAAAGCAACTTCTGATATGTGATAGATTTATTTCATAGAGTGCTCGATACATTCAATTTTATACAATGAAAGTCAAGTTGATTTAGAGTAGAGCTGGAAATAAATAGTTAAATGTGGATTTGCTACACAAACCAACTCATGTTTCTGCCTTCTTCGGGCCTCATCCGATCATTCGCCTGATGAAGCCCGGAGAGGACAGAAACATGAGCTAGTTTGTGTAGCGAACCCACATTCTACTATATATATATATATATATATATATATATATATATATATATATATTGTATATGTGGTGCAAGTCAGGCTAGGAGTATAACACAATATGATATGATAATATATCAATGATATATATATATATATATGTATATATATATATATATATATATACACACACACACACACACACACATATATATATATATACATATATATATATATATATATATATATATATATATATATATATACAATTAGCACCTTTATCTTGTGCGCGTATCGATCGTGTCTTGTCCACAATACCTTTCCCTTCCCTCTCGTAAAACCTCTGAGGTCATTTTTCAACCATGACAACACTTGTATTCCGAAAATGCCAAGGAAAACTACGAACATAGGTTTGTCCAGTTTTCGAGTAGGTCTGGCTGGTGGACTAAGTATGCGTACATAACGTTTACAGGCTGCACAACTATTGGTGGAGTGGTCAAAATTTAAACATTTATTCCTTATCATGTCAAGAAAAAGCATTGTTTAATTTTTTCGAAAATTCCCCCATTCAATTTACATTGTAAGTTTATGCTAAATTGACCCCTTAATTTGTGTGGGGAAAAATTGTAGCTTGCTCTTTTCAATATTCAGATTTTTTCCAGAGTCCACTGTCCAACGGGATGCAATGAAGGTAACTTTTTTTTTGATTGATCACCCCTTTTTAAATTTTTAATTGATCACCACATGGTTTTTTTGAAATTCTGTCTATTTAGTGATCACACCTCCCCCCAAAAGTGACAGAAGTTAATAATTAATTGATCACCCCTTTTTCCATAATTTTTCAATTGATCATTCTTATACGACCTGCTGCCAAAAGATGTTGATCAAGTCACAGTTTAGATTGAGTGACTGACCAGGCCTGTCTATTTAACTTCTGCACAGCCATTTACCTATAATCTTATACTCTAGAAAATTCCATTCCGAGGAATCTTTTCCACGCCTGCTTCATTTGTTTTAACACCAACCCAGTTAACCCCCATCTCCAGTTACTATCATCCCTCATCGCTTCACTTTTAATGGCGGCTGTTAATTTACCTCAGACCACTTAGCTGCTCCACAACACCTTTCGATGACCACTTCTGGTCCCGGTAGCCTTTTAAATTTTGCATCGGTCAGTGTTTGTCGTCCGTGATACATTTCTTGGCGGTCAGTAAATCGTGACTAGGTTAAGGAACAACGTAGAGGCTCTGCGTCAGACAATAAATGTGCGAGAAATATTCTTCTGTCTCTTGATATAACTAAAAAGTCTTTCTAGCTCAACCGACCCTTGGATAATTGCCCCAGGACAATTGCTTCCAAATAATTGGCCCCTGACCATAGCTTAGCGACGGTGAAGCCAAAGTTAAAGTCTGTGGACCTGAAGTACTTAGGTTATGTATTAAGTTGTACGTGAAATGACCGTTTTCGGCCTTTGGTCTTTATATTCCGGAGCAGAAAATGTATTTATGTTTTTTGTTAATGAATGGCCTCGTGGGCCAACCTAATAAATGATAACATTAATAGGGACATTGTCCTGGGAGTAATTGTCAGCAATCATTTATCTAAAGGGCGGCTATCTAGGGAGAAAGTTTGAAAGCACTCAGAGAGCGCTCACCTCGGCTAATGCCATCATCACTAAAAGCTGAACAATTGCGTTACAGATCCTGGACATTGTCGTGAGAGAAGTTTGTAATGATTATTTATCAGAGATATACTTTAATTCAGTGTATGCTATGCTGCTTTGGGTTCCAAGGCAACGCAAACCTGCATGATCAATTCTTCGAATTTGTATCCAATTTTGAGATCGTTTTGGGACAATATAGCCTAAATTGGGAATTAAGTATATATCGTACCCACTTTCTTACTCTTTTTTCTGTCTTTCTCTCCTTTTTTTCTCACTATTTAGAACCTTACTCTCCTTTTTATCCTCTCTTCCGCCTTTTTTCAGTCTTTCCCTCTCTCTCCTTTTTCTTTCTATCTCTTTAAAAACCTTATGTCTCTCCCCCTTTTCTCATTAGATTCTTTCTTTATTTCCAGTCATGGAACCGCCTAGAAAACAAACCGTTTCTCTCTTAACCAATAGCATAAGATCCCGCGAACGTCACTGAGGACTTTCGGGAATATTGTGTAAAGAGACAAATAGACGTACGAACGGACGTGGGTGGATACATATACCTCTCCTAACTTCGTTGTCAAGGGTAAATAATGATTTGCGAGACTAACTTGTTAACCATCACTCCACTTTCTTGCTTATTCTCGATTGCTTTCCGCCTTATTACGTTTGGAATCTATCACCATCTTTTCTACTTAACTGTCTTCGTTCTCTGTTTTCCAATTCACTTGGATAAACTTCCTCCTCGTTGAAGCACCGGAACAAAGACAGCCATATTAATCAAAACCTAACGGCGACAATACTATCTTCTCTCTTCCCCCTCTCTCTGTCTGTCTCTGTCTCTGTCTCTCTCTCTTATATATATATATATATATATATATATATATATATATATATATATATATATATATATATATATATATATAATCAACGCTCCCTTATTCAGGGTTGAGCACTCTTTAAGTAAGGTAACTCATTCAATATAATCTTTAACCAATGATCTTCCAACTCTGGAATAGAGCACTCTGGTGAATGGGGAATATGAGGTAAACGAAAATATCGCTTAAATTCAGCCTCACTAACCGTCCAGTTCTCTAGCGCAGTGGTAGGATACCGGCCTCCGAGTCTAAAGCGAAGGTTTCAATCCTGCCTTGTGGTACTGGATGGGATGATGGATATTCTATAGCCACACTGAAGAGTTGTAATCCAACGAAACAGCTGTCTGTGGATGACTCAATTATTAATTATATATATATATTTATTTATTTATTTATTTGACGCTCCCTTATTCAGAGTAAGTAAGGTAACTCATTCATTATAAGCTTTAAGCAATGCTCTTCTCACTCTGGAATAGAGCACTCTAGTGGATGGGGAATTGTGCATGAGTAGATACATCGCTTAAAGTCAACCCTACTGACCGTCCAGTTCTGCATAAGGCAGAGGTGTAATGCCAGCTTCTAGGTCTGAAGCGAAGGTTTCGATCCTACTACGTGGTACTGGATGGTCTAATGGATAGTCTAGCACTGAAGAGTTGTAATACAACGAAACAGTAGTCTGTTGATCACACAATTATTTAATCATTATCTCTCTCTCTCTATATATATATATATTTAGTAACTATTTTGAGGGTTGAGTTATCTATACGTGGAGAGCGTTCGATATCGGGATAGAGTAAATAGGTGTACATAGCAAATTCAGTTCTTCATGGTGACTCTGAGTTCCATGCCTCGTTGCACTCGTCTGACTGTTTACCCAATAAAACGCAAGAGAAGTAACTTATTCATTGATCATCGTTTTTTCCAATTTTTCAAATGATCACCTCAACATGACACGCTGCCAAAAGACATTGGTCACCGGGAGGTTGAGAAAAAAACACCTTTTCACATATATCCCATCTATTATGCATGTAACTTATTGTTGTTGCTGTTATTACCCTAACACTCGCAACAAACCAGCTTAAGGGAAGGAAATGAAGAGCAAAAGAAAGAAAAAGAAAAGAAAAACAGTTAGGAGAGGCCCAGGAAATAAAACAAACCTCCTTAAATACTTTGCTGGGTTTAAATTATGCATGTTTCCTGACAATTGGGTATATATATATATATATATATATATATATATATATATATATATATATATATATACACACACATATATATATGTATATATATATATACATATATATGTACATATATATATATATATATATATGTGTGTGTGTGTGTGTATGTATGTATGTGTGTGTGTGCATGTATCTATCTATATTTGAACAAACACACTCTCCTCACTGAGTAGTGAGATTATTTTCTGTAACTGCTCACTAAGTTTTAAATGTAAGGTTCAATTTACGATATGAGTTTATGCTAAATTTACGTGATAGAAATGAGCATATATGGGCTGCTGTGATTCATAATTTCTCTTGAATCGGTAGTTTTTCATTTGTTTAACTGGTGTATCATATATGTGTGTGTATATATATATATATATATATGTATATAAATATATATGAAATTGTAATGAGAAGTAGTACTGATTACTCTACTGCATACTACTATCACATTCTCTTGATAATGACCGATGATGGCCGATAGATCTCGAACCACAAACTTGGACCGTTTTTTTTTTTTAATTAAACTTTGATAACATTGATAAGAGGTTTATATGCAATTTAGAGTTTATTCGGATGGTTTTATCTCCTCAGATAGTGTCATGGATCGCACGTCTACCTCACAAAAATAACAGTTACGTACATAACAGATGGGATATATATGAATAGGTGTTAGTTCTCAACCTCCAGGGGTCCAAAGTCTTTTGACAACATGTCGTATTGGGATGATGAACTGAAAAAAATTAAAAAATTAAAAAAATGGGCGATAAATGAATAATTTATTTCTCTTGCCGTTTGTTGGGCATTAAGATTTCCAGATTTTCAAAAAGCAAAGGTGGGCACAAAATGAGTGACCAGTTTAGCATGAACGCACATCGAAAACTGAACCCCCACAAAAACTTCATTTTGGAGGAGAATTTAAATAAAATAGAAAAAAAAAACAACATTTTCCGTATCAATTGGAGGGCGTGTGCGTGCAAAAATTAAAGTTTCTACCCTGAACGGTTAGGGCTGCGCAAAGTCCAGTTAGATAGATAAATAGAAATATATAGATATCAGAACACATGAATGATCTAAACCCAATATCTAAACCAGTATTGTGGCTAGCGGTGATTAACACATGCTACAAGTATCAACTAACCGAAAAATAATTCAACCACTTGATACCTTTTAATAAAACTAGAGAATAAAATCTAACTTGACACAAAGAAATCACTAGAGCATAAATACATATTTGATACTAAATCAATGTTACAACTTTGAGTCACTCGAAATATGATTGCAAATACTAACAATTAAGTTCACGTTAACTGCTGACAAGACACGGGAGAAAATACCTTATTACCTGAAAGACGTTATTTCAAATGTAAAGGAAAAGTAGATTATTTCAGGTACATAAACATAGAACCTAATTAGAAATACATGATTCATTTGAAAATCTTGTAATGTGTACTAACGGTTTACCTTTGTTATTGACTCATTACCATCAGTCGTTTATCGTCCCTCGTTGGATATAGATATTTCCTGAGATTTGCCGCGCCTCTCTATTGGAGAGCCACCACTTGTTAAGTTCGTCTCTCCATCTTGTGTTCTGCCGGCCTCAGTTTCGCATGCAATCTCTGGTAATCCATGTCATGAGCCTCGATGTCAAGCAGATTCTTACAACATGACCAGCCCATTGCCATTTGAGTTTTCTAATGAGTTCCATGATATCCTGAACTGATCTTTCCATGTAATGCTGAACATGGTTCTAAACTGATGACGTTATATGCATCTCAGTTTGAAGGTTAGTCTTTTGGTCAGGTTCTATGTTTCAGCTCCATAGGTGACTATCCAGAGGAGTAATTGATTGTATACTCTTCTTTTTAGAACTAATGGGATGTTCTTGTTCTTCAAGATTGAGCTTACTCTACTGAAAGCTTACCATCCTAGGGTGATTATTTGCTTAATTTCTTCTTCTGAGGATTCAGCTGTCTTTAGAACAAGTCACTCGACCATGGACCATCTCCATTCGAAACATCAACAAAAAAGAGAAGGCAGCAGAATATAAAATGTGATAGACTGAACTTCAATAAAAAAATTGTTATATTGACTCAACACAAAGTATTGCGCACTCTTGAAATGGCGAAAAATATATATAGAATTTACTGTATGTATGTATCTATTCAACCACATATATACATATATACATATGTATACACGCACACACTCATATATATATATATATATATATATATATATACATATATATATATATATATATATATATATATACACATATATATATATATATTATTGATCTTTTTTCATATTATTCTCTTTTTTTTTTGCTCTTTCTCGGTGTTCTAAAACGAATACGATATGGGTCCTAACCTTATGGCGCGCTTTAGTGATAAACTTCGTATCATTAATACAGAAATCTGACAGCTTAAGTATTTGCCGGAGACGGGATCCCAAACAAATTTAAAAGATGGCAAAAGTCATTCCAGTCTACAAGATCCAAGCCATTATAACCGAATCAGATGGAGCCTGTGGTGAGTCCCCTCAGCACAAAAACATACAGACAAGAAACAAATGGAGCGAAAGTATTGACAAAAATGGAGGAAAATAGACGACAATAAATATTCCGCCATTTTGGAAGCTACGGCTGCCAGAAAAATTCGTCTCATAGCGCATGCGTGATACATTATCGTTTAATTTGGTTAGGAATCGAATCTACCATGAATATATATTATATTATTATATTATATATGTATTTTTTATTCGTATATTTCTATTTTTGACTCGATTTTCTTTCTCGTCGTTTCTGCCGTCTCCCAGGTTGGTTTGTCTGTCATTTTCTTTATATCATTTAATTCGGCTTTTACTTATATTTTTGGTATTTCATTCTTTTATTTACTTATTAATTTATTTTTCACCGATTTTCCGTTCCAGGAACATTTTTCGGTAATTCCTTTCATTTCAATTTTTTTCTTTTCTTTTTCATATCTTTCTCTCATTTCTTTTTCGTCTTGGCTATGGCCCTATTATTTTTTTTACTGCATATAATGAGAAACCGTCAACTGAAACTAATAACATCAACAAGTGAATTTGGCTGGCTGCCTGGCGATGTATGTGCTGCGCGTACAGGCCATACCAATGGAGCTAGATGGCTGAAAATTCAAACATTTACTAAATATATCTGAAAAAAACCCCAAACCAAACAAAACCAAAAACAAAACGAAACGTTTCTTTTTCTTAAAAATTCTCCCATCCAAATAAGAGTTTTAATTGAAAGTTCGATTTAGAATGTATGTTTATGCTAAATCAGCCTTCAATTTTTTTTCTGGCAATGTTTACGTTTCATTCATTTATGAATTTTTTTTTTGATATTTGGACTTTTCAGTGATTACTGCTAAACAAAAGGTGAGAAAAGTAACGTCTTCATTGATCACCCCTTTTACCAATTTTCTTTAATTGATCACTCTCAACACAGGATGCTGCCAAAAGATGTTGATCCTGTGACGATTTCTACTCAGTAACTAAGCACACCTGTTTTCATTCTTCATAAGGATGTGATGTGTTCTCATTCCATTTCAATTATCTACCACATAGAAAATCCGTCAGAAATTTTTTTTGAACATATCGAGTACCGGTTGCGCAGCTATGATATAATTTGGCAAACTGTCAGACTGGACATTGCTGTTAATGCAGGAACAGCCACTCTCGTGCAGGGATTTTCGGCAAAGCATCGCATCCCCCAGATCTGTTAGCGCCCCTGCAAATCATATTTGACTCCTTGTAACTTCGGGCTTCCCCCCAAAGAGAATCCAGACCTTGGTCTAGATTAAGGATAGCATGACAAGGCAGATGACAGCAATCCCGAAAGAGGACTTTGTAGGCTGTTTTGTATAATGGAAGGGATGATAGAAGATCTGTTAGTCACCCCGTCTAGTCGAGATTCCGCTACCTGCAACTTCTGGCTTTAATAAAGTAGACTTCAGACTGTGGACATGATTAAAGAGAACGGGGCACAAGTTGTAGTGATCTAAAGAGGACTTTTCAGAAGGTTTTAAAGAGTGGAAAGGATGCTAGGATAAGTAAGTGAGATCCCAAGGGGGAGTAATTATCGTACTATTGCTCACTTATAGCAACTGAACTCTTGTCCCTTCAAGGGGTACTTTGAAGGGACTAAGGCTCAATTACAATAAGTGGACTATTTTTTGATCAGCCCACATGTCTCTATAAGACGCTTTCTGGTCGGTCGATCGGTCGTTCAGTTATTTGGTCCCATCTTATCCGACTGAAATAAAAAGGAAGGAAGTGGCGTGGAGTCATTAGAAAGCATGAATGAGACATCATTAAGAGGTGTGATGTCATTAAAATAGTATCTTCTCGATAATATTTTTACCAGCTGTTAATGATGTCATAATAAAAATGTCGAAGGTTCACACTTTTGTATTGAAAAAAATCCAAAAGATACCTTTCCCCGAAAGAAACCAATAATAAACAGCCATTCAAGATTTTTATTGTAAGAAAACTTGTAGAATATTTCATACTGCAATATTTTACAAGTATGAAAATCGATAGACTCAATGAGAGACTCTTCTTTCCCCTCCTCCTCCTGCAACTACCATTATGGATGGTTGACACACCGTTGAACTTCTGGTTCTTGTTTCATTTATCAAATGGTTTGATTTTTTTCTGGATAGACTTTGAACTTTATCTGTATTTCACCCGACACCACTTTCTTCTCCTTCACCCAATTAGTGTCCGGTACACTTCGATCACTATTTCTCTTCCGTCCTGAATTCTTCCAGACATACCACCTCGCTTTATTTCTCAATTGTTATCTTTCTATATAAGTTGGTACTTTACCATTTAAAACAAGATATCTAGAAAGCCTACACGTGTACTCACACACACAAATACAAAAGTGTGTAATCAAATGACTGAGTGATCTTTTGGGGGAGTGTGGGTTCATAAATGTATAGCGATGTCCTACCTATCTGATTGGCTGCTGTGTTGTACCGAAACCCTGCAACTGCTTCTCGAGTTATTCTAAACGGCTTGATACTTCATGAACTGGGCAATTATGACATGTATTCGGGCGGTCAACCTCTTTCAGTCCATGTCTGGTCAGAGGCAATGAATATAAAATGTTGGAAAACGTCAGCCAAAACTGTAAACATAGGTTTCTACTGTCTTTAAGTGCATCTTGCTTAGTGGATGCCTATCTACGTATGAGTTACTTATTACGAACCGAAATCTATTAATAATCCCTTTTTCCCCACCAATTCTTTAAATCGATAACATCTAACTTGTTATGGGTTCCGTTGAGAGATAACCCGACCCGTTTATAAAAAGAACCTTTATCTTAATGTTTCCATTCATTCTTTTTAGTTCTCGTTTTTGGTTAATTTTAAGAGTTCAATATATTAACCTATAAGAACCCGAACCCATTTCCCTTTCGGAGGACATCACATGGGACGTAAAACATACTGGGCAGTGAACTTGACCCAACGGTCACGCGACTGCACCTAGATGTTCTGTAGATGTCAATAAGTACACTACATGAGTTGAGAATTTCAAAAGGGACCTTCAAGAACATCCACAGTTAATGTGACACTAGTATTCCGTTAAGTTCTTATGGTCAAGGTGATTAAACGTAAATAGAATGATCTTGCAAAACCTGATCATTCGACTTTCACTCCACAAACAAGGATATGGAAATATCATTAAAAATCCACCTCGAAGAGGCTTCACGAATGTCTAATATCTCAAGTATAAACGCCGCCTGTCTTCGAACAAATACTAATTTCACTAAGTTGAGTCTTTTCTTTGTTCCTGTGGTCGATAAATAAAGATATCGCTAGTCTTTGGCAATATATAACCTGAACTGCCAAACGAGAAACACAATCGAAGGCTGGTTCCATCAGACGCTTTGATAGAATTCTTTAAGCAGAAAAACTAATATCCAATTAATATTTGTCCACTAAGAGCCTTTTTTCTGGCCTTTTTCGGATCAAAGTGTATTATCTGTTCCACGGCAGAGACTGAGGAGTCGATAATGACAATTGCCTGTCGAGTGGGCCGGAGAGGGAGTGTGTCAAAGACCGAGTGCAATGTGTTAGTCAATGAGGTTTCACTGAGGCTGCGTTTGCTACGCGCATCAGGGGCCTTTGGACTCGTCCTTGGGCTCTCCTATTATTACTCAGCCAAGCTGCAGGGGATCCATTGCCCCGGGGCTGCTCTGCTCCATTGCACTTAAAGGAGCAGGTCTCCTTGTGGACGCTTTCGTGACAGAGGTTGTTTTAGCTTCTACGGTCGCTTGGCAACCTAAGTCGCGTCGGCTGGAGCCATTTTTGGAAAGGTGTCTCCTATTTTCCCCACGTTAAGCCCCGACTTCGTGTCATATTTTGCTGTGGTGTGAAAGTAAATAGAGGTTAAGCTCGACCTTGTGTCACATTTTGCTGAGGTCCGGCAGCGAATAAACGACCTCCCAAGCATTTTTCTGGCTTTTCGGCTTGGATTAAAGTGTAGTATCTGTTCCACGAGTCCGAGGTGCCGGTACTGACACTTGCCTACCGAATCGTGTTGTGGTGAGTGTCAAATAGCGAGTGTGCCGCTGCATCAGCCAATGGTATTAAACTGAGGCTGCGCAATGCTATGCGCATTGAGGCCTTTCAATTTGTCTTTGGGCTCTCCCACTATTACTTGGCCCAGCTGCGGGGGATCTGTTGCTCCCAGCGCAGCACTGTCCCATTGCACTTAAAGGGACAGGCAACGATTGTCCCGACGCTTTTGTGACTGCAGTTGCTTTAACAATCGCGGTTGCTTCAGCAACCAAAGTCGTGTCAGCTGGAGCTATTCTTGACGGGTTGCTCATATTTTACCCACGTAAAGCCCTGACCTTGTGTCGCATTTTGCTCTGGTGGGAAAATGAATAGATAAATGTTCACCTGACATTTCTACAGTTTATCAATCTTCTAAAGCAGGGTTTCTCAAACTCTTTGGTGACACTGCCCACTTTCATCTGGGATCATTTTCCACTGCTTACGTGTTTAATAAATATTTGAAAGGATACCAAAAATATCGAAAGTAATGTAAAGCACACATGTATTGTTTCTAGATATCATCGATGCGATCCCTGTGTTGTGGTGTCTAGTAATGTATCATGAGTGTTACATACACACACACACACACACACATATATATTCGAAATCCTATACCGCCCATAAAAATTTCAAAACGCCCACCCAGTTTCTGCTCAGTTAATCACCACCCACCGAGGGCGATATCGGCCGGGTTGAGAGACCTTGATCGAAACCATTTTGAATTTTATACCCGTAATAAATGGTTAAAAAATAGAGAAGCCAATAAGAGATATCCGTTAATCGCATAAATGAATCACCGTGTCCCGGACTAGTATCACTAATTATACCCCCCCCCCAAATATCAATGAAATAGATCTTTTATCTGAAATAGCCTAAAAATTACAAGCATATGATTTGGGCATTGTTGGTCCCCTAAATAGATGATGACCATAGAGATCCCAAAAAGCACTTTTCCAAAATAAAATAAATGATGTTCAGTGGTGTACCCATGGAAACATTCCAGGTTGTATCTCCAAAAAATTAATCAGGAGCAGCTGGAACCTTCCCGAAAACACAAGCAAGGAAAGAGATAGGAATATGCTGCTCTCTTGGCTTGTTGGTCAGGTGGGCCGTTTTGGGGGCTACGATGATTCGATAGCATATTATCATTACAGAATCGTTGAAAACAGTTATGGTTTTAAAAGGATCATATTTCTGCTGTTTGCATTGTCTCTCGATTTATTTTGTCGCGTCAACGTATAACTAACTTATAATTCATCTGCAGTGACAAATAAGAAAATCCTTGAAACATATATTCAAAACGTAATACAGTATATATATCAATAAGTAAAAACTAAGCAAGTAGTCCCTCATTAGAAACTGTCACGAAAGCAACGTCTTATGGCAGCATGCTTCGTTGGTGTTGATCAATTAAAAATGGGGAAAAGGGGCTGATCGATGGATTATGCACTTCACTCACCTTTTGTTGGGTAGTGATCACTAAAAATAACGTCTGATTAAAAAAGTAACGTGATGCTTCAGGATACACACTAAAGAATCAATTTGGTTTAAACTTTCATTGCGAATTGAACCCTCCTACCAACCAATAACAAAAAAACCTAATTAAACATTATAAGGAGAACATTTTTACATATTCAGCCCTCTAGCTCTGTTGGCGTGGCTTGTATGCTTGTTAGATACATAGACAGAGCCAGTCAGCTAAACCAACTTAAAAACTGACAAAACCGATGTTGACAGTTTTTGTTGACAGTTTCTAATGACATCACGGTCAACATCTCCGGTGAAACGGTATAAATAAAAATAGGATTAAAATGAATATATGGTTTATCGAAATTTGGTATGGCAGCCACGTGTTACTTCTCAAACTGCACCCACTACTTCCGGCAAGGCAATAGAGCCTGAAAACGAAGCTAATCAACTTAGGCTTCGAAGAGAAAAAGCAAGGACTAGAAATAAGAAGAGAGAAAAAAACATGAAATGATAACCGAATTATACAAGAGACGGAACTGACGTGTGTGGGAAGGGAAAACGTGCAAAATGAATACGTTTTTTATCGAATTATTTTGTTTTTCAATCTAATTAGGCTTTTGGGTTCGTCCGCAAAGGTGAATCCTCCCAACAGTCGTAACATTGAACACAAAACAGGGGTAAAATAAAATATGGGTGGCAGGGAAGGGCAGGTATTGAGATTCTGAGATAGATAGATAGATATATATAAGAAATGAATACGCACAGACATATAAATGAACAGAATGATATAGATATATGGATGTATAAAGAGATTGGTACAGATATATCAATAAATATGAATAGATATTGAATGATACATAGATGTATATATAGAGATAAATATCAACAGAATGATATATATATATATATATATATATATATATATATATATATATATATATATATATAATTCTGTTCATATTTATTTATCGATCCGTATCATTCTGTTCATATCAATCTATCTATCTATCTATTTATATACATATATATATATATATATATATATATATATATATATATATATATATATATATAGAGAGAGAGAGAGAGAGAGAGAGAGAGATGAACAGGATTCGGTTGATACCTAGACGTATTATCAGACTGATAAATATATATATATATATATATATGTGTGTGTGTGTGTGTGTGTGTGTGAGTGTGTGTATAGATGGATTGATAGATATGAACAGAATATATACATTGTGTCATCCGCAGACTTCTGTTTTGTTGTATTACATCTCTTCACTATAGAATATCCATTATCCGGTCCAGTACCACGAGGCAGGATCGAAACCTTAGCTTCGGACCCGGAGCCTGGTATCCCCCTTTACTCCAAGGAACTGGACGGTCAGTGAGGTTGAATTTGAGCGATATATTTAATTATCGTATATATTCCTTATAAACCAGAGTGCTCCATTCCATATTGGAAAAGCATTGCATAAGCTTACAATGATCGAGTTACCTCACTTAGAGACTGCTCAACCTCTTGATATATATATATATATATATATATATAAAGACATCACCTTTTTTATATTTCTTTAATAAGATAGATATATGATATAGATGGATATAAGTTCTATGCCAACAAACTCATGGATAAGTATCTGAAGGGTTAGGATTGAGCGAAGTCTGAATAGATAGATACTCATAAATAGTCAGAACAAATGACTTGAAACCAGAAATAGTGATTAAACAGGGGTAAAATAAAATATGGGTGGCAGGTATGAAGATTCTGAGATGGATTGATATAAGAAATGAATACACACACTCACACACACATATGTATATATATTTGAAGGGAAAAGTATACATATAAATATATTGAGAAATAGATACAGATATATCGATAAATACATATAGATATTGAATGATATATATGTATATATATATATATATATATGTATATAGAGAGATGAATGAGAACAAAATTATATATACACATATATATCATCCTTTCCATATCTACTGATCTATCTGTATCATTCTGTTCATATCCATCTATCTATCTATCTATCTATCTATCTATCTATCTATCTATATAGAGAGAGAGATGAACAGAATTCAGTTGATACATAAATATATATACTATCAGACTGATATATATATATATATATATATATATATAAAGAGAGATATGAACAGAATGAGATGGACATATTAACAAAATCATTTATATATATATATATACACACGCATGCACGCGCACACACACACACACACACATATATATATATATATGTATATAAATCAATATGACAGATATATAATACATATAAATAGATATAAGCTCTATGCAAACAATCTCATATATAAGTATCTATCTCAAATACTTCGAACGGTTTGGTAGCACTTCTTACATATTTATAAGGTGACCATGTATGTATGTATGTATGTATGTATGTATGTATGTATGTAAGGCAATGTGATAAGATATCTATCTCAAATGAGATAAGAGTCTGTAGATATTCCTAGTGAGGGAAAAACCAAACACTGCACCAACTGCTCCCTTGGGAACCTACCCAAGGGAAATGATCGAGACACCGTCCATGCACAACGTACTTGGACCAAGCCTGTTGGGATACTCACCTGATACGTCAAAAATCAGATTAAATTTCCATTTATCAACAAACCTGATAAGCATAAAATTGAGAAAGCACTAAAAATATTGAATTAACGAATGACTTATATCGAGAGCAGAACCGAGACTGTTAGTGACCGTCAACGAAAAATGAAACCATAATTTTTGTCGAATAGGCTTCTTTAGTTGGTCTGGCTGGCTTGGCTGGCTGGGATGGCTTGGCTGGCTGCGTACGTATAATCATAGACTTAGTCCAATATTCACCGGATGTCGAATTTCAGAGATAAGGCAACATTAATCCTAAAAAGAACGATGTATAACCAATGCATCCACCCAATAATCACTCATGGAGCTGAAGCATGGAACCTAACCAAGAGACAGATCTGCAAATTGAGAACCATGCAACGTGCACATGAAAGAATTATGCTGGGCCTTACATGTACAGACCACGAGACGGTGCAGTACATCTGGGAAAGGACAGTAATCAGGGACACCATAGAATCTTTTGAAAATCTCAAATGGCAATGGGCTGGCCATGTTGCAAGAATGACAGACAACCGATGGACATTGCAACTATCGACATGGATCCCTAGAGATCACATGTGCAACTGAGACCAGCTGAGTATTAGATGGAGAGACGAACTAGACGAATTCAGGATGTACTGGCTCTGCGACGCCCATGACAGAGAAGTTTGGCAAATCCTGGGGAAGGTCTATGTCCAACGACGGACGTTCAAAGACTGAGGATGAATGATGGTTAATGTTCATCAGAGTGCCATGTTCATGGGATTGAAACACTAAAATGGTTCATTATAGAAAATATTGATTCTCGAAATTCGACTTATACATCAGCGTGTACGGGGATCAAATCATCATCATCATGATCATGATCATGATCATCATCATCCTTTCAACGTCCGTCGTTGGACATACACCTTCACTAGGATTTGCCACACGTCTCTATCACGAGCATCGCGGAGCCAGTACTTTCTGAATTTGTCCAAATATTAGCCTACAATACTAAATCTTATAATAAAAATGAATAATACAAATGTTGAACATCCGTAGCCACCAAAGGTGGTGGAGGGTTCTATCCCCTTTTAGATATGCGTATGGTTATGTTTCAGCGTTACTGACTGACATACCGTTTTGTTTACAGACTTGAAAATTGGCATCTGTACTCCATTAGACTTAGGATAAAGAATGTTTATTGATTTTTTGAAGAAAAAAAGAAGCTGTTTTGACTTTTTGGGAACCTTGCCCCAACGGATATATAGATAACACTTGAATTCTCCCGAATGTTTGTTTTTTATGATTTTTGAAAACTTTATTTTTGATGTTTTGTCGTGGAAAACTCCAGTGATGTCATTAATTAATTTTCTTCTGACCTATTATTCTTCAATTTTTTTTATGACTTCAAATTTTGACTCTGGGGTTGTTCAGTTATTGACTGAGATGGCAAGTCTCCCCAATTTTCATTTTCGGAGTAACACTGCAAATCTTTGTCAATGGTCGGAAATTCGTCTTCGTCAGCAAACCTATACACTGGTGACATAGCTTATCTAGAAAGCACGTTATTGTCATGTGACTAAACCGTCCCAAAATTGAATCAGCTCTCCAATAGCCTATTGTCCACACTTCCAAGACATATCAATATTCATTGGGAACATTTGGAGATATCGGGTGAACAGATATGACATTTTGGTTATATTATGTGGTTTTGACATATGACTACGGTGCACGGGAGATAAATGCTGATTGATCTGCGCTAAAATTTAATCGGTTCCTCCATCGCCTATTTTTCACTTCTCCAAAGAATTTCATAGAAATTCATTGGTAACTCCTTGAGATATCGTGTGGAGGGTCATGAGCGAATACATAAATGTGATTGTATGAATAAATGGATACATAAGATCTGACAGAATGATCATAAACTGCGTTATATTATATAGAAACTCTTATTTAAAATGGTTTCCCGTCATTACACGGTTAATGTATCACCTGGCCTAGATAACGGAAATAGAATAAACAAGCAAAAAAGATGGCGCAGCAGCAGGAATCCAACCCGTGACCGATAGGGTAGCTGCTCTAACGTAGCGTTGCTCTTATCATTGAGCTAAATAGCCTCTGGTAATGCTAAGGTCCAAATAAATGTTTTCACTCCTAATTCTCACTCGTTTATTGTCGGTCTATTCATTTCTTTCAATGCAAGAGTTTGTACTGAGAAATGGATACATATGCTCCGACAGAATGATCATAAATTGTTATATTATATAGAAACTCTCATTTGAAATGGTATCCGTCATTACACGGTTAATGAATCACTTGGCTTGGACAAGGTAGCTGAATAAACAATCAAAGAGAATGGGGTTAAGAAATGTAATTGAAAAAACAACAACACGAAAATGAAACTTTAAATAAAAGAAAAGTAATTCCTCTGTGGTCAGTGGTGACCTATGAATCCCAGTCTAAATGTTTGCAGCCATAATGAGTAAAACAATTCTGGATGGTTTTATCTTCTTAACAGTCTTCTAAAATCTGTATAGCTTTTATCACGGATAAAAAAAGGATTAAGCGCTCGCCTCCTGATAGACAACACCCTATGAAGTGAATCCGGTGACGAAACCTCAGATTCTGTTGCATCAGCATAGTGATGCTCACAAGCTCCCCGGAAGTTTTTTTTTTCTCTTATGACCAGACCCCATACCAAGTTTCAAGTCCACCGTAGGGTTACTCCCACCCAGAGTGTTCTCAATAACCTAATGAGTGAACAGGCATATTTGTTCTAAGGAGTTCATATATTACTCGCAATTACCGGCGATCGAACTCAGTACCTCCTTCTACATGTGAGGCAAACGTGCTAACCAGTATCCTATCCAAGCGGACAAAAACAGATACTTTTCCAATAACTCCAAGGCAGCTGTTTGCACTCATTCAACCCTCCTAAATTCATTTACAACGGGAGATTTATTTGTATTTCTATTTGATTTGTTTTGCTGTTCAAGAAAGAATGCAAGCGCAGTCGACATGAATCGTGGAAGCGCAAAAAAAAAAAAGAAAGCTCAAGATTGTAGGAGGGAGGGCGCATGCGTGAAGCCTAATTACGTCATGTAACGCTCTGATCGCTGTGATTTTGGTGCTGACGTCTAATGATGAAAGCGATAATTGGAAAAGTCCGACACCATAAGCAAGGTAAAAAATAAAGAGTCAGTATAGACACCTGGTGAGAATTGTTGTTGAGAAAACCAGAGAACAATCGATAATTCTATCTTTCTTTTTTTCTCTCCCTCTCGCTGTCTATATATATATATATATATATATATATATATATATATATATATAACAATTAAACACACACACACATATGTATATCTCTTCCATAGGAATAGAGCACTCTGGTGGATGGGGAATTACTGCGTAAATAAATATATCGCTTAAATTCAGCCTTACTGGCCGTCCAGTTCCGTTGCCCAGGATATCGGTCTCCGGGTTTGAAGCGATGGTTTCAATCTTGCCTCGCAGTACTGGATGGGATAATGGAAAGTCTATAGCTACACTGAAGAGATATAATACATCGAAACACAATATATATATACACATATATATATATTCGGAAGCCTCTCCAACGAAGCGTTGCTCTTACCATTGAGCTTAACAGCCGCCAGTAATGCTATGGCCCAAATTATATATATAATAAAATATGCACACACATACACATATATGGAAGTCACTTCAACGTAGCATTGCTCTTACCATTGAGCTGAACAGTCGCCAGTTATGCAAAGGCCCAAATAGCTGTTTTCATCCCAAATCGTCATCTGTTCATTCTCAGTCGACTCGTTTTCTTCAACGCAACATTATCAGGACATGGATATATGATCAGATCATAAATTGCGTCATGTTATATAGAAACACTTAATTGAAATGATTTCTCGTCATTACACGGTTCACATAAATCGAATAAACGATTAAAGAAGAGGAGACTGCTGCAGGAATCGAACTTGCAACCGTTATAGAAGCTACGTCAATGTAGTGTTGCTCTTACCATAGAGTTAAACAGCTGTCACTAGTGCATAGACCCAAATAACTGTTTTCACTCCAAATTCTCATTTTATATCTGGTTCATTTACCAATAACATAATTGTTGCATTGAAAGAAACAAATATAGCATAGACTGACCGAAAATAAGCAAAAATGAGAACTCGGAGGTAAAGCAGTAATTTAATCCTGTGGATTACGGGCGGCTGTTTAACTCAATGGTAAAAGCAGCGTTATATTGAAGCCGCTACTCCATCGGTCAAAGGTTCGATTACTGGAGTAGCCCCTCTTTTTTTAATTGTTTGTTCGAACTACTTTGAGTAAGACAAGTGATACATCCACTGTGCAATAACGGGAGATCATTTCAAATAAGAATTTCTATATAATATAACGCAATTTACAATCATACATATATATATAATTAATGGATGGATAAGAAATATCCGACATAATGGAGAAATGCTTATAGACAATGAGGGAAACACATATTGGTGGATTGGTATTTATTCACGGATATTCCGTAGGGTGTGACCCCACATCTTCAGCGGGATAGAGAAATGAAGAAAACTGGATTTTTCGGAGTTGTGAGAGGCTAGGGTGATCTGTGGATGGATTAACTTGTGTTTGGTCAAGAGGTCATGTATCTGTCATATGTAAGATGGGGATACGCATTCCCATAAGGCTATGATTATGGTTGTTTTTTTTGTTTTTCAGTGTGAGTGGAATTTGTATTTTGATCATTTGTGTGTCTTGGGAGGTTAGTAGTAATCACATATGTATATGTCCGAGCTTGTTGCACATGCTTGTGAAAAATGTACAAATATGTTGGAAGACTTAGTGCAGGTAGATACAATCACTTAGCAGTAGGTCCGTACAGCGAGCAACCTTGTAAATATTTACACGTAAATAGTTCAAAGATACTTTTTAAAGATATTTTTTTCGATAAGAAGCAGCAAACACACACACATGTTTATTTATATATACATATATATATATATGCACGTATATATGGAATTGATTTATTTATTCGGAGTGCTCAATACCCATACAAAATATACGTGGAGCATTAATAAATAATGGAAACAACAAAGAGAACTTAACACTGTGTTTCGCGTACCTCCTCTGCTTTAGAAAAACACTGGAGGTACATCAAAGACAGTGTTAAGTTCTCACTGTTGTTTTATATATATATATATATATATATATATAAAGAGAGAAAGAGCGACGGACAGGGAGAGAGAGAGAGAGAGAGAAAGAAAAGGCGAGAGACAGAGTCAGAGAGATTTACAGAGTAGCTTAGTTCTGGTATAAAACCACATGTGTGAACTGTCGAACTCATCACTTGTAAGTGATTTTGTTGTCTGCTAAACAGTTATACTATGAATAGTAAAGTAAATTCGCCCTCGGATTTTTTGTTTCATCTAAAACTGCACTGGTCAAGGTTTTATAATGATTTGATTTGTTTTTCCCCAGCTTATGCTTCGTTACATCAATTAGTACACCAATATCTTAACTGCTCTACTCCAAACCCCTGCACTAATCAAGTTATTGCTGTACCACTGTAGTCTTGCACCAAACTGATTTACTTACTCTAAGTAACAAAAACACTGCACAGTTACTTGGTCGCCACGAGGCGTATATTTATTTCCCCGTATGGTACAGCTATAACCAACAAAGATGGCGAAGTGTTCCACTAATTTTTTTATGTGTGTGTGTGTGTGTTTGTCTGTTTGTTTATGTATTGGTGCGTTCCAGTGCTCCTGGCCACATCGTTTTTCCTACTGACTTAGGCTGCAGTACTCCAGTAGACCTCTTTTTAAAGAATGTATTTTTTTATTTTTGTAAAATATATTTTTTGACCGTTTTAAGGCCTTATTTTACGGATTTATTGAAAAGATCTATATTCTCCAGAATCTACATATTTGTAGATGTTTTTTTCTTTTCTGTTAGATGTTTTTTTATGGAAAAATCCAGTGACGTCATACATGGAATTTATTCTGACCATATCTATTCTTCAATGGAATTTTTTACATGATTCAAACTTCGATGCTACGGTTGTCCATTTATTGACTGTGATAAAGAGTTATTTTTGCTCTTCATGTCCCTTTTCGACTCTTTTCTCTCTGTTTCTCTCTCACTTTTCCCCTTTCTTTCTTTCTCTCTCTCTCTCCGTTCTTTCTTTCTTTCTCTCTCTCCCATTTTCCATCTCTTTCTCTCTCTCCCTCTCTCTCTCGCTCTCTCTCTCTTTACTTTTGAGAAATAAATCATTAAAGATTAAAAGTTTCCATATATACATAAAACTTTGCCATAAAATACAATTGATTCAAACTTAGATTATATTGTTTCGTCCAATGCTTAAAAAGAATCCAATTAAAGGTCACAATTCCGCCCCCTTCTTTTTCAATCTAAAATCCGTCTACAAATCTTTGTAGTCGGCATATAACTAACGAAATAAAAAGCATAGTATCTTTTCGGATTATTTTATTTATCATAATAAAAAAAAAATGAAAACTATGACTAGCTTCATCCTTCTTGTGGCATATGGTACCGAATGAATACCACCCACAATAGAACCTTAATTCATTCAAATTTTTAAAAGAAAAAAACAAAAACAAAAACAATATTGAATTTTTGCATGGTGGTGTTTTTGATTTTCGTATCCGCTGTCTGTCAAAATTTGATAAAATATTTTGACCAATACAACGAAGTCATAGTTCCATCAAACAGTTCCGAGCTGTATTCTGATCGATTCATTTTTTATTGGATAAAGAATTAAAAACCGTCAATAATTCTTCACTAGTATTCTCTTTCATCTCAAAACCTTTTTTACTTCCTTTTTCTCCCCCGATCGTATGTAGACCTTCAGTCTACGGCAGTGAATTAACAGCGTAGATTGGAAAAAGAGGATGAAATAAGCACCGAATCTTGCCTAGAACTTCCTTTAGAAACCTGTTCACCAAAACAGTCGAAAAAATTGTCAATATTGGTTTCTTTAGGTTTTTAAGCTGCACAATTGTCTTACACACACATAAATGCATTCAGATATCACGTACGCATGCGCACACACCGTTATTTCGTCCATTGTAGTTGGATACTGAATAATATCTTAATTTATACGTACAGATAAAAACTTAGGACGAAATTCAACGCAGTTGTAATAGTCATCAGAATTATTTGCTTATCGCTACTCAACTGCGAACTAGCCTGTATTCATATTTATCAGAAAATGTAGCCAAGATTTCCAACGTAGGTTTCTTTAGTTTTCAAGTGATTCTAACTAGCTAGCTATCAATGTATGTATGTGCAATGCGTACAGGATGGAAAAATTGAACATTGACTTATCTCTAGAAAAAAAAAATCCTCCAAGTTGTGTTTTAAGTGGGTATCAAATTTACAATGTAAATTTATTCTAAATTGGTTCCTCATTTTGTGTTCGGTAGCGTTTGAGCTTTTTGTGTTGGGGGGATCACTATCCAAGAAAAGTCGAGAGAAGTAACCTATTCATTGATAACCACTTTTCCCAACTTGTTACTTGATCACACCCAACTCGGCGTGCTGGTAAAAGACGTTGGTCAAGTGACGGTTTTTATTGGGTGACTAACCAGACCTGTGTATATCTATTGATTTGAGCATCGCTCGACACAAGGCCACATGTGGCTTGGAGGGGCAGAGAGGGAGAATCGAACTCACAACTGTAGCAATAGTTTGCCTGAGTATTCTGCTTATCGCTACTCCTTGGAAAAGCGCCCCGAAGGTTAGAAATTGTTCGAAAGATAAAAATAACAACAAAAAAATATGACAAAAAGGTCTGGTTAGTCACTCAATAGAAACTGTCACATGAACGATGTGTTATGGCAGCATGTTATGTTAGGGGTGATCAACTGAAAAATATTCAAAAAGGGGATTAATGAATGAGTTTCTTCTCTCGCCTTTTGTTGGACAGTGATCGAGTCTAAATTTTCAAAAAGCAAGTGTGAATATCACTGGGCATAAACTGAATGATCAATTCAGCAGAAACTTCATTACGAATAGAACCACCCCCGCTAAAATCCTATTTTGGGTTTAATTTCCTCCCCACAAAAAGAACGTTTTTTTCGAAGCAGAATAAAAAGTGGTCATATAAGTTTTGGAGCCCTTTAGCCCGATTGGTTCAGCCTGTGTATATAGCCAGCCTGACAGTCAGTCGGCCAGATCAACTTAAAAACCCAAGAAACCTATGCTGATAGTTTTAGTGACAGTTCTAGTTGATGGTTTTTAATCAACAAACAAAGAAAAACTTGACAATCTCATGGGATGGGGGGGGGGGTAAGGAAAAATACCGGATGTATCAAAACTGGAGCTATGTGCGCAGGCGCGGGAAGATAAATGATTTATTTGGAACGTGACGTCATGTCGGAAACGGTTCGAGGTTACAATGCGACTCACGCTTTACGAATGGGAGAGAGAGAGTGAGAAAAAAATAAAATGGTTGGGAAGGCGAGGACTGGGGGGGGGAGAAATGCTAGTGCTGAAGAAGGTAGAAAATGGTTTTGCAGAATCGAAAAAAGGCGGGAACACTACACGGCAGATTATTATCAAATGATGGAATAATAATAATAATAATAATAATAATAATAATAATAATAATAATAATAATAATAATAATGGGTCTGGTTAGTCCCTTAACAGAAACCATTAAGTGACCAAAGGTTTTTGGCAGCATGCTATGTTAGTGGTGATCAATTAAAAAATTAGAGAAAAAAAACGTGGGCACTGCCGGAAACAAACTTCGTGGCTAAATTGAACCAAAAAAAAAAAAAGCTATTTAGCGGGTGAGGGATTTGAAAAAAGTTTTTATAGACGTAGTAAGGAATCATCATCATCATCATCATCAGTCTTTTAACGTCTGTCATTGGACATAGACCTTCCCCAGGATTTGCCACATTTCTCTATCATGGGAGTCGCGGAGCCAGTACTTTCTGAATTTGTCCAGCTTGTCTTTCCATCTCCATATTCGGCCGGGTTCGGTTCTGCATGTTATCTCGGGAGATCCATGTCGTGTGTTGCGATGTCCATTGGTTGTCTTTCATTCTGGCAACATGGCCAGCCCACTGCCATTTGAGATCTTTAATGGAGTGAATGTTGAAATTTCCAGCCTGCAAGCACCATCAGTAAGGTCTGTAAGCATGATAGATATATACATACATACATACATACATACATACATACATACATACATAACCAGCTAGCTAACTTGAACGATAAAAACAAACAACCTATGCTCGTTGACAGTTTGGACTCACAGTTTCTATAGACATAATGTTGAACATTTCAGCACTATAGCTCCATCGGTGCAGCCTGTAAGCGTGATACAAACGTGCATAGCCAGTCAGCCTACAAGAAAACCGAAAGAAAACCTACGTTGACCGCCTCGTTGACAGTTCTAACTTACAGATTTTTGAAGGCATGGTAAGGAGTTGATGTAGGACATTTCAGCCTTATAGCTCCATTGGTGCAGCCTATCAGCGTGATACATACATGAATACATAGCCAGCCAGCCAGCCAGCCAACCAGCCAGCAAGCCGGACCAACTTGTAAACTATAAGAGACCTGTACTGACAGTTTTGTGGACAGTTTGGGCTGACGGTTTCTAACAATAACAACCACAACCACAACAACTACAAAAACAATAATAACTCAATTGATAATAATAATAATAATAATAATAATAATAATAATAATAATAATAATAATAATAATAATGACAATGACAATAATAATAATAACAATAACAACAACAATAATAATAATAATAATAATAATAATAATAATAATAATAATGATAATAATAATAATAATAAAAGACAATGGCGGAATATAGATGAATATATTTGAAAGATAAATGAGATGGTAGAATAAGGGAATTTCGGTTGGGGAAAGTGAACGTAAGGAGATGTAGTTGCGGAAGATTGATGAGTTTGGGAGAGAAAGAAGTGTGAGGAGTGCGAGTGATGGACTTAAGGAGGGAGGGGGGAAATTGGTACGTAGAAAGCGAGAGAGGAGAAAAAAGGAGGAGAGAGAGAGGGAGAGAGAGATAAGGAGAGAGAGAGAGAAATGGAGAAAGAGACAGAGGAATGGAATTCGAGGGAAGGCGTAAGAAAGGGAGATAATCAGAGAGAAAATAGTTGCACTAAGCAAAGGAAGAGATAAATGGCTGTGAATGAAAATAATGGATACAAAAACAGAGAGAGAGAGAGAGAGAGAGAGAGAGAGAGTGAAAATGAGTCAGAGATAAAATATGAGAGAGAAAGATAGAGAGAGAGAGAGAGAAAATGTGAGAGGAAGAAAATAATATGGGAGATAGAAAATGTGTGTTTGTGAGTGTATAAGAGGGAGAGGGAGAGAGAGAGAGAGATTGATAGATAGATAGAGAGAGAGGGGGAAAGAGTGGATATGAGTAAGAAATAAATTATGAAAGAAAAAGGGAGATGAAAATATGAGTGAAAGAAAATGTTGGAGAGAGTAAATACGTATGAAAAAGAAAATGTGTGAATGTGTGTACAAGAGAGAGAGAGAGAGAGAGAGAGACAGAGAGACAGAGACAGAGACAGAGAGAGAGAGAGAGAGAGAGAGAGGGGGGTTGGGAAGAAAGAAACCAGAAAAAAAAAGAAAGAACAGGTTTGATTTGTCACTCAGTAGAAACCGTCATATGACCAATGTGTTTTGGCAGTTGGACGTGTTCAGAGTGATCAATTGAAATTCGGAATTAGGGATGATCAATGAACGTTACTTCTCTCGGTCTTTGTTGAGTAATGGTCACTAAAAATGAGTGAATCTGAAAAAACAACAAACGGACACAAAATGAGGGATCAATTTAGGAGAGGCCTTCATTGTAAATTGAACACCCTAGCCAAAAAACCCAATCAGGAAGGGGTTCTAAAAACAAAACAAAAAACGTTTTCCTAGACATAATAAGGATTAAACGTTGAAACTTTCCGCTCTGTAACTGCATTGTAGCGGTCTGTACTCGTGATACGTACACATATCTATGGTCGGCAAGCCAGACCAAGGTGAAAACTGAAGAAACAATGTTAACAATTTTGGTGACAGTTTTGGTTGATGGTTTCTAATAAATAGATAAAACGTTGAAAAAAGATAAAAAAAAGTATGTAAACTCGACATTGGACAACCGTAGCGTCAAAATAAGAAGTCCCGTAAAAATATTCCGTCGAAAAATAAATATGGTCAGAATGAATTCTCTTTATGACATCACTGCGGTTTTCCACAGGAAAACATCTAGAATAGAGAAAAAAATATCTAAAAACATGTAGATTCTAGCGAATCTAAAGGTCATTTCGAATGAAAAACATTTAAAATAGAGTCAAAAACATATTGAAAAACATAGATGATATCAACAAACCCGTCAAAATGAGGAAACTGAAAGAAAAAAAAAAGTTTTGTTCCCAAATTTCCTCAAAATATATATTTGAAAGGGTCAGGTGGCGTACAGATTCCGATTTTCAAGATTGCATACAAAACAGTATGGTCAGGAGCACTGAAACATACGATCACATGCACATATACAAAGGTATAGATCCTTTCACCACCTTTGGTGGCAACGGTGGTTCAATATCTGTACCTTGCATAAATCAGTCACTGCAGCCCGTGCATAAACTACAACTGATTTTTTTCAAGATCATCTAAAATAATCCATGTGATAGATCTCCCATCTAAAATTATCTAAATTGATAGATCTTTCATGTAAAATTAGCAAAATCGATAGATCTTTCATCTAAGATTATCTAAATTGATAGAAATTTCATGTAAAATTATCTAAATTATTAGATCTTTCATGTAAAATTATTTAAATTATTAGATCTTTCATATAGAATTATATAAGTTGATAGATTTTCATCTGAAATTATCTGAAAACTATCTCGGTCCAAAAGCTCTACAGAGAGCTCCTAAAATACATTTTTGAAGAAAAAACATCATTTTTATGGTGCTTAGTATTGTATTAATGCTCATTCTCATGGTTGTATACCCTCCCCACGAATGTGCTTGGACACAGAAGAGCAATGAGGGGAGAAACGTAGCCCACTTAGCTGGATAGTCGGGCCATTAGTGGATTTATGGTGATTCGATAATGCATAAAAACATTATCTCACTATAGTAAAAGAAATGTTTGTGAATGTATGCGCGTACAGTGCGATTAACCAATAACTTGCCATAATTTGGAGTTGGCATTTGCTGTACATCTTTGAGTTTGAAGTTGTTCGGTTCAGCGGTTCTCGAGGAACTTAATGAAAATAAAGAAGAAATACATTATATTACAGTTATCTCTTCATTGTTCCTATAAATGATTTCATTTGACTGTGTATCGATCACTACCGACATCTTTAAAATTCAATTCAACCAGAAATCTTTTGTTCTGTCCTTTTTCTCTAATGTTATATTGCCCTAAGGAAACTAGAGTAGACAAAAGAAAATCAAAAGGAGTAATTATTTCATTCTAAATTATTCTATACGACAATTACGACAGGCTGCTTCACATTTCTATGAGTCCAACCCTTCCTAGACATACATCTTTGGAATACGAACTGCAGTAATCATCATCATCATCATTTTCTTAACGTATGTTGGAGATAGACCTTCCCCAGGATTCGCCACGCTTCTCTATCGTGGGCGTCGCAGAGCTAGTACTTTCTGAGTTTGTCTAGCTGGTCTCTCCATCCAATACTCTGCCGGCCTCGGTTGCGCAGGTGATCTCTGGGAATCTATGTTGTGAGTCGTGATGTCCATCGGTTGTCTACCATTTTTGCAACATGGCCAGCCCGTTGCTATTTGAGTTTTTTTAATGGATTCTACGATGTCCCTAACTCCTGTCTTCTCCTGGATGTATTGTACTGTCTTATGGTCTCTCCATGTGAGGTTGAGCATGCTTTTCTCAGCTGCATGCTTCTCAGTTTGCAAATCTGTCTCTTGGTTAGGTTCCATGTTTCAGCTCCATAAGTGACTATCGGGAGGATGCATTTGTTTGTATACCGTTCATTTTAGGGTTAATGGAATCTTTTTGTTTTTGAAGGTTGTCCTTGCTCTGCCAAATACTTGTCACCATAGGCTGATTATTTGAAATTCAGGTTTGAAATTGAATGCCCCAACCCACTCAAAATCTATTGGTGGATTTCAAAGAAACCCTCCCCAACATTCTATTCAAACATTATAAGGAGTGAGTATTTGAATTTTCAAGTTATCTATTACTGTTAGTGCGTCAGGTACGCGCGGTACATATATAGTAAGCCAGTCGACAAAAACCACTTAAAAACTGAAGAAAACAACGTAGACAGTTTTGTTGACAGTTGGCCGTTTTTACATAAATGGAAATAATGAAAAAATTAGGAAAAAACAAACAAAAGAACGAAGCGATAACAATATAGACAAAAAGGAACAATCGAGAATAATAACTGACGTTCCTTTGCCAAAACAATTCCCCACTCTCCCCCTTTCTCTGACTTCGGCCCTAACCTTTTCTTTGGCCCAAACTTTTCCATCACGATACAAGTCCTATAAAAAATAGATGACAGATATTTCTAGTTTTGAGAGGCAAACATAATTATGAAGACAGGATTTGCTCTAAGAAAAATCCGCAAGTAAACAAAACCCAACTGTAAATAGATGAATACGTAAAGAAAAAACGTTCAAGATTCCCTGGAATATAAACCATTCCACGATATACTGCTTCATAACACCTGTAGGAAATTTCTATCAAAATGGCTACAGTACGATGCTTTGAAAAAAATGGCTGAAAAATATTACTTTTGGAAGTACCGATGATTGATGGAGGGAAAAAGGATAGGCTGGGCTTTCTCATTGTGAAATTAGATTATTGTAAAGTAGATTGTACAGAGAAAGAAAAAGAAGATAATGATCTTTTTGCCCAACGTATTTCACTGTGTATGACCTGCTGCCATAGATTATCTGCTCAGCCCGGTAGAGCTTCAATTCCGAATGAAAAATGCTTTATCCAGTGTACACAATTATGTATACAAATATGTATAACAATCATTTTTCCCCTTATTTTTTTAGGGTCGAGATTTATAATTGAAGAATGTTTGATATAACGGATTCACCTAGAAGTACTGACTTGTCTGTGTATATTTGGTAACAATTATCTTTCTATAGACTTCATATTTGCGTCGATATCTGATTAATACATTATTCAGTTAAACATTTTGGAGCATTTGTATGACTTTTTCGAGCATTTGTATGCTGTGTTTATCTACCGTATTTCACATTCGTAAGGCAAACGATAACCATCACCTCCAATTAACGACGCTAAGAGTAACATGAGCCGCCGAAATTGGGTGAGATAACGTTGTGATACTGTTCTTATAGCTTTCTTCTCCTCCTAGTAGGAGCTAGCAAAGAGGAAATCAAGCAATAAGTGCTAAGCAGTAACCTAAAAACAGTTTAAAAAGGAATGGAAAGAAAGAACGGGAAATTTTTAACGGTTGTAAAAAAAGATTAAGTTTATGTACATATTATAGAAAGGTCGATACACCTAGTTAATATATTTGGAAAAAGACAGCACGAGCATAAAAAGGGGTTTTACCGCTAAAGTTTGTGTGACAAAAAAAAAAGAATCAAATTTTGTAGTCGTACATTTTCTTGCACGAGGAAATATTTGCATGGCATCCTAAATAGAAGCAAGAAAAAGGACAGACTATGTTCGAAATCTGCAACGTCGTTTATATAATTTTTCTACAGCATTTGTCAACATCAGTTTCTATTTGATATTTATCCCATTTGAAATGTCTGGAACAAGAATATGATTATAGCATCGGAAATAAAACGAAAAATAACGCCCGAAATGCAATATAATTCATTTGGAAATAAAGAAGTCATGAATACGTATATGAAGTGTATACATTAGTTATAATCACAGTGAAAAATGAAAAAGAAAAAATTCCTCTTCTTTTCCGACTCTTTTTATCCCCCTGTCCTTATGGAAGACATGGAACGATTCAAATCGGTACTGAACGAAAAACTTTTTGGCATTCGTAGAACTGTGTACTTTTTTTGCATAGTGTAGAGCATTTTGAAGACTTTCCATGTGATATAGGCATTTATTTTAATTATAAGCCCTAAAACTGGTTTTGCTGACTCTACCATGAGTAGAATAAGAGTAAAAATTGATGCCAAATTCTTATGAGCCATTTTCTGACAATATAGGGGTAGTTTACAGACAAGACAATGGAAAATTGAGAAATGCTAAATTTTTTATAAAAATCAATCTTTCCCTGACTCTACAACCGTCAAAATTTACTCAAAACTGTCTATTTGGTGCAGAAAAGTCTATTTACAGACCAGACTGGGTGTAATAAACCATATTTTACAGACCAATCTATCATGGTAAACGGTAACCTCAGGGAAGAATATAGATGAGTTAGGGAACTCATGGCAAGTATTCCAAACTGAACTGTACGCAATTTTAAGTATTCCCGACGGATTTTAAATGTATTTTTTTATAGACTGGTCTGCGAAATGTGGTCCATATATCTCAAATTTCTAACTGTGATTCAAATGGTCCTTAGATTTTAATGCAGATTTCAAAATTCTCGTGCAAAGAAATTAACATTGCTAAAAGCATGGGTATAATATCACACTAAATATCAGGTCAATAAGAAAGCTCATTATAACAGAATCTCAGACTGAAAATTATGTATATCACAAATCATTCGAAACATGAAGAGATCACAAGACTGTACAGTGTATTAGGGAGAAAACAGGAGCCCGAGATATCGAAATCGATTGGAAAACTCAAATGGCTATGGGCTGGTTATGTTGCAAGAATGCCAGACAAGCGTTGGAAATCACGTCTCACAACGTGGATCCCCAGAGTTCTAATGCGAAACTGTGGCCGGCAGAATATAAGATGGCGAGATGATTCGGAAAGTTAAGAAAGTATTGGCTCCTCGGATCCCATGATAGAGGTCAGATGAATCTTAAGGAAGGTCTATGTCCAACGGCGGACACTGAAAGGCTGATGGTCCACTGTAATCCACCGGGTTACGAGGTGTGAGCTCTACAGTTGGAGGGCAGCTTTCGTTACAATGTTATATATGTGATCATCACAGTCGAATATATCATCGTGTCCCTTGGAGACAACCCGGAGCTTTGCTACATCCTCAGCCCATCTTTTGTTCCACCATTGCCCCTTTCATTTGCAATCATCAACGCCAAAGATTGTGTCAAACTCAAAATGACCTTTGACATCTCTATCATGACAAAAGAACGGCGGTCTAGAGTCGATGGTTTGTTGGCTACGCCTTTAATACAATCCAAGATTTTCATAGCTCAGTTTTCGTGTTCCATCGCATGATCCCTAAGCGTACTAGAATAAAGTAAACAATGTTTTTGAAGTGAGAGACTTTTAGAATTCGTCGGTTTGAAGGGAATATGCATGTATATATTCCCTTCATGAATATGAATCCAAGGACAATGTTAGCTATTGTCGGCAATTTGTAAAGACTGGTCTCTGAAATACAATCTGATCTGGTCAGTAAAATTTAAACCACTTGTTAGAATGATGTAAACTTTTGAGAATATCTTATCTGCTCCAGTGACCAGTTCTGTGTCCATAAGAATTGTAGAAAATCGATTTTTAAAGAATTCTCAACTTTAGACGGTCTAGTCTTTAAATTGCCCCTATAATGGCGATAATTGCCGATAAAAAAAAGCATACATTTCTTCTGGAATTTCACATATACAAACGAAAGTGGAAAAAGCAATAGGAAGGTGAAAAAGAAAACCCAGGAGATAGGTGTTACATTTAGAAAAAAAAAAAATTATTATTCCTCCGGCGTAGTCCGATACATTTCGACAGGGGCCAACCACCTTTTTCACAGAAAAATATTTGTGGCGGTTTACATCGATGTACGCCCACGGGATAATAATGCGAGAAAAATTGATATGTAACACCTATCTCTTGGGTTTTTCTCTTCAACTTCCCATCGTCATTTCCATCTTTATTCTGTCAGATCACTTCACAATCACAATACACACACACACACACACACACACACATATATATATATATATATATATATATGTATATATATATAGAGAGAGAGAGAGAGAAGGAGGGAGATAGACTGAGATGGAAAGACACAGGTGTAGTGCTTAAATTAAAACATGTGCACGTTTTTAACAAACATCCTACATTAGCAGTCAAAAAGAGACTATCGATAAACTCAATGGACACACCTTTTAAAGTTTATCAAAGGGCGAAGTATCAAAGCCTTAATGATTTGGGTGATAAAAAAAAGTATAATGTTATGAGATGCATAAAGTCGTGTTTACGTTCACATGTTTACTGACTAACCAAGCTCAGAATAAGGTCTGCAGGTCTGTAGCAAATGTTATAAAAGTGTCCCTAATTAAGAAAATATATGTAAATATTAAAGCACATTTGTCGTTTCTTTCAATCTCCCAAGTAATTATTTTCATTTTATTTTATGAATGAATGACCTCAGTTCTGTCTCTTTAAACAATGGAACGTTCCTTCCAGGTAACATGTCTGGATGATGCATATGGAAATCCTGGCTCACCCAGTTGTCAGACCCCGCCCTCTCGGCTTTGCTGAAGTAGTCTAGAGGAAAGCAGAAAGCGATAAGTCTGGCATCAGACAGGCCGCAGGAGCTGCCGGATGATTGTCTAATCAGGCGTCAAACCACCTTGAGAGTTGCCCACTCCCTAGATTCGTAGCATTCCCAAATCTAGAAAGGCCAACCTGTCTAACTATTTCACCTATAGCCGGAGGATATAGATTCATAGTGCGAAGTGAATATAAACATCTCTGACCAGAGTTCGAACACAGGTCACCGATTTCACTTTTCGAGCCTTCAACGACTACGCCAATTGCACCTCAAGAATTTCTGATCTTTGTGCAGCGGCTATGACTTCAGATTCAGATAGTTCCATATTTATGTGTCGTGTATCACATAAATACCACATGCTCATTAATTACTGCCTTAAAATAACAACAATAATAACCCTAATCAAGCTAATAGACAAAAACAGCTAATCTTGTACACTCAGTCATTTATAAAAGTGTCGTACTTTCCTTACAGAACAGGTGCATAATCACTGAATCGGAATGGATAGCTTGCAGAGCCTGTAGCATAAGCTACTTTTGCTGTATAGTTAATCCGACACTTCTCAGAATGCATTATTCATAGCCTTTTTAAGGCTCAAGAAACGATTAGTTTGGGTCCGGGTCCAATATTTTGATTGACAACAAAATATTCTTCAATTTCTGCGTATTGGTCAGCCAATTTTATTTTCATGGTTGGCGCCAATATCTTCTTTTTAATGGTCGTTTTGTTCCAACTATTTTGACGAGTGATTTTTGTGCATTTGTAGTTGTTCATTCAGGATGTTACAAATAACTAGTATTCCCCTGTAGTTAAGAATAACGGTTATTTTGTTAATTAAAAGAAAATTACATTAAATTTTCCATAAGTTTTTGGTAAAAATAGTTTCATGTTGAACTTACGTTAAATATCAACAAGGTTGTTCACAGTGGTTGCGTAAGGTAGGTCAGTGACATCGGATAAATATCTTTAAAAGGATTGAACGAGTATAGAATCCAGAATAGAACTGCACCAGATTTTCCATGAGCTTTGATGTAAAAAATAGTTGCATGATTAAACTTACATTAAATATCAACAAGCTTGTACACAGTGGTTACGTAAAGTCTATCTATCTATCTATCTATCTATCTCAGTCTGTTCATATCTATCTATCTATCTATCTATCTATCTATCTGAGACTGTTCATATTTATCCATCCATCTATCTCTCCATCTATCTATCACTGGCTGTTTCACATCTATCTATCTATCTATCTATCTATCTATCTATCTATCTATTAGTGATTTTTTGTTTACAAACACGTTCCCAAAAGACTTGAACGGGCTTAAAATCCATATGCTTTTTTTGTAAGTAATTGACGCTAAGTTCTTTAATTTGATTCAAAGAAATAATTGTACGCATGCTATCTACGATGTCGACTAGCAAAAAATTAGCGCACACAATTAACAATGCACGGTGACAAGTCGGTTTAATTTCTTATTTTAAAATTCATTTTTGATGTATTGATTGATCAGATTTCAAATCAATTTCGATTGTAGTGACCTTGGAAAAAAGCGTTCAGTTAACCATCGACAGATTTTTTTTGTTTGTTCTTTTTCCTTTTTTATTCTCATATATTATCTTTTATTTCATCATTAATATATCAATTAGATTCCTTCTGCGCCAGTTGCATGAATGACACTCTATTTTACAGACAACATAATTACCAATTATTATGCAAGTATTATAATTTTTTTCAAAATTTCTCAGTTCATATAATTATCTGCATCATAATGGGCACATTCAACCCATCGTTTACACATATACACACACACACAGTGTTACACTTATTGATCCCTCATCGTTAACAACGTTTTTAGTGTTACCTACGTAAGTAAGCCTTTTTAAAATAATGAATATGTAGTGCATAATGATATTCATATACAATACACATAAAACCTTAAACAAAACGTCGAACTACATGCATGGCATGAACTATTATAAAAAAGGGAAAGGGTGTTTGATCAACACTGCTAGGGTGCCGTGTTAATATAACTGTTTTGTTTTTAAAATCCTCAAAACGGTTACATGGTGAACAACTGATGATCCCAAGAAGAGACAATTTATACATTGCACCATAATAATAACAAAGTATTGGGGGAAATAGAGAAAAACACTTTGGAATATTAAATAAATTGCGTTGATAGATATTGGGAAATGGTTGACAGAAGTAACACAAAAAAATCTATTGAAAAAGTTTTCTAATGTTTAGTGTCTAAAGCTGTGTAGCTTTCTAATGCTCTTCCAGCTCTGGAATGGAGCACTATGGTGGGTAGGGAATTGGGCGTAAGTAAATATATCGCGTAAATATGGGCCTACTGACCGTCCAGTTCTGCTGGTTGTAGGGGTAGGGATAAAATGCCAGCCTCCGGGTCTGATGCGAAGGTTTCAATCCTATCTCGTAGTACTGGATAGAATATTGGATAGTCTATAGCCACACTGAAGTGTTGTAATACTCAATTATATATATATGTTCTAACTTACGATTAAAACACTCTGGTGGATATGGAATTTCTGCGTGAGTGAATATTTCGCTTAAATTCAACCCTACTGACCGTCCAGTTCTGCGTAGGGCAGAGATAAAATGCCAGCCTCTGGGTCTAAGGCGAAGGTTTCGATCGTATCTTGTGGTACTGGATGGAGTGTTTATTCGCTGTCCCACTACAGCAAAATGTGACACAAGGTTGAGGCTTAACGTGGGAAGAATAGGAACCATCCATCCAAAAATGGCTCCAGCCGACGCGACTTTGGTTTGCTAAGCAAGTAAAGCAACCTCCGCCACGAAAGTGTCCACTTAAGGACCTGCTCCTCTAAGTGCAATGGAGCAGTACTGCCCCGGGGCAACGGATCCCCCTGCAGCTGGGCAAAGTTTTAATAGGAAAGCCCAAGGACGAGTCCAAAGGCTCCCTGATACGCGTAGCAGCGTGCAGCCTCAGTAAAACCTCATTAACCAAACCAGCCAGCGATTGAAGAAGAGCAGAAATGAGTTAAAGGTGTTAATTCGACCACGATTTCTGATCAGAGTCTCGATGGCTCAGTTGTCTAACGTAGACCTAAGTTACATAGGTGCTCTCGTGGTATAGATGGGGGTTCAAATCCCAACGTGGGCTCATTCCTTTACCTTCTGAACGTTGATTTGCTCATTGCCGTAAATAATTCGGTTCAAGCGATATTTAGTTCCTAAAACTGTTTTTACTTATTTACAGGTATACTTATCTAATACATCTGTTAGGGTGTGCCCTCTGGTTACATTAATAGGTAACCGTGTTTATTTGTTTTATTTTTTAAAGGCATACGTTGTCAGGTGACCACCTTCATTGGGCGTTTTGATCCTTGACCCACAACGTCTTCAACATTTATCCTCGGTCTATATATTTGTTTCTTTCAACACGATATATATATATATATATATATATATATATATATATATATCAGCTAGCTATATATGTATATATATACATATACATATATATATATATATATATATATATATATATATATATATATATATACATAAATAGCTAGCAAGCTGATATATATATATATATATATATAGCTAGCAAGCTATAGACTTTATATATATATATAGGATAAAGTCTCTCTCTTTCTCTCTCTCTCTCTCTATCTCCCTCTCTCTCTCTCTCTCTCTATATATATATATATATATATACATATATATATATATAGGATAAAGGCTATAGACTTTATCCTATATATATATATATATATATATATATATATATATATATATATATATATATAGGATAAAGTCTATAGCCACACAAGAGATGTAATACATCGAAACAGCTGTCTGTGGATGACACAATAATATATATATATGTATATATATATATATATATATATATATATATATATGAAAGCTATTATCATGCTTCTTTGTATAATTATCTTAGTGTTTTATTATAAGTTATAATGGATCAGTCCATGTGAAATACATTAACAAAGCTGAAAAGGCAATTGAAGTGTTGCAAAATGTAATGATTTTTTACCGTGACGACAGAGAATACGTCATAGAGACACTATTGCTTGAAACCAAAGTATAATTAAAAAAGCCAAAAAAAAAAAAAAAAAGAAAAAGCAGTCTATGAGTGGATGAAATGTTTATTGTTTAATATTTGTTTAATGTTATACTTGAGATTTTATGTCTGATCATCCTTGGGAATGGCTTGAGTTGAGTTGAGACTTGAAAAAATCTTGAAGTTAAGATACTTGAATTATTAAAATGAATTACTTAATAAAATAGCTTTAGGCTCCTCGGTGCCGTTCCATACATAAATAATCACTTCATTTTGACGGGTATACGCTAGGACACACACACACGCACATATATATATATGTGTGTATATATATATATATATATATATATATATATATATATATATATGAATGAACGAATGGTTTAGCTCCGCAAATGAAGAAAGAATGGATGGCTTGGCTCTGCAAACGAAGAATATTGAATGGCTTGGCTCTGCAAACGGAGATTTTGGGAGAGTCTTTTTTTTTTCAATAGTAAGACCATGGACATGAGAGTGTGTGTGTAGAATAACCTTTCATCCCACGCAGTGAAGTCATCAGGTGGGGTGTCGACTTGGGCGGGACTGATACACGCACACACACACACACATACACACATATATATCTATATATGTATATATATATATATGAATGAACAAATGGCTTAGCTCTGCAAACGAAGAAAGAATGGATGACTTGGTTCGCGAACGAAGAATATTGAATGGTTTGGCTCCGCGAACGAAGATTTTGGGATAGTTTTTCTTCAATAGTCGAACCACGGACATCAGAGTGTGTGAGTAGAATAACCTTTCATCCCACGCAGTGAAGTCATCAGGTGGGGTGTCGACTTGGGCGGGACTTGATACCATCCTTCAAACCAAGGGTTTGCATCCTATGATCCACTGAGGCGGTACGAATAGCAACAAGGCCCCGTAGGTCGACAGGAGTGTCCTTACCCCTGGCAGATGCCTGAGATATCCGGTATAAATATATACATACACACAGAATGAAATTGATTGATACGAATAGAGATGGTTCGGAGTCTATTTGTAAATATACATTTTATAGATAGATGTGAACCGATTTGGATAGATAGATAGATAGATAGATAGATAGATAGATAGATAGATAGATAGATAGATAGACCTGATTAGTCACTCAATAGAAACAGTCTCATGACCAACGTCTTTTGACAGCATGCCACGTTAGGGGTGATCAGTTTTAAAAAATTGAAAAAAGGGGTGATCAATTAAAAAAATTGGAAAACGGGTGATAAATTGAAAGATTTGAAAAAAGGGTGATCAATAAATAAGTTGCTGTTCTGGCCTCTCGTTGAACAATGATCTCTGAAAAAAAAAGATCTGAAATTGAAAAAAACATTTGTGAATACTGCTGGACGCAATGTAAGGGATCAGTTTAGCATAAAATTGCATGGTAAATTTACGCCCACTTTATATCTATTTAGGGATAGATTTAAAAACGATTTTTTCTAAAAAAAATAATAAGGATATTTAAATGTACGTGTGAAGTAAAATTTGTTACTCAACTAGCCATCCAGCTAGAACTGCTTGAAAACTGGGAAAAGACCCGTGTTGACCGTTTTGGTGACAGTTTTGGTTGACGGTTTCTAATAGATAGGAGGTTCGCTAGCTAGCTAGATAGATAGGTAGATTGATAAGTACATAGATAGATAGATAGATAGATAGATAGATGGATAGATATGAATAGACTGTGATAGATAGATAGTTAGATTGATAAGCAGATAGATAGATAGATAGATAGATAGATGGATAGATAGATAGATAGTTAGATTGATAAGTAGATAGATAGATAGATAGATAGATAGATAGATATGAATAGACTGTGATAGATAGATAGTTAGATTGATAAGCAGATAGATAGATAGATAGATAGATAGATAGATGATAGATAGATAGATAGATAGATGATAGATAGATAGATAGTTAGATTGATAAGTAGATAGATAGATAGATAGATAGATAGATAGATATGAATAGACTGTGATAGATAGATAGTTAGATTGATAAGCAGATAGATAGATAGATAGATGATAGATAGATAGATAGATAGATGATAGATAGATAGATAGTTAGATTGATAAGCAGATAGATAGATAGATAGATAGATAGATAGATAGATATGATCAGATAGATAAATATGAAACAGTCTGAGATAGATAGATGGATAAGTAGATAGATAGATAGATAGATAGATATGAACAGATAGATAGATGGATAGATAGATAGATAGATAGATATGAACAGATAGATAGATAGATAGATAGATAGATAGATAGACATGAAACAGTCCTGGACAGACAGATAGATAGATAGATAAGTAGATAGATCGATAGATGAATGGATAGATATAAAGCTGGATAAGAGATGTATATCGAATCAGATTAACACGTTGATTGATAGATATACAAAAATACTGGAGAAGCTTTATTGGGAGAAAAAAAAATAAAAATGGACAGTTACCGAAATAGTTTACATGAATAAATTTTTAGCGGATTCTTTGATTTTCCATTTTTTTGTAATTTCATACTTTTCACTTCCCACGACTCAGCAAACACGCTTTTCCCTTTCTCCCATGACGCATCCATTTATTTCAGCCATTTTTATAGAAAACTTATTTTAACGTCTAGTTGCGCATTGCCTTTATAACACGAGTGGTTAGAAGATATACACAGGCTGATAAATATCAGGTTTTTTATTCGGAGGGATAGAAACGGCGCAGTACAATCTTCCTGAAGGGAAAAAAAAAAATTTTTTTTAAAAATTTCTAAACAACGTTAATGGATTTACGCCAGTTTCGTAGAAAATCTATTTTAAATCCCGTTTCGCGAATTGGCCCCTAATTACGATTTCGTAAATATACGCAAGCGTACGAATGTTAGAGTTTACGGATGAATAGATTGGCGCAATACAATCTTTAAAATTTAATCCTTTCTGCCATTTGTAACGAGAAATCATTTTATCTTCCATCTTGCCGAGAATCGACTCCTAAACATGTTAATTTGATGAATGTACGCAAGAGTAAAAATATTACATTTTACGGAAGAATAGACTATCACAATACAATGTTTAAAATTTAATCTATTTCTACTGTTTTTAACTCCCGTCTTCTCGATTATCGATTTCTAAACACGTGAAAAACACGATAAATACATGCATGCGTAAAAATGTTAGATTTTACAGGCGCAATACAATCTTTAAAATGTATTATTGCTTTTATCCAAGCCACATAAATGTATTTCCATCGTTTTCATCGAAAACTCATTTTAACCTCCGTCTTGTTGAAGATTGACTCCTAAACATATGAATTTGATAAATACACGTATGCATACCAGTGTTAGATCTTCCTGGCGCAATACAATCTTTAAAATTCATTTTTGCTTTTATCCATGCCACATTAATGTATTTCAGCTGTTTTCATCGAAAACTCATTTTAACTTCTATCTTGTGCGTTGGCTCTTAAACACGTTCGATTTTATAGAGGAATTGACTGGCACAATACTATCTTCCAAGAATTTTTTCCCGCTTTTATTCGTTTTATATAAATGTGTTTCCGCCATTTCCATAAAGAAAGCCCGTTTCAACTTCTCCCTAGCCGCGCATCAGCAACTGAATCCGGGTAGTTAATAGATACACACAGGCTTATAAATGTAAGGATTTTTGGAAAAAATAGACTGGTGCAATACAATCTTCCAAAAAATCTGGTTCCTTTTTCTTCAATGTCATATTAATGTATTCCAATCATTAAAAAAGATCTAAACGTATTCTAACTTCTATCTTGTGAATTGGCTCATAAACAAGTGCATTTGATAAATACGTACAAATATTAGAGTTTACGGAAAAATAGACTGGCGCAATACGATCTTCCGAAAAAACATTCTGCTTTTTCTGCACTCATTCATATCTGCTCTCTTTAGATATCTTTTTTTTACTTCATCCTAGTTGTGCATTGGTACCCGAGTATACACGAGCTTACAAATACTAGGTTCTTTTTGGAAGAATACATTGGCGCAATACAATCTTTATTGAGGGTCGGAGGAACATAATTACAGTTAGTTACTATGCAAATCTTTCTGTTTATCTCTTTTTTTTATTTCAGTCTATTCACATCTATCTATCTATCTATCTATCTATCTGTCTCAATCTGTTCATTATCTATCTATCTATCTATCCATCTATTTATCAGTCTATTCACATCCATTTTCATGCTAACACATTGATTATATGATGTCATAGGTATTTCTTGTAAATATTACGTTTATTGGAAGAATAGACTGACGCTATACAATCTTCCGAAAATTAGTTCCCCGCCTTTTTTTTTCATGTCACACTTATTCATTTCCAACATTTCTTTTTTATAGATAATATATCTTAACTTCAAGTTACTCGTTGACGTATAAGCGCACATACTTGATAAATTCACCTGTCCCACAATTATTAGAATTTTTTTGGAGAACAGACTGGTGCAATACAATCTTCCCAAAAGAAGGAACAAACATGTTAACCGCCAAGTACTAACGAGATCTATTTATACATCTATCTTGTACAAATATTGCGTTTTTTTTTTTTTTTCAGAAAAAACCCCAGATTGGTGCAATACAAACTTTCTTAAAATGGGTTGTTGTCTTATCTCCATGTCACATTAAATTATTTCTGACATTTTTATAGATATTTTTTAAACTTCTAGTTGCGCATCGGAGGCTAACCACATGCGTTTGGTTAATATACACAAGCTTGCAAATATTAGTTTTTTTCTGGAGAATGGACGTGCACAAAACAATCTTCCAGAAAAGCTGGAAAACAGATAGATACTCAGCAAATGTATGTATGTATGTATGTATGTATGTATGTATGTATGTATGTATGTCCATTGTTTCACAATATACATGGTACTTTCTGCCTATCTATCTATCTATCTATCTATCTATCTATCTATCTATCTATCTATCCCAGTCAGTTCAAATCGAATTGTTTATATATCCACCTATTTATTAGTCTGTTCCAATCAAATTTCTAATATATACATTGTTACATATTCATTACATGGTGTATCCGTTATGAATATCAGGTTTTCAAAAAGAATAGACAGGTGCTATACAATCTTCTAAAAATTTATTGACACCAATTTGCTTTTCCATCATTCTACGATACGAATATTTTTTTTTCTACATAATTTCCTTCCTTATTAAAGCCATTACTTCAAAGTGTAATATCGATGAAATAGACTGAGCATGCAATACAGTGGAAGTTCCACCGGGACAAAAAAGACCCAATTAATTCCCTTTCTAATCCATGGTGATCGAAAAAAAAAACAAAAAACATTGGATCAAGTGGAACATATCTTTTGCTCTGATTGTAGTTTCAAGTTGATCACAAATTAGGACTCTTTCCTGGCGCAATACAATCTTCTAAGAATTTATTGACGCTAATTTGGTTTTTCATCATTACACATAACAAATATTTGTTTTTCGACATAATTTCCGTCGTTGTCGAAGCAATTACTTTGTAGTATAATGTCAATGAAATAGACTGAACATGCAATACAGTGAAAGTTCCATTGGGGCAAAAAGACCCAATTAATTCCCTTTCCAATTCATGGTGATCGAAAGAAAAAAACAAAATAACATTAGATCAGCTGGAACACATCTTTTGCTTTGGTTGTATTTTCCTGTTAATCACAAAATAAGGACTGTTCTTGATCTTCTCTTCATGGACATGTGGTTTGATACGTCAGTTGATTAATCAAGCTAGCAAGCTGATTTTTACAGGACTCCTTGCATGGAGATATCACAAGACAGCAAAGTATACCAGGGAGAAAACAGGAGTCTGAAAAATCATAGAATCTATTAGAAAACTTAAACGGCAAGGGGAAGGTCATGTTGCAAGAATGAAAGACAACCGATGGACGTCACAACTCACAACATGGATCCTCAGAGATTTTACATGAAACCGAGGCTGGCAGAATACAAGATGGAGAGATGAACTCACAACTCACAACATGGATCCCAGAGATCACATGCGAAATCGAGGCTGGCAGTGTACAAGATGGAGAGATGAACTTGACAAATTCATAAAATACTGGCTCCGCAACTATCCACTATTTTAGTATCCACTATACAGATTGAGAACCCCCGATTTACATGATCTAATGCCTTACTTGAGATTTTCCTTCTAGGCCTCAATACTCCCACGTATCCCAACTGCAACATTTTCATTATAAAACCATACGGTGCTGGTGGCGTAACGGTTAGTTTTTCAGTCTTGATTGATAACTAGTATAAGAGATGGAGAAGTCTGAATTCAAAATGGCCAAAGTCCAAACCAATGCCCAGTGTCGCGAGAGGCGGTCAACGAAAAGACCAGGGAAGGTTTCTTTATTTTTCCACAGTCTCAGATCCCCAGTACACCGTCCGTTAGGTCACCATACACTTCTCACCTGACCATAGAAATCATCATCATCATCATCATCATCATCATCATCATCATCATCATCATCATCATCATCATCATCATCATCATCATCATCATCATCATCATCATTCTGAGAAAAAAAAACCCTCGATCTTCATTTCATGAACACATCGAACGAATACAAGCAATTTACTGTGCTTTGATATGTCAGTTGATCCATTTAGTCTCATGCTGAGACATTTTTTTTGCCGGACTATTGTTAACCACGCTGACAACTTGCTGTTCAATGTCGTGAGTCATTTCTTTAATTCTCTGTCATACATTGTCATTGGACAAATACACTTCTCTGTTTATTCTCTGCATCAGCTCTCAACACGATTTTGACCATCTCCAAAGCTCAAGGCTTCACTAAGCTTTCTCCAATTGCGCGGAGCTTAATTTCTTCAGCAAGACTATACGAACCTCTGTAGTGAGCTTCTAGGAGAGATTTCCCACGTTGATCAAGCCAATCCCTTGCGAGAGTGATTTTCGGATCGCAACGAATTCTTGAGGTGTCAACATCTTCTCTTTGTTTGGATTTGAGATGGTCTCTCAGTCCTGATGCCCTAAAATATCCACTGATCGTTACCTAATCCCAAATCATACATTGCAGTCTTTCAATACCATCCCAGATTCTAACATAAGTAAAACCACAAAAGAACATATTCGTTATTCCACTCTCTTTCTTTTACACACACACCATTAAGGGAAGATCAATGATAAATACAATTAAAATCTGTAATACAAAATGAACATTGCGTTTTGAAGTTCCTGTTGTCGAGCAAAAATAAAGTGAAACTAATCTGATAAATGAGTTGGAGGACGTATTGGGGAAAATTACATTCCGAGGGAGGGGAAAAAAGAACTCACAGAGACGAAAGAATTATTCTATTAATAAAAAAGTTAAAAAGAAAAATGATTCATATTGTTATTTCTTGTTTTTTTTAGCAAAGCGATATTAGAAAAAGAACCTATAGCATAATGATAGAGATGAGATTTATACGGTGAATGATAAATGACTGAATTATCAACTGCAGCAAACAACAAAAGATTACTTATAACTATTTCTTTAGTCTTCTTAACTACATTCGGCACGCCTGCCTCTTTCAAATTTCTACAACCAACAAAAACAAGATGGCGGACTGCTGTCATATTTACAACCGTCATCGCAAGGACGATAACTCTGACTAGAAATACTTAGATCCAACACTAACGGTATGTATACATACTTCATTATGATAATATTTTTTCAATTTTCTCCAATTGCGTCCCATACCCACAAAATTTGTTTCCAGCGGGTATAGAAACTCCAGATTAACAACCTCTGATCTGAATGTTTTGGGCTGCGTCTAGATGTCAGAAATTGCTGCATGGATGATTTCAAAAATAAAATAAGTAAGACAACCGATGGACATCACGACGCATAACATGGATCCCCAGAAATCACATGCAAAACCGAAGCCAACAGAAAAAAAGATTGAGATGAACTAGACAAATTAAGAAAATATTGGCTCCGCGATGCCCATGATGGAGAAATGTGGCGGATCCTGGGGAAGGTCTATGTCCAACAACTGATGATAAAAGACTGATGATGATGATGATGATGATGATGATGATAGAGGTAAAATCGGATATATTTTCAATAGATTGAGCAATATTTTAAAAACATGAATGTTGAAGATTAAGTCACATCTAATTTATTGATAGCACGTTAAATATTTCCGAGATTTTGGATATATATATATATATATATATATATATATATATATATATATATATATATGAAGAAGTTAGATGTTTCTATGTGTTTTAAGATCTTTTTTAACCAAGATGTAAACTTGGAAACAACTCTTGCTAGCTCTTCACACAAGAAAAGAACTAGCATGTCTATGGTCTGACTATCAGGTTCGTTATCAATAAAGTAATAACAATGAAAAAGAAATCGATGGTCTACAAATGTTATTGAAGAATGTAATTGGAAAGCGGTTCTTCAAAAGATTCGTCTGAATAGGTATCTGAAATTTCGCAAATAAAACTGTAATTATTGAATTGGTGCATATTTCGTTCAAGTAATAATTTACACTAGTTGGCCTCATTGTGTCGTGTATATTATTTTACAATCGAGTCAATATTGCCCATTTAAAAAAAAATATAAGAAAAAATTCTTGCAAGACAGTAAACCGAGAATGAATGGCGGATGTGCGTCCCTGAAACTGTGCCTAGAATTGAATTATCTGTTGGAAAGAGATGAGCTCACCCAATTTGAAGTAATGTAAAAAAAGTGGAGATTGATTTAGTCAATGTAAATTCTTTAGCAATCTCAACTGGAAAATATCTAAAACGGAGTGAAAAAGGTTCTAGAAACATCTTGATTCTAGAGAATAAAAAAAAATCCGTCGACAAAACAATGTGGCCAGGAGCGCTGGAACACACAAACAAACTGACAGACACAGACACATGCAAATATAAAAAACTATAAGCCTTTCACTATCTTTGATAGCTATGGTTGTTCAGTGAAACGACTAACAAATACTAAATGTCTATAGTCTGTTTTATATTACTGCTCGATGGGAGCCTCTCTTTTTAATTTATTTGATCCGAACTTGAGTTCAAGAATTCTAAAAAGAACGTTTAATTATTCCAAAAAGTAATCTTAAGCATAATCTAAAAATATACTATATTTATACAAACCCAGACTGTGCAATTTTTTAAATTCCCCCAAATATAAGAAGCCATCTGTGAATTTTGCACACATACACAGTCTATTTTGGGCCAACTGGAACCGTTTAAGGCACTAACTAAAGCCAAAAGTTAAAAAAGAAAATCTCCAACCAGAAATCAACCATTGTAAAATATTATAATAAATTTTAACGATAAAACAAAAACAACAGGAAAGAAAATCGAGCTTATGTAAATATTATTAAATTGAGAAGCGGTTCTTCAAACGATTCGTCTGAGTAAGTGTCCGAAATGTTGCTCGTAAAAGTCCAATTATGGGACTGGTGCATATATTGTTCAAACAGCGATTTATATTGTGGAGGAAAGAAAGAAAGAAAGAAAGAAAGAAAAAAAGAAAGAAAGAAAGAAAGAAAAAAGAAAGAAAAAAAGAAGGAAAGAAAGAAAGATGACGGAAGCGAGAAAAAGAAAGAAAGATGACGGAAGTGAGAAAAAGAAAGAAAGATGACGGAAGTGAGAAAAAGAAAGAAAGATGACGGAAGTGAGAAAAAGAAAGAAAGATGACGGAAGTGAGAAAAAGAAAGAAAGATGACGGAAGTGAGAAAAAGAAAGAAAGATGACGGAAGTGAGAAAAAGAAAGAAAGATGACGGAAGTGAGAAAAAGAAAGAAAGATGACGGAAGTGAGAAAAAGAAAGAAAGTCAACGAAAGAATGAAAGATGCAAATGAATGCCAGGAAAAGAAAGAAAAAATGAAGAAAAAGAAGATAAAGATAAACTGGGATTCCAATGAAAATTATGAATCACCACAAATATATACTGTGTCTGGGTTGTTGAACTGAATAGTTTGAAGGAAAAGGGATCATGAATGTTACTTCTCTAGCCTTTTGTTGGGCTATGATCACTATGAGGTCTGGATTTACAACATAAAAAAACAAAAACAAACCAAAAATAAGACTGTGACCAATTTTGCAAGTACTTTCATTGTATATCGAACCCATGCTGAAAAAAACTATTTCGGACGGGAATATGAAAAAAAACAACAAAAAACAAAACAACAAACACACATAAAAAACCTTTTTCTCTACTCGAATGGTAAGGGCTACGTGAAGTTTGGATATATACATCAGAACATTTGAATAATCTTAACCCAGCAACAGTGATTAAAACGGCCTGTTGTGAGTTGCAGTGATTTTAAACCATCAATAAAAAAAAGGAAGAAAAAATAATAAAAAGATGGTAAAAAGTGGCAAAGGAAAAAAGAAGAAAAAAGGTAAAAAAGTGAACAAAGGGATAACGAAAAAATAAAGGAAGAAGAATTTAAAAAGTCTTCAAGCTTTCAAGCTTTCAAGGAAAGATATATATATATTTAGTTCCTTAACCTCATCACCTCTCCATTTACACTATCCCTAACATACCCCCAAAATCTAACTGCACATCACTTCCCTAAAGACACATTTTGCCCTCTTCAAGACCAACTGATGCTGCTTAACCATAGACTTCATCACTGGCTGGACTTTCTCTCACGCAGCAGGATGCCTCCAGCAGCCTGGATACAATTTTTTACTCACAATGCAAAGCTCCTGATAGCGGACTCTGGTTCCACATGAAACCTTAAACTCCTAAAAGCACCTTCTCACACAGCATAAACCACTGAAGATGGGAATACATCTCGAAATATGTCTGGACCATTAGCAACAACAACAACAACAAAAAAAAGATCCACGGATAAATAATCCTTACTTCAAAACACTTTATTCCCGAGTCTGTCTCACTCTTTACAGTTCATAATATATATATATATATATATATATATATATATATATATATATATAGAGAGAGAGAGAGAGAGAGAGACAGACAGACAGACAGACAGAGAGAAGAGAGTGGAAATTGAGAAGGGTATAAAGAATGAGCATGGAGATATTTAGAGAGAAAACAGTTGCACTTCGTAAAAAAAGAAGATAGATAACCCTGAATAAAAACAGATACAATAACAAAACAGAGGGTGAGAGAGAGAGAGATAGAGAGAGAGAGAGAGACAGACAGACAGACAGACAGACAGAGACAGACAGAGACAGAGACAGAGAGAGACAGAGAGAGAGAGAGAGTACACGGAAGAATGAACACAACACAAAAGAAAGAAAACGGAAGTGGAAAGAGTTTGAAGGTGATTTGATCCGATCGGGTTGAAAACAAAAATGTCTGACCCTGAAAGATGTTAGTAAGAAAAGAGATAGACAATAGTTGTGCAACAGGAGTGAAAAAGGAAGGAATTATTGCATTGAAGGAGAGCTCATGTGGAGGGGAGATAACCACTTCGAAAAGAAAGAATTAGTTGTACATGGGGAACCGAGGCCGGCAGCATAACAAGATGGACAGACGAACAAGTCTAATTCAGAGAGTATTGGCTCCGCAAATCCCGGGGAAGGTCTACGTCCAACGACGGACGATAAAAGGCTGATGATGATGATGATAATACACACATATACACATGCACATATATATGCACACACACACACACACATATATATAATTGACATATAAGGATTAATAAACCTTACCACCAAAAACTTCACTCCCGAGTCTGTCTCACTCTCTAAAGTACACATTATATATATATATATATATATATATATATATATATATGTAATATTTTTATTGTTATTATAATTAACGCTCCCTTATTCAGGGTTGAGCACTCTTCAAGTGAGGTAACTCGTTCATTATAAGCTTATGCAATGCTCTTCCATCTATTAGGAATAGAGCACTCGGGTGGATGAGGTATTGCGCGTGAATGAATATATCGCTTAAATTCAACCTTACTGACCGTCCAGTTCTACGTAAGGTAGAGATAGAGATGCCAGCCTCTAGGTCTGAAGCGAAGGTTTCGATCCTACCTCGTGGAACTGGTTGAGATAATGGATAGTCTATAACCACACTGAAGAGTTGTAATACAACGAAACAGCTATCTGTGGATGACACAATTGTTTAATCATATATATATATATATATATATATGTGTGTGTGTGTGTGTGTGTGTGTGTGTGTGTGTGTGTGTGTGCGCGCGCGTGTGTGTGTGTGATAATTGTAATTTCATAAATTGATATTTCATGAAGAACTTAATTCTTTATCACCGATTTTACGCAGTAGCAAATGGAGCAGTCTTGGATCGTGTAAATGAATAAAAAAATTAGTGTCTTGCGTGTATTGAAGCTGCATCAACCTTGAAAGCAGCCTTAAACGCTTGATAGCTATTGGGTAACATGGGTGCAGGGCGAATTGAAATATCTTTATAATCATCGCATTCTATCGGATATTAGATGTACCATACACCAGACAATAGACATCTAATATTTGTCAGTAATTTCATTGAACAACCATAGCTCTAAAAGATAATGAAGGGTTATATCCTTTTTTTATATATATATTTACATGTCTTTGTATCTCTCTATATGTTTGGGTGTTCCAGCTCTCCTGGTCATACCGTTTTGTCTATCGACTTCTAAAAACAATTTTGTTTGAAGGTTTATAACAAAAAGAAAGATATAGTCAAGGAAGAATTTGTCAAGAAAAAGCAGTTAAAAGTGCTCCATAAAAACAAGCCCTTTTTACGATAAGAAACTCCGAACGTGTCTTACTAAAATATCGGGTAGGTAAAATGGACGCCATCTTCAGAAGGTTGATGACCAGTGATATCATAAAAAAGAGCAAAAATGACGTTAAGTGGGGCGAAAAGAGTAATCAAAAAGAAGCAAGAAAATAAGAGGCTTGTGGCCGGGAATTTTTGGGAGATGAAAGACGGGATCGATAGTATTGAGTTGCATTGATTTGGAAAGCCGAGGAGATAAGTGTCGGTTCAGCGTGGCCAAAATGATAGGTTTGTTGTAAGGGAAGGAAATAGCTGCCAACACGATTGGGAAGATGAAGATGAAGAAGAAAGGATACATATATATATATGTATATATATATATATATATATATATATAAATATATATATATATAAATATATATATATATATATATATATAAAAATAAATAAATATATATATATATATATATATATATATATATATAGAGAGAGAGAGAGAGAGATGGGGGGGACGTAGCTGATAGACAGGAAGGGGACAGGAGGAAGATATCAAGAGGAACGTATATTGATGACGTAGCAAAACCACAGAGGGGGCCCTGACAGACAGACGGACATATTGATAGACAGATCGACAGATATATTGAAATATAGATTGGTAAATAGATATGAATACTCTGGCCAGAGTGATGGGTTTTGCTGTCGAGGAAAGGGTATGTCTGCCAAAACAGCTGGGAAGAAGAAGGGAGAAAGGGTGAAAGTAAGAGAGAGGAGACAGGGAGATGATAAAACGTATACATATTGATAACCTCACAAAATTTTGGAAGGGGTTCAGATAAACAGACAGACAGGCTGATTGACTGACAGACATAAATCGAAAAATGAGTTGGTACATAGATATGAGGACTGAAATGAATATTTTTTTTCTCGCTCGATAGATACCTACGAAGCTAAGTATATACGTACATCATCACCAGTCTTTTATTGTCCGTTGTTGGACATTGCCCCTTTTCCACGATTTGCTGGACCTATCTATCGTGGGCGTCGTGGAGTCAATACTCTCTCAACCTGTCCAGTTTGTCTCACCATCTCATTTTCCGTCGACCTCGGTTCTGCATTCGATCTCCTGGGATCCATGTTGTGAGTCATGATGTCCATTGGTTGTCTGATAATCTTTGACGCAAAAATAGCGGGGCGGGGGGTTCAAAACAATAATAACTTTTTTTATATTTCTTTTTTCTTCATTTTTCCTCTTCTTAGATATATAAAGGAATCCTTGGGAATTTTTGGAAAAATACTCAACTGAACAACGAACTAAAATAATAGAATTTAACATTGAATACCTTTAACCTCAACCCAAAGGGCATATTCTCGATATTAGAATTTGCAGACACCGTCATTTGACTCCTGGATCCGTTTTTTTGTTTCCCCACTTTCGAGAGCTGGGCTATGTTAGAGATCACCCACTCACAGGGCGATCATGTTCAATCTGAAATGGTGAAAATCGTATACGTATGCCGAGAAGCAGATGTCCGTCGAAATTGTTTTACAGAAGATTATTGAAAAGCAAGAATTCACTAAATTGTGAATATAGTAAGCATTTGAAAGAAACAATTTTCTGAGCTATGGTTAATTGAATCCCTTTTGTTTTTATATTTCATTTGTTAAAAACCATATTT
>OY735240.1:20705722-20735722 GCA_963457665.1 Thysanoteuthis rhombus | reverse complement strand
GAAGAGTGTACAACTAATGCATCCTCCCAATAGTCACTTATGGAGCTGAAACATGGAACCTAATCAAGAGAAAAACCTACAAACTGAGAAGCATGCAACGTGCGAATGAGAGAATCATGCTCAACCTTACATGGAGAGATCACAAGACAACACAGTATATAGGGAAGAAGTGGGTGTCTGTGACATCATAGAAATGGCAATGGACAGGTCACGTTGCAAGGATGAAAGACAACCGATGGACATCACGTCTCACAATATGGATCCCCAGAGATCACGTAAGAAAGAGGCCGATAGAACACAAGATGGAGAGATGAACTAGATATATTCAGGAAATACTGGCTCTGCGACGCCCATGATAGAGAATTGTGGCGGACGTTAAAAAACTGATGATAATGATGAGGTTTCTATCAATCTTGGCATGACCATAGTTTGTCCTGATACATTCACTTTGAGCTGTCATGATGAGCAAATCCTCTTCTCTTTTCATGTTTCCTCAGTCCACGATTTATCGTCCGTGATATTTTGTATCCGTCTTTTGGATACTCTGTGTAGTTTTTTCTGTTCCCATTTTTCTTTCCTCGTTGTCTGCTTTGCTACTCCTTCGCTCGTTACGTTCCTGTTGTTTGTTGAACAGCTTCAGGCGTTTTGTATATTATCTTCGCTGCTTGCTAACACACACTTTTCTAATTCAGTTTTGGCTTCTATCCTATACAGTCTATCTGCGTCATGTCTCGATTGTAGCTCCTTGTGCATTATCAAAAGCTTCCTTATTGGCTCCTGTATTAATTGGAGCTCTTCTTTTGTCCATCCAAGAAATAGACCTGTGTATCGTACTACCGATACTGCCCTTGTGTTCATTCCCTTTTATCAGATTCCTACTGTTTAGTCTGGTCTATAATATTTTTCGTATTCGCCTAAGGTATTTTTCTATTTAATTTTCTCTCTCGTTTCTTCCCGTTTTATCACGTCACGTTCGTAAACTCCTATTTCTATCGGCCCTGTGTGGTTAATGCTCCGATACTTTTGTTGTCCGGTAATTCGATTCCTTCTACAGCTGAAAGGCTTCCTCTGCGCATTACCATTATCACACATTTTTCTATTCCAAACTCCAAGCCATTATCGTTGCTGTACTCTTTCTCTTTGTTGAACAACGTTTCAAGCTCTTCTCCGTTCTTTGCTAATAGCTTTATGTCGTTCATGTAAATAAGGTCGCTGATCTCCCACTTCGTTTTTAAGAATTACTACCCTTAGAAAATTTTTTCCTAAATAATCTGTTTAGCGGTATCATGGTTATTTTTTTTTTCGCACACTATGTATACCAGTTCTTCAGTCTGTAAGCTGACTGTCAAACTTTAACGAAAGGTTTCAGACTGAGAGCACTTTTCTTGAAATGTGAGCTGTTCCAAGGAGGGCAGATGTTCGACTTGGTGTCCAACTGTTGAATATGGTATAACTTTTTTGTGATCGAGCCGAGTGCTCCGATTACAAGTGGCAGGATTTCCACTTTGGCTGCTGGGCATCCCCACATTCTTGAAGTTCCACTTTCAAGTTGGCATATTCTTTTTATCTTCTTAACAACTTCGTGTGCAGCATCTTTGTCTGCAGATATCGCAGCATCAATTACGCAGAACCACTTCCCCTTTTTGAATCATGTAAAATGATGACTGGTCTACAGCATTCAATAATAATGATAATAATAATAATAATAATAATAATAATAATAATAATAATAATAATAATAATAATAATAATAATAAAAGTGCTTGAAATATGAGGTTTACGACACTAAATGTTTGCGGTGGCCTAACAGAGGAGGAAGGAAAATGGAAGTCGAGATTTGAACCACAGCACTGGCGTGACAGGCAAGGGAGAGAAGAGGTGTTGGCTGAAGATCTAAGGAGTTTAACTGTCACTTAGCCTCCAGCAATGACCACCAGGCAACTGGTGTGAACCTGCCAATCACGGCATTGCTGTGGACTATGAGAGCAGGGAGAGGAGGCCTGGAGACTTGAGCAGACTTGCTGCCATTCAACCTCCAGCAGTAACCACCAGGCAACTGGTGTGAGATTGCTAACAATAACAATAATAATAATAATAATAATAATAATAATAATAATAATAATAATAATAATAATAATAATAATAATAATAATAGTAATAATCAAAAACTGTGAATACTGCTAGATATAAGCTAATGAACAAATTTAGCATAAACTTATACTCAAAATTGAGTCTCTTTCTAAAAACATACGTGGGGGCAAAAAAAAATTTAAAGGATCATTGAAATGTCCGAATTTTCGAAAAAAAACCCATACAAACAAAATAAAACAAACATAAATACAGGACCAATATACCATAAAATCCCATTGCAAACTACCCCCCCCCCCGAAAACATATTTAGGAATGAACTTTTAGAAAACTAAAAAGAAGATTTGTAGACATGATAAGGAGTACAAAATGTTGAAAGTTTCAGGCTTTTAGCTCTTTTGATGCGGCCAGTACGCGTGATACATAAATGCATAGCCAGTCAGACTAGCTTAAAAACTGGCGAAACCTATTTTGACAGTTCAGTGACAATTTTGATCTATGATAATTTATCTTGTACTTTTATAAACTGACCAGATTCAATCGAATATCGTATTTTTTTATCAACCACATAGAGGAAAAACTGCCTGATCTGGCCGAAAATGGCTAAATTGGCAACCCTGATTTACATACGTAAATGATACAATCTTGCGGACAAACTATTTCGGTTTGTCCATATCAATCAGTTGACCGAAACGCTCTATCAATCTGAACCTATTCCTAGCTTTCTGATGTGTTTCATATCTATCAATGTGGAGATGAATCTAAGAATATTTCCAACCATTTAGCAATCGATCAAGTGAAAAATATATTTTATATATTTCTATGTGGGAGTGAAATGACAATATCAGAAGGTCAGATGTAGTACAAATGGATTCATTTCATTCAATTCTACGTTCCGCTAGTTTTAAGCTCAAACCGAAATCCATGCAACGTGCTCATTTATAGTGTTTGCATTCGAAATGGGTTGGATACAAATTGTCACAAATACGTTTGCATCTTTAAAAAAAACCGTCCACCACCTGTACGTGTATATCCAAGGATGTGCAGGTATAGATGTGATTGTATCTATATATCTATATTAGGGTGATCTTTATTTTGAAACTCCTGGAAAATGAAACAGGGGTGGGGGTCCCTGAATATGTTTCATATTAGTACAAATGGGACATCCCCCAAATTTTCAAATCAATTAACATTCAACGTATCATCAGTGACATTGTAAAGCTAAAGAATAGATAATCAACGGGAGACATATTCGAAGACGTGGTGGTGAGATGAGGGAGTGGTTGGAGGAGGGGGGTTGGGGGAATTGAGTAAGGGGGAGATATGAGTGACGAGATTCAGTAGAGGCATTTGCAAGAAGACGTGAGACACATGCAAAAATTAGGTAGTACGAGGAAAAGAGTGTTAAGAAGAGGGAGTGAAAAGGACGTGGGGAAGGAAAGAGACATCTTATAAGGAGGAGTAGGTAAAACCTTCCTCCTCTTCTTCCTTCCAACAGCTTACCACCATGTTCTCGCATGTGCCCCCTGTTGATCATTAGCTTAAGGAAACTGTACTAAAATTCAAGGTCACTGAGCACACCCTAAATATCAATTGATTGGAAAACTTCTTCGGGTGTTTCATTCCAAGTAATACAAAACGCTATCAGGGGGTGCCCATTTCATCTTTTTGTCGGAAGTTGCAATGTAAGAACCATCTCTCTCTCTCTCTCTCTATATATATATATATATATATATATTATCTCTATGTCTGGGGTATTGCTGAAAAGGTGAAATAATTGTGCACTTCATCAAAGGCGCAGAAAGTTAGTGTAAAAACAAGTAAAAGCAAAAATTTCGAATGATTTTCCTAATGTTTTGTTTGTAAAACATTGCCCAACCCTGAAAAAACGTTCCCAGATGGAAAATATAGAATTATAACAAGACAAAAACATTCCTACTGACTTCTCCTTGCTTCTGTCATGGCAAGTATTATGATGGGTGTCATGGGGATATGAACCAGGGACCAGGGAGGGGGCAAGTGCCCAGACCCTCATATTTGGGCAAAAACGTGTTGAATCAGTGAAATCAAGCTTTTGGTCCCATTTATAGAAAGAGTTCCCAAACGCCTACGTTGGTTGTTATGGATTAGGATCCCCGAACAATTTTTTCATCATCATTAATCTTTTATCGTCCGTCGTTTGAAATAAACTTTCCCTACGATCCGCCAGTATTCTCTATCATGGGCGTCAAGGAGCCAGTATTTTCTGAATTTGTCTTGTTCATCACTCCATCTTGTTTCCTGTTGGCCACAGTTGCGCATGTGATCTCTGGGGACTAGCACCCAATGGGAGAAACGATAATGTGTGCACCCAGTAAGGGCTTTCTCTTGTGCATCTGTGTCAGTAACAGGTATCTTAAATGTGTTGAAGGGTAGGTAATATTTTACCGTTGGTTGTGTTGTGTGATTATTACATTAAAGAACATATTTTCCCTGTGTTGTTTTCTGTCCAGGCCACGCCGAGTATTCCTATTAGATGGATAGAGATAGACAAAACAAACAACCCCTCAACAATATATTTATGTAATGATATATAATATATATAATTTATAATATATATAATTTATATAACAATATATATATATATATATATATATATATATATGTATATATATATATATATATATATATATATATATATATATATATATATATATATATATATATATATGCGTGTGATTATAAATCTCGTTATATCACATTAAAACTCTTATTTCAATGGATATCTAGCTATTACACGGTGAAATCAGGAATTGAACCTGGGTAACCATAATAATTTAGCGTTGCTCTTACCATTGAACTAACCACCTGCCAGTAATGCTAAGGCCCCACAAACTGTTTTAGTTTCAAATCCTCAATTTGTTCGTTCACGGTCTATATCTGATCTATTCGTTCATTCATTCTATTTACGTTGTCAACGCCAAATGATACATTGTCTGTGTAATAACAGGAGATCATTTCAAATAGAGTTTCAATATAATACAACGCAATTTACAACCATTTTGTCGGATCATATACATCCATTTTACACCCACACACACATACACACACTCACACACACATATATTTAGTTCATAATGTTCTCTAGAATCTGTAAGAATACACAATTTGAAAAAAAGAAATCGATTTAAAAAATAAACTGATTTTTCCGTTGTTGATCATATTTAATCACAGTGTTCAGTACAGTGTTCAACATTTATCAAGCAAACAGAGCTATCATTACATAATGCAAAATAATTGATGACTTGGTTTCCAGGAGGGAAATCTTGACCGTGGTTCCGAATCACACCGGGGAAATTTCAATTTTATGCATAGGTTTGCTTTAACGTGATACTCTGCTCTCCTAAATTAGGCGAGGACTGTTGTTGTGACAGCAGTATAAGAAAGTCAACCCCAAACAAAGTATTCCTGCCAATATATATATATATATATATATATATATATATATATATATATATATATATATATATATATACGTATTTAAGAAATTGATGTATAATCTGATAGAATGAATACGAATTCGTTGTATCATTTGAAAAGCTATTTGAAATGATCTCGCGTTTTTACACTGAGAATGTGTCACTTGGCCTAGACAGCGTAAACAGAACAAATAATTAAAGGAAATAGGGCTGCCGCAGGAATCAAACCTACTAACGATTAGGTAAATGGTATAAAGTAGCGTGGCTCTTACCATTGATATATATATATATATATATATATATATATATATATATATATATATATATATATATATATATATATATATATATACTCTAGATCAATCTGAACAAACTTCATACCAAATCTCAGACGTTATCAGTCCGTACATACTCCAGATTCTTGAAAGAATTATCGATAAGATAAAATCAGGATTATGTTAGCTAACCCTAAACGATAATAAAAGTCTCGAACAGTGGTCAAAACAAGATAATCGATGCATTTAAATATATAGGTTTTAAAATAAGGATAATGTCTGAGATAAAAGTCGTAAAATTACCGGGCATAACACTAAACCTGGGCGATAGCACGTATCGACCATATTTGAGGATCATGGGTATCACTAACCCCCCAGTAGTGAGCACCAGGCCACTGTCAACATGCAAATAATAATAATAGCCCTGTCATGATATGCGAAAGAGAGAGGAGACGTTAGCTGAAGACTTGAGGAGACTTATTGTCACTCAGCCTTCAGCGATAACCACTGGGCAACCGGTGTGAAACTGTAAATCGTAGAATTCCTGCGACCTATGAGTACTAGGATAGGAGGGCTGGAGATTTGAGGAGACTTGCTGTCACTCAAACTCCAGCGGTTACCACCGGGCAACTGGTGTGAGATTCCAAATAATAATAATAATAATAATAATAATAATAATAATAAGAAGAAGAAGAAGAAGAAGAAGAAGAAGAAGAAGAAGAAGAAGAAGAAGAAGAAGAAGAAGGAGGAGGAGGAGGAGGAGAAGAAGAAGAAGAAGAAGAAGAAGAAGAAGAAGAAGAGGGAGAAGAAGAGGAAGAAGGAGAAGAAGAAGAAGAAGAAGAAGAAGAAGAAGAAGAAGAAGAAGAAGAAGAAGAAGAAGAAGAAGAAGAAGAAGAAGAAGAAAAAGAAGAAGAAGAAGAAGAGGGAGAAGAAGAAAAAGAAAAAGAAGAAGAAGAAAAAGAAAAAGAAGAAGAAGAAAAAGAAAAAGAAGAAGAAGAAAAAGAAAAAGAAGAAGAAAAAAAGAAGAAGAAGAAGAAGAAGAAGAGGAAGAAATTTCTAAATAAAAATTGCAACTATAGAAATGAAAACACATGCCCTGTAGACAACAAATGCAAACACTTGAAACTGCAAATACTTGGCAAATTACGCAATACTGAACAACCGTACAACGGATAATCTTGCAATGGAATCTAAAAAGTACAAATACAAATAAAGGTACAACAACTATAATAGATCCTTTTATAATAGAGAGCAAAAAAAAAAAAAAACACAAAGCAAAAAAACCTACACAGCACGTTCAAAATACTTTTGGCAACTTGAAGAAAGGAAACTTACACCCTTTGTGAAACGGGCTATTTTTAGCAAATCGAGACCCCCGAATAGCTTTGAAAACAAATGTTTCTTGTGCCTACAAAAAAAAACTAAGAATTTTGAAATTTAAAGATTGAAAATGTTGAATCAAAAAAACAAAATGATGTCGAAATGCAGACACAAAGACTAATTAAAACCTAACGGTACTCGTACACTAAGAATTGACTAAACAATAACGCGTAAACATCTCATTTGAATTTATTCAAAAATTCCCATACACAAAGTCATTTAATAGGTTTCTTTACACCGCTTGGGGCAACCTGGACACGTCGTCAGCGATGATACCCAGGGTTTTCAGTTGTTTCGGGTCTAAATCACCATACACCCTCACCTGGTCGACCCAGGCGAGGTTGATCTTTGTGTCCAGGTAGCCATTTGTCCCCTTTCCAACCAGAGCCATCGCAAAGCTAAATCAGTAGCTCCAATATTTTTCTGATTACTTTTTTACCCTGCAGTCCACATATCCCTTAGAATCTTTGGACTCGGTAAGGGATTGACCTGCGAAGCCTCTGCCATCGACCCCGATGGGCTCGCAACGGACCTTCCACCCTCTTGTCCGACCCTCAATCACCAGTTTCTCATACTTGGCTCTTTTTTCTTCCTTGAACCTCCTTTATGTGGTCTTTTAAAGGGAGTGAAAGCTCCACAAAGTCCACCTGCTTCGTCGCCACTGACATCAAAACCATATCTGGTCTGAGTTTAATTGACACGATTGTTTTTTTTATCTTTAATTGTCAACCAAATCGGCCAGGCAGTTCTAATTTGTTGATGTTGCGAGCAGAATACCCTGTTTTATTTTGCTGGAATTTTGGCTCTCCTCGTACTCTAACATTTATACATACTATGAGAATAACTTACTACTTAATATATAATACACCTGAAGAGACTTACGGCAGACTATATAAAAAAAAGATATGCCACCAACTCTAACTAGCTGAAGTAAATCCAAACTACCTAATTAAAACAAGTAACTCTAAAGATATATATATATATATATATATATATATATATATATATATATATATATATATATATCCATCTCAGATATATAAAAAGATATGCCCCCAAATCAAATAATAACATAAACTACCTTATTAAAACAGGTAACTCTGTTGATATTACTATATATACATGGATGTATATTCAAACACGATCTCAGATATGTAAAAAGATATGCCCCCAAATCAAACTAGCTGAAGTAAATTTAAACTACCTAATTAAAACAGGTAACTCCTCTGATATATATATATATATATATATATGGATGTATGTTCAAACACCATCTCAGATTTGTATAATCACCAGCTCACTGAAACTACTATGAAAGTCATAATTCAATCCCACCTTCACTCAGGTGTCTAATAACCAATCTAATACAACTTATACTCGACATTGATCAACTCCAACTCAGGCAATACCTTTGATTTAATAGATTTGATATGGTAAAGGAGAAGCCCTCAAAGTCATCTCCATGAATATTGACTGCATACAGTAAATTCTTGTTGCGTATGGATACAGTATCCAGGTATTGGTAGGTTGTCTGAGATCTGTTCTCAGAATTTTCTCTTGAGAGGTCTTGGAGCTCACCAATTCCTTTGTGAGAATGGTTTCAGTGGGATTACAGTTCTAAAGTTTTGGTCGAAGCACTGAGAATGACTCATAATATTTGGATTGGATTGCTCTGGCGTGAATACCTCCTTGTTCACTGGGGAAAACGAGGTGTTCAGATAGTTGCGTCGAAGGTTTTGCAATACGGTGTACATCCTTATGATCATGTAGCGTTTTCTCATAACCTTTAGGCTTTACGAGATCTTTCTCAGTAGGACAACTCAAGTCAGTAAAGCCTTGGTGATGATAAAGTGCCTCTGAGCACCTTGGAGGGCTTAGATGTCTCTAATATTTGATGGTGACCAACGCAGGGAACAATATTTAACTCTATTTCTTAGCATTGCTTCGTACAGTGTGAAAATGATTGTTGCACTACGATCGCAGAATATATTAAGCACCCATGCTGACATTTTTCTAGCTCCATCTCGTATTTTATTTATATGTAGAGCATGATTCTTTCACATGGAGGGATCATAAGACAGCACATTATTATATTATATTATATATATGTATACATATTATATTATATTATATATGAATATTATATTATATTTCACACAAAGAGATCGCAAAACAGCACACTATATTATGGAAAAAACAAAAAACAAAACGGTAGTCCGAGGTATTGAATCCATTAAAAAACTCAAATGGCAATGGGCCAGACATGTTGCCAGAATGGTAGACAACTGATGGACATCACAACTCACAACATGGATCCCCAGAGATCACATGCGAAACTGAGGCCGGCAGAACATAAGATGGCGAGACAAACTGGGCAATTTCAGGAAGTAATAGTTCAGCCACTCATACGATAGAGAAATGTGGCGAATCCTGGGGAAGGTCTACGTCCAATGACAGCCGATAAAAAACTGACGATGATGATGATGATGATGATGATGGTGGTGGTGGTGGTGGTGATGATGATGATGATGGTGATGATGATGATGATGATTCTTATGTAAGGAGTTCATGAGACTTCCGGGGTTATATGTACTTCATGGGCTCTAACAATGGATTCTGATTCTATACTTTGTCCCCTTTCTGTTTCATATCTAAGAAGCTGTTTTATTGAATCTGAATACCTTTACAGGACTTACATATATAAAAGATAAATGATATACATTTAAGAATTGAAATTAAACCAATGTGATACTATTAGATTTGAAAATCAAAATTAAATTGGTCAAAATTAGATTTTAATAAAACCAGATAGTTGCATAGCTGTACATAGCTTTAAATCTTAAACTACGTCCACGGTCTAAACTACCTACTTCTAAATCTCTGAACCACCTAAATACGTTCTTTTAAAATGTTTCGTCAGTTAATCTTCGTTTTCCACCTTTTACAACGATCGCATGAATACAGACAAGACCTAACCCTCCACTCATACGTACGAAATACGAAACCCTGTTCTATTTACCATTCTATAAACGAATAGCTGAAACTTGAATAATTATATATCATCAAAGCCCTACTCTGCACCACTAAATATCTCTAAATGACCGTTGAATTATCGCCTTGAACATACAAAACCTAAATGGCAATGGGCAGGTCATGTTACAAGAATGGCAGACAACCGATGGACATCGGGACTCACAACATGGATTCCAAGAGATCACATGCAAAACCGAGGCCGATAGAATACAAGATGGAGAGACAAACTAGACAAATTCAGAAAATACTGATGAATACTGGAGAAAATGTGGCGAATTCTGGGGAAGGTTTATATCAAACGACGGACGATAAAAGACAGATAATGATGATATATATGCAATAGAAATCAAGAATACAATATGATATTATACAATATCCGATGTGTAATGGATTTATTTCATTAAGCGCTTGATACATTCAGCATTAAACATCGAGCTGAAATAGAGTAGAGCTTGAAATTTGATGATGAGCAAATTCAAACCAAAAGTAAAATGAAAAATATTAAAACACACATGTTAGAATATTGAAACCTCATGTTACCTATGACTAAATAAGGAATATGAAATCCTCACTTTTGCCAATAAAACAAAAAAATATTAGAATTATTGAACAGAAAAAATGAAGTAGCGTTAAAATGCCAGCATGGCCCAAAATTTCTATTCACAAACATAACTTAATATCTCAGATAAAGGTATGCTAAAATTACTTTTATTATGAACAGACGTTGAGCTCTACGACTAGAGTCATTTTTTTCTACAAAATTATGATCACTCAATAGATAAATAACTGATTTTTGTCAGATATAATCATTTCATTATATATATATATATATATATATATATATATATATATATATATATATATTAAAAATGAGGGAAAGAAATCACCAAACACATATTTCTTTGTTATACCATTTATCAAAAGAGGTGGATTATTTTTAGTTTTGATCCAATTATTGCTCTATTTACTGTGCTAAATATGGAGCACATTGATAAAACATAAAATCTGTTTTCATTGGTTTCTGATATATATGTACTGTGTACTATATATATATATATATATATATATATATATATATATATATATATATATATATATATATATATATTGCAATCTTTGTATCTATGAATCTATCAGATCATCCTGAAAGTAATATAAAAAGATACGTTTTATTTGAATTTATCATCAATTAATATAGGTTGGTTTCTGTTATATGTGTATTGTGTTATATATATATATATATATATATATATATATATGTATGTATATATATACTTCTGAATGTACTTGGCATTGCCCAGGGGTAAATAACTCCAAATTTGATGCCACGTTGAAAAACATGTTAATTATGTTAGAGAAAATATGTTTATATATTTCTTCTTACACAGCAGAATAAAAGAGAAAAATATTCAAACCAAGAGCTTATTCTATTGTTAGTACCGGACCTGAGCTATTTAATTGCAGTCATAGATTGACGGCCTGATCTTAGTTGTGATGAAGAATGTGTAAAAGCAAAAAAAAAAAAAATAAAAGGTTTTTCCGGCGGAAGTTTAGTTGATTTCAATCATCAAGAACTCCATTCCCTTTGGAAAAGTGTAATTTAAAAAACCAATTTGGGCGGGGCAGTAATATTTATCGTGTAAATGCAATTCTAGAATCCATCCATACTTTCTGTCCGTTGTACGAAATACGGTTTTGATGTATTTATTTCGGTTACATCTGTTGCATAAAATAGGGCGTTTTCCGGATAATGTCTTTATTATAAGTTTTGTTCAGATAAATCTTTATGTTTTCGGAAACAAATTTCGGATCGTCGAGTCATACGACGAACGCTGAATGTCCCGTTCGGCGTTATAATTAAATGCCAAGTAGAATCGTTACCAACCAAATAGTTAATTCTTCGAAACTGACTCTATTCTAAAGGTAAGGACAGTGTTATTTATTGGAGGCACGTAAAAATTACATGGAAAACAAATAGTTTTACGACTTTTATTGGGAAAACAAATCTTGACCTAAAAGAAAAAGAACGTCTAAAATAATAAGACGATGGTAAATAGTTGTCAAAGTTTTAAAAAAAACTGATGAAATATATTTAACAATACTTAATCTAAAAAAAAAAAAAACGGAAAATAACTCTCAACTGTATTTTTTTGAAAGAAAGGAGTGTAAAAATGAACAGATTTTGACTGTTGAATGTTTTAACAACTGTCTCTGCTGTAACTGTCCATGTCTCTTGATGTATATTGTACGAAAATCTGTTCAAAACTGGTAAAGAAATCGAATTTATAGTAAGAAATCTACAAGTCATTCTTGATAAGAATGACCAAAGCGAATTCTGATTTAGAAATAATTTTCAGAGCCGGATATTGAGAAAGAATATAGGTTACGTTCGAAACACTTCTTAACTTTTTCTGTTAACTTTTTTGGGATATTTTTTTTTTCAATTAACTGTTTTCAAAAACGTGTTTCTATTTACATATTCGTACGAAAAACGGCATAGACTTGTCCAAAAAAGTTATTTTTAATGAAACATTGACAGTGAGTTTTGAAATTCCATTGAAAGACGTTCGTTACAAATCTTGAAAAAAAAATATATATATACACGAATCATAGGAATGAATCACTTGATAAAAAGTTTGTTTGTAATTTCACCTTTTCTACCAGACACATTTCTTTGCAACTTCACCATTTCCGGGATTTCTTTTTTTCAAGTGGGAAGATAGTTACTTGTTTATTGAGCCTACAAAGAGTTATCCAACAACTGGAGAATAAACCTTGTATTTTCTCTCGAACTCATAAAAGGACAAAGCAAATTGTGTCCGTGTATCAGCTAAAGGAATCTGTTACTCTTTAGCTCCTGAACGCATAAGTTTCCCCCGATGCAATCAGCTTAAAAAAGAGGGATAGATTTAAACTTATATTTTCTCAAAGACGTGAACAGATAAATAAATATATGAACAAACGAATTTGGTGACAATTATCTATGTTTTCTCTTTCTTTCTTTCTCTCTGTCTCTCTCTATACACACACACACACACACACACATATATATATATATATATATATGACACAAGCATATTCACACGAACATATACATCATCCAGGAGATTTTCAGGACGAAGAATTAAACCAATAAAGCCGAATACAAAGAAAATGTGGCTTTTCATTTTTTTTTTTTTCATTCTCCATATTTAAACCCGGATTGCAGAATTTTTCACATATATATATATATATATATATATATAGAGAGAGAGAGAGAGAGAGAGAGAGAGAAAGAAAGAGAGAGAGAGAGAGAGAGAGAGAGAGAGAGAGAGAGAGAGAGAGAGAGAGAGAGAGAGAGAGAGAGAGAGAGCAATACACATTTCGATTTATATAAGTAGATAAACTTATGTATTCCAAGAGATTCTATCGAGGGATTTGCGGTTAGCGCCTGGACCAAACATGGCAGTTTTCGCGCCAAACAGTTTAGTTCATGTCAGAATTAATGACGGTCAGATAGGAACTTAATTGTAATTTGGCGATACAATCTGGCCTGGCCGAACGTAGATCACCATCGCAATGGTCAGCACATAAAAATTACGCCGAAATGAATCAGATGGACGACGAAAAAAGCCTTTACCGACGGAAATGGATTGAAAGGTCCGGTGATTATCATCACACTGATATGGCAACGTTCCCGTTAAAGTTTTATGGCTATGAGCCCGGTAAAATATACAGAACATATACATATATATATATATATATATGTGTGTGTGTGTGTGTGTGTGTGTGTGTGTGTGTGTCTATATATATGTATCCATATATGTGTGGGTGTGTGTGTATATATATATTTGCTAGCTGAATATCTGCCACACGAGTGGATTATTCAGCTGATATATATATATATATATATATATATATATATATATATATATATATATATATATATATACATACATATATATATATATATATATGAATATCTGCCTAATCCACTTATATATATCTATATCTATATCTATCTATCCATCTATCTATCTATCTATCTATCTATCTATCTATCTATCAATCTATCTATCTATCTATCTATCTATCTATCTATCTATCTATATATATATATATATATATATATATATATATATATATATATATATATATATATATATATATATGATTTATAACAACCGGCCACGAGATCACTTCCTCTACGGGAGATGAATAAAGTAAACAAACAAATATAAAAAGACTTTCTGGGAAAAAAATCACAGGAAATAACCAATAGAGAGATCAACCAGTACAATATTTAAAACAATTTCGAAAACCCACAAACCAGAATCATAACAACAAGAATGCTGCAACAAAAAAACTCAAATAAAATATATCTTTGGTAATGAACCGAAAACTCAAGATATTACAAATCAAAAAAAAATAATTGTATACTGCAAATGGAACGCTCATAAACGAGGAAAAAGGGAAAAAAATATATATTCAAAACGAGGCTGATTCTTCCACTTAGGAATGAATACACTCCTCCAAATAATATACTAAATGGGGATCTGAATACATCGAATCATTCAACTGAAGAAGCCTTAAAGGGCAGAAACATATACGTATTTGTTCACTATATATATATATGTATGTATATATATATATATATATATATATATATATATATATATATATATATATATATATAAAATCAAGCAAAAAATCACTTTACGATGTCAAGCTTTCAGTGACGCAAGTTCAACCTTTGAGAACAAGAAAAATTCTACTAATTTCAAAGTGAAAGGTGTACAACCAATGCATCCTCCCGATATTCACCTATGGAACTGAAACCTACAACCTTACTGAAAGATTGACCCTCAAACTTAGAGCCCCACAATGTGAGGACCATGCTCAACATCACATAGAGTGATCACAAAACAGAAAAAAAAAACGGAATCAGGGATATCATACAATCCATTAGACGACTCAAATAGCAATTGGCTGGTCATGTTGCAAGAATAGCAGACAACCACTGGACATCATAACTCAGAACTTGGGGATCATATACGAAATCATGACTGGCAAAATATAAGATGGCATGATAAAGTATATATTCAGAGAGTATTGGCCTTGCGATTCCAATGAGGTCTGGCAAATCTTGGGGAGGGTCTATGTTCAACAACAAACGCTTGAAAGCTGCTGCTACTGATGATGATTAAAATATATCATATATATGTGTGTGTACATTAGTGTGCATGTGCATGGAATTGTACGCTTACCAATATAAATGTATTGAATATGTATGATATATATACAGAAATGTATTTTTATATCAGCACTAATTATGGCAAGTGACTATAAATCTATGAATAATAGTCCAAATATGTTTCGATACTACGCTATGCATATATATATATATATATATATATATATATATATATATATATATATATATAGCAAAGTATCAAAACATATTTGGACTATTATATATATATATATATATATATATATATATATATAGCAAAGTATCAAAACATATTTGGACTATTATACATATATATATATATATATATATATATATATATATATATATATATATATATATATATATATATATATATATATATGGTTGCCACTTCAACGTAGCGATGCTCTCAACTTTGTGCTGAACAGCCCACCAATAAGGCAAAGGCCGAATAACTGCTTTCAACGCGAAGTCTCATCTCGTTCAATATCTGTCTTTTTCGTTTCTTTAATTGTTTATTCCATTTATTTTGTCTAAATTGAATGATATATTAACCACATAACGGCGGGAGATCACCTTGAATAAGTTTCAAAATAGTATAATGTAATTTATAATTCATTCTGTCGGACCAAAATGTCTATTTCTTGAATACAGAGTGTCGCGTTGAAAGAGACAAAAAATAAAAGACCGAGAATAAAAAAGATTATAATCTGGGTTGAAAGCATTTATTTGGTATTCGCCTTATTAGCAGTCTGCTTGGCTCAACGGTAAGTGCAGCGCTACGTTAAAGCGGTTACATAGCGGTAGTAGGTTCGAATCCTCCGGCAGCACTTATTCTCCGATTGTTTATTCTATTTACGTTGTCTGGATTGAATCATTATTTAAATATGTAACGACGGTTAAAGAAATAAGATAGCAGGGCCAACTAGACAAGTTCTGAGAGTTCTCTATCCTTGATGCCAACGTTAGAAAGGTCTGACGAATCTCGCAGAAGGTCTATTTCCAAAGACAGACGTTAAAAGGTTCTGCTTCAGAAGTAAATGTTTGTATAAAGAATCGGTTGAAATGAAAGGAGTTGTTAGTAATTGACCCTCGAATCCTTATCTGTATTTGCCAAAATGCTACTTAGTAGCATCAAAAGGCATGAGATAACAGACAAATTCGCAGGGGCCATCTGGGATACTTCTGGACGAAGTCCTAATTTCTGGAAAAGCGTTTTGAGAAAAACGAAAATGCAATGGATGTTTAGAAAATATACCTAATTGAACTGACAGTAAATCCCACATTTCAACTACGCCATCTGAACCTTGGTTTGCAGAATAAAAAAACCATAATGGGTAATCAGTGATATGACATAAGGGGTTTTGTAAACCCCTGTGGCTCGGCCTGATCGAATTTAGCTTGAAGGAGAGGATTTAAGGAGGGTGGTCTGGAAAAGGGATATTAAAATGGGTTCCTAAATTTGGGAAACAATAGACTATTGTGGTAAGTGACCAATTAACTGTTTGCGTAAATAATATTATTCCCCAGTACCCTTTGTCTCTTTTTCCTATTTCTAAACATATACCACACTCACATAAGCAGCTAGTTTTTTCACCCCTAGCTGAGATATATATATATATATATATATATATATATATATATATAGATAGATAGATAGATAGATAGATAGAGAGAGAGAGAGAGAGAGAGAGAGAGAGAGAGAGAGAGAACCTCAGTATATGATATTGTCTGAAGACCAACCACCCTTTGGTGATCATAGATTTTGTCGAAGCCCAACAGTTGACTGACAGAGAGGAATTGGTGTAACTATCAGGGTCATCAAGTGGAAAAGAGAATCCGAACTTATAGGTGAAGACAGAAGTTTGGGCTTAATTGTTCTGCCTGGAATCGCTTGCCGCTATAAGATCTTCTGGGCTCTCTGAGTTAACCACCTCCTCGACGAACTAACGTTAGATGAGCGTATCATGTTACCCCCAACAAGAAATGGATTCGAGGAAATAAATTCAGTGCATCAATCTTCAACCAGAATGGTCGTTTTCCTGTGAAGTTCCTTTCAATTTTCTTATTCCTTTTTCTTCCGTAACCCGGAACCCGCACCAGCAGACGCTTCGACCAGCATCTGAAGAAGTCTTTGATCTGTTGCACGACGTGGGGAGGATGTCGGCAGGTGTGAAGAGCCCCAGCGGACGGTTAGTGTTGAAAGTTGTCATACTTCCTTCCTTTCTCTCTTTTTTTCTTTCTTTCCTTCCTTATCTCTCTTTATTTCCCCCTAGTCTTTCCTTTTCCCTTCCTCTCGTAGAATGATAGCGTAGGAATAGGATCTGTCTGTCTCTCTCTCTCTTTCCCCTTTTTTCTCTCGGTCTATCATTTCAAACTTTCTTCATTTTAGTCTTAACCGGAAGTCTGGACTTGCCACTGATTTTAGATTAGGAAAATAAACTCAAATCAGAAGATGTCTAACAATAATGAGTTTCAAAGCAGTAGTCCATCATTTATGAATCCTACAATTTCAGGTCTATGATTCATCTGTCAATTGTGAAATAGCCATTAACCCTGACTGTCCTCCTACGCCAGACCTTTTTTGATTCATTTCACTTTGTATGGAAGCCCGTAAGATCCATCATGTTGGGAGTGTTGGTACTTCAAAATTAATTTTTCTGTTGATTTTTCCACGACTCATCTGCTGTTTTTTTCACGATTCCAAAGCTAAGCAACAGAGTTTGATAAAAAAAACAAATTCATTTTTTAATATGAGAAAAAAGAAGTTTTATTCATGGAACATCGGAGATACTGTGCTTCATAACGTCTTACAAAACTGTCGTCCAGCAAATTACAAATCCTTCAACTTCACGAGACCACGATGATACCCTTGAAACAGTTGAAATCCATGATTCAATGGCCAATGGGGATATAATCAGTAATAATGACAGTCCTCTTCCAGACGTTTCTCTTTCAGACATTTCTCTTCCAGGCATTTCTCTTCCACATCTGAAGTATAAGAAAAAGAGTTTGTAAGAACGATAACATATTTGCTCAATCAATATATCTGAACCTATTTCATCTAAATCAATGTATTGCATTTAACACTTAAATACATACTTGATATTTTTAGATTTAATTTTGTTGGTCATTGGACAATTCGAAGGTGATCAGAAATTTAAAAAAAAGAGCAAGTGTTATACCTCAAACAAACAAAAATTGTCATCATATATAGCATATACATCACATGTTTTGGGGCTGCCATTAAAATTTCCTCAACAACTACGAATAAATTTCATAGGAGGATTTTTTTTTCTGCCAGATTCAAAGATCTCTTTAGTACGAGATGATCAGTCAGAAAGGAACTTACATATCTTCATCCTTGGCTAATTCTCCTTCAACAATACTAGCATTTCTTCCTTCTCTCTATTTTGTTTGTCAGTCTCAAGAGTTTTTCCTGTTAGTTGCTCAGCCAACATTTTCTACACACACACACACACACACACACACACACACACATATATATACACGTTGATTTCATATATATATATATATATATATATATATATATATATGTATATTTATATATATATATATATATATATATATATATATATATATATATATATATATATATATATAAAATCAACATTGTTTGATTGGTTCAGAGATTGGGAGGTCGCTATAAATTTGAATTGTTGCTTTGCCTTTCCAGCTGATATTACGTTAACCACCCAGTGCCCTGATTCTGTAAGTTAATTAAAAAACTTCATATTGTCGAATTAATGGTTCCTTTGAGGAAAATATCGACTGGAGACATCAAAGTGAGCTTGAAAAGTATGAAGATCAATGACTGGAATGTCTTAGACGTAATAGCATCTTCACACAAAGCATTTTCGAAATTTTTTTTTTCAGCCTTGTTTAGCACTAAGATACTCTGTAAACCATAATTGATGAATGTGTCCTCATAAAAATGTGTCCTCGGTTTTCAAAGATCTAAAGTTTTAGATTTCTAACAATCCAAATGCTTTGAAGATATGAAAAGTGCATAATTATGGATTAGACGAGTTATATTGAATTGAGTAAGTGCGCATGATAAGGGCCCAACGACCAATTTAAAATAAATAAGTTAATTTTAGAGCTACAATGCTCAATTTCTTTTTTTTTTTTTTAAGCTTAAATACTCTGCATTATGATTTATAGAGTGTTCAAGATCAGGCGTGTAATTTTGAGTTGAGTGGCCGCGAATGGTAAGTGTCCTCCGACCAATTTTTTAAAAATTGATATTTTCGATTTTCTGAGTTGAATGCTATTTTTTTTCATTTTGAAGCGACTCTCTTTAGATTATGACTCATAGAATGCTCAAGCTCTCAGATAAAGTAGGAACTGAGCATTGTATCAACTTTTAAAAAAGGCCAAATGACCCAAGTTGACCAGAAATGGATGATAATCCACAGAGATGCCTGTGTACCTAAGCAATAATGAGGCAACAAGTACGTAAGTACCAAGTACCTACATATTTTGGCAGCCTTGTGCCGGACTCAGTAAATAATTAAACATATATATATACATATATATATATATATATATATATATATATATATATATATATATATAGAGAGAGAGAGAGAGAGAGAGAGAGAGAGAGAGAATCATAAATTGCATTATATTACACGAAAACTTTTTTTGAAATGATTTCTCATCGTTATACGGTTAATATATGATGAGACAACGTGAACAGAATGAACAATTAAAGAAAATGTGGCTACTCCAGGAATCAAACCAGCTATCAATAGGTAGCTACTTAGACGTAGCGATGCACTTACCATTGAGCTAAACACCTAGCCAGTAATGCAAAGGACAAACAACAGCTTTCAACCCAAAGATTAGGTAGTTGCTTCAACGTAGCGTGTATATATATATATATATATATATATATATATATATATATATATATATATATATATTTATATATTTGCACACACTGATCCCCTATATATACATATGTCATCATCAGTCTTTCATCGACTGTCGTTGGACATAGACCTTCCCCAGGATTCACCACATTTCTCCATCGTGGGCGTTGTAGAGCCAGTATATACTGAATTTGTTTAGTTTGTCTCTCCATCTTGTATTCTGCCGGTTTCAGTTTTGCAAGTGATCTCTGGGGATCCATGTTATGAGACATCGATCGCTTTTCTGTCATTCTTCCAAAATAACCAGCCCATTGCCATGAAATTTTTTTTCAGTAGATTCTATGATGTCACAGACCTCCGTTTTCTTCCTTATATACTGTGCTGTATTGTTATCTCTCCATCTAAGATTGAGCATGATTCTCTCATGCACACATTGCATACTTCTCAGTTTGTTGGTCTGTCTCTTGGTTAGGTTCCATAATTCAGATCCATAAGTGACAATCGGGGGGATGCATTGGTTATGTGCGCTCCTTTTGGGGATTAATGGGATCATCTTATTTTCAAAGGATAAGCTTGCTCTACCGAAGGCTTACAATCTTAGAGTGATTCTCTGCTTGATTTCTTCTTCTTTTATGGTCTTTATAGAGATTTGTTGTCCTCGGTATATGTATATATGAATTCGATGTGAGAGAATTTAGTTAAATTAATGAATAATTGATTGAATTTTGGAAAAGTTTTGCTTACTTTTCACATATTTCTAAAAGGTGTCTGTTTACTTGAGAATACAGTTTAAATGTAATGTCATAGTTCCAAGTCTCCAACCTCTTAGAGACTGCGTAAAAGCACCATGTATCTCATGAAACAATTAATGTATGGATGACAAGAAATAACAAGTTTCAATAAAATATTCGGTATTTATTCATTCATGAAATTTATTCATGAAATGGTTATTTAGTAAGAAAAATACGGAAATATTATTCTCGAAGTCGGTCCCTATCCCAACGATCATTTAGTTTCATGGAATATATTAGAAACTGGAGAAACAACTTTAGTTTTGGAATCTCCAATATCTTATATTTTTGAGCTATCCATTGTCTCTTGGAAACGTAAGAAAATGAACAGTTTTACGATGTTATACATTTTTTATTATTACACCAGAACTGATATCAAACAGGTCCGGTTGGTCACTTATTGTAAATAACAATGCTATCAACGTCTTTTGGGGGAGATCAATTAAAAAGTGGAAAAAGTAAAAATCATTGAGTTTTATTGCCTTTTGTTGGACCACAAGAAATATTTTCCAGGAACAAACTAGAATACAATTTAGCATCGACTGAATTGGAGTAAATTGAACCCCCACTAAAAACCTATTTTGTAGGAAATTTCGAAAAAAAAATCCCTGAAAACTGTTTTGATGAAGAGTAAATATCTAAATTTTCAGCTTCAAGCTCCATCAATGCGGTCTGTATACGTGATACATAGCCATCCAGCCTCCTAGGCATTCCTCCAGACCCAAAGTAGATAGACAGGAAGACCAGCTCAAAAACTGAAGAAACTAATTTTGAATGTTTTGGTGATAGTTTTTGTTTACGGCTTCTGATTAAATAGAAAAAAAATTGAATTGAAATTTGCGAAGCTCTCAAACGGATTCTCGAAGACTTCCTGTCTTGGAAAATGCTGGCTGCGAATTAGCACCATGTTTGGTTGACCAAAACTGGGGAAAGTAGACCACTACATCTGCCTAGAACAACAAATCTGTATGAAGCCCACAAAGGAAGAAGAGATGAAGCGAAAAATCACCTTAGGAGGGCAAGCCTCTGGCAGAACAAGCTCAAACCTCAAAAACGAGTCGATACCAATAGTCCTAAAAGGAAGAGTATATAACCAATGCATCCTCCCGATAATCAATTATGGAGCTGAAACATGGGACCTAACCAAGAGACAGACTTACAAACCGAAAAGCATGCAATGAGTACATGAGAGAATCCTGCTCAACCTTACATGGAGAGATCACAAGACAGCACAGTCTATCAGGGAGAAAAGGGGAGTCCGAGACATCATAGAAACTACTCGAAAACTTTTTATGGCAATGGGAAGGCTATGTTGCTAGAATGACAGACAACCGATGGACATCACGACTCACAACATGGATCCCCAGAGATCACATGCGAAACAGAGGACAACAGAATACAAGATGGAGAGACGAACTAGACAAATTTAGAAAAAACAGGCTCCGCAACGCCCATGATAAAGAAATGCGGTGAATCATGGGGAAGGTTTATGTCTAACGACGGACGTTAAAAGACTGATGATGATGATGGCCGACCAAGGGACACATTCAAATTATTTCGGAGTGATCTTTTATTCATTCAAATCGCAAAAGGTTTGTACACACAGATAAAAATAATTATACATATATATATATATATATATATATATATATATATATATAGAGAGAGAGAGAGAGAGAGAGAGAGAAAGAGAGAGGGAGAGAGATAGATTATTCTGCTTGTATGTGAGTGTGTGTAACTACGGAGTATTCCCGTCCTGGGTTTTAATTACCCTAGTCAAACATACTGCTGAATACACCTGCAAAGCTGCAGTAGATCCCCGTTGCTAGCTCGGACATCTGCTGTCAAATACTGTCAAACCCAATGACTTCACAGTTATTAGCGCCACTTCCGGGGACCATAGCGTGCAGGCTCTTGGTTCTGAATGCTGGGTCAGTCGTGTGCACGTTGTACTTCCCCTTGAAAGTATATGTATGATAAAACGCAGTAGTTGCACAGTTCCAAGTAGATCAACTCACTCTCCCAGTTATGTATGTTCTTTTACACGTCCAGAGCAAATTTGGTACAATTGCTAATTATGCTGTTGATTGACAGATCTTCATTTTTGCATAGTGTATATCCACTGATTTCCTGTCTTGTCTATTTTATATAATTGTTTTTTATAATTCTGTTCTGGGCCACTATTAAGAGCAACTCGGTTTCTCTCCATGGGTTTTCTCAAAACAGCTACGTGCAGGTCTGTTCATCTGTTTTTTTTATTGTTTTTTTTTTATCGAATCACCGAAGCCCATAAATGGCCAAGTCGACTAACCAGCCAAGTGGGCCACAGATTCTTCTCTGGTTGATCATCTGTGTGCGTGTGTGAGAGAGAGAATGCGTGTGTGTATGTGTGTGTGTGTATGTGTGTGTGTGTATGTGTGTGTGTGTATGTGTGTGTGTGTGTGTGTGTAGGGGGGCGCTCCTGGTCTCATTTTGGGGGCTAGAACCTTGAGGCTCGGCATGAGTACTCCATTGGAAACCACCTGAAAACGTAGTTTTGTTTTTAGAGGACTAACAATGCCGAAATCTACTGGAATTTTAAAAAGATAAATGATCTATTCATTAAGATAATTTTAGATATTTTTTTCCAGATATCATTCTGATGATTAGCTGTGGTACACACACAGGCTACGGTGATTCATTTATGTACGGTATGGATGTCTTCTCTCTATTGTTATTAAGAACATAATTTATCTTTTATAATTCACAATTCTGCCCAGCAATAAATAAGTGATTCAAATAATATGCTGATAACACATACAATTAAATAAAACGAGCTGACAGAAATATTTTGAGATGGAACCGCCTGCAGAGGGACTTTCCCGCTATCATAACATAACATCTTTATACTGCAGACAATATTCGTTTCAGAACTCTATTGCATCTCGATCCAAAAGACATTCTTTGATTTCTGTCCATTCAGCTCGTCTCCCTCTTTTAAACAACGTAAGTGGCTCTCTCAAAGATGGCGCCTTTCTTTCTGTCTAACTTTTTTTTTGTTTTCTTCGTTCTTGTCTGTTTGTTTACTTTCTTTCTTTTCTTCCTTTCTTTCGTCAAATTGTTTCTTGTTTTGTTTTCTCTTTCTTTTTCATTCTTTTTCTTTCCCTTTTCTCTCCTCTCTTTCTGCCTATTCCTTCCATCATTTATTCTCTTTTTCTAAGGTCTATCTCTATTTTTTTTCTTTCCTTTTTCGTTTCTTGCCCAGTCTGCCGGCTCGTATCCTCATCAGCTTCACTCCAAGTAGTTTTCTCCAATATGGCACCTTTCTTTCTTTCCCACTTCTTTTCTTCGTTTCCCAGCTTCGTTTTCGCTTCTTCTTTCTCCATTTTTTCTTTCCCTCTACTCTCTTTCCCTCCTTCTTTCTACCCGTCTTTCTCCCTTTTCCATTACTTCCATTTTCTTACCTGTTTGTTTCTTTTTCTCTTTCCTTCTTTTTGTCCTTTCTCCATCCTTTTTCCCCTTTTCTCTTCCTTCCTTTTCTTTTTTTCTTTCTCTCTTCGATTATTGCTCATTCAACGCACTCATCTTGCCATTTTCAGCACCGTAAGTGGTTTTCTTCAAGATGGTGTCCAGGGTGGCGAGAAGCAGACGACATTTTGACAGCTCCGTACATTCGTTTACAATTCGTAAACGTTTTCACAGCAGCAATCCGATATTCAAATTGGCTGCCTTCCCATTCGCTGTTTATTTACGAGAAAATAGCCAACGCCGAAGAAACAAGTTATGGCGGGTGGTGGCTGATAACATGGTTAGCATTTCAAACGGCAATAAAACATTCTTATTTCATTAGAATTTAGTCGTTGATACAAATAATTCTTTTCTTCTTTTCTAACCCAATTTTCGAATCATTTATCTTTCTTCCCCTTTCTCTTCATTCAATTCTTTCTTCCTTTTTAATGCCATTTCTCCCTTTTTGCTTATCTTTCTACTCTCTTTTCTTTCTTGTTTTCGTCTTTTTTCAGTATTTTTGTCTTTGTTCTCTTCTTACAACTTTTCTTTGTTGCTTTCTCTCTCTCTCTCTCTCTTTTTACTTTCTTTTTTAATAATTTTCCCTACTTCTCTCCTTCATTTTGCTTCCTTCTTTCTTTTTCTTCTTTTTTGTGACCGTCTCAGCTTCTTATCTTTCTTTCTTTCATTCTTCCTCCCTGTCTTTCTTAGCCCGATTTTTTCAATCAGTCATCGTCATTATCCAATTCACTGCATAATTCACTTGATTTCTTTATTTTTCATTCGCTCATTTTCTTTTGTACGTCTTTCAACAATTCTGTCTTCATTTTCTTCCTATTTTTTCATGTCTATCTTACTTTAATTGAATTATTTTTCTCCCAGGCCAGTTTGCTTTCTCGTTTACTTTCATTCATTCTCTCCTTCTTTGCCAAATTTTCAACTCATTCATCGTCATTCTTTGATTTACGCACTCATGCCCAATTTCACTTTCTTCTTTCCTTCGTTTATTTTCACCTTCTTTTCGCTCTCTGTTTCTCCTCTATTTTCCACTTTCCTATTTTCTTCTTTTCTTTCTTCCTATTTTCTCTGTTTTGTACATTTTTCTTTCATTCAATTATCTTTTATTCAGTTTTTCTTTCTTCCCTTACTACTTACTTTCCTTCTCTTCCTTTCTCCTTCTTCATCCTTTGTTTATTTCACACCTTCTCCTCATTGGTTCCCACTGGTTTTCTTCCTTCTTTTCTGTGATTTCGTTTCTTTCTACTTCTCATTCCTTTTTCATTCTCTTTGAATAATTCTTTCTGGCCACCTCTTCCTCTTTCATCAAGTAACTTCAATCTTACCATTGTATTCATTCATATATATATATATATATATATATATATATATATATATATATATTAGAATGTGGATTCTGCCCTCTCCGGGCCTCATCAGAAACATGAGCTAGTTTGTGTAGCGAATCCACATTCTACTATTTATTTCCAGCTCTACTCTAAAACAATTTAACTTCAATAGTAAAAAGTTGTATGTATCGAGCACTCTATGAAATAAATCCATTTCATATCAGAAGTGGCTTTATATTCTAAATATATCATTATATATATATATATATGTATGTATATATATACATATATATATATGTATATATATATGTGTGTGTGTGTGTGTATAGTACATATAGTATAGATCAGGTTTGCAATATAGCATGATATAATATAAAGCAATGTCTGATATGTGATGGATTTATTTCATAAAGTGCTCGATACATTCAACTTTATACTCCGCGAGAGTTGAGTTGTTTTAGAGTAGAGCTGAGAATATAATTGGAAATGGATCCGCTACACAAGCAAGTTTATGTTTCTGCCCTCTTCGAACCTCTTCAGGTGAATGGTTGTAAGAGTTTTCTATAAGTGGGTGTCCACTTATAGATAACTCCTACACCTAGCTCACACCATTTGACATGTAACTAACAACCACCAGCAACAACTTACACACTACTAAAAACAATATAACAAAATGAAAAACTTCTCCCACTCGTAGCGACAACCACAAGACCCTCGCCGAATTCTCCAAACTAGAATATATATATATATATATATATATATATATATATATATATATATATATATATATATATATATATATGCTCCTCTATTAAGGGTTGAGCACTCTTTAAGTGAGGTAACTCGTCCATTGTAAGCTTATGCAATGCTCTTCCGTAGAAATAGACTACTCTGGTAGATGGAGAATTTATCTATAGATGAATATATCGCTAAAATTCAGCTTTATTGACCGTCAAGTTCCGTAGTTCAGATGTGGGATATCGGCCTCCGGGTCTGAAGCAAAGGTTTCGATCCTGCCTCGTGGTAATGGATGGGATAATGGAAAGTCTATAATCACTCTGAAGAGATGTAATACATCGAAACAGCTGTCTGTGGATGACATAATATATATATATATATATATATATATATATAGATAGATAGAGAGGGAGAGAGAGACATCTTGATACTGTTTTGCGAGAGACGCTCATCAGAAGTGATTTGGAATCTCACAGGCATGGAATATATTTTGAAAAAGTTGCTCTGGCATCAGTCAAAAGAGAAAAAAGCTGGATGGTAGTTTTTTTTAATGGCGCCAAAATAACACAAACAATAAACTTTGTCGAAATTCTCTCCATACCTTTGTGTTTTCAAATTACGTCTGATGAGCCAATCTCACGGAACACTGTGTTAAGACCTCTCTAGTTTTCTTTCTTAATAATATCATGATACTTTATTTACATGTTGTGTAGATATTGGGCACTTGAAATAAATCACATGAATTCAACTTTACTACCTTTTAATGATTTCGTTTCAACTGAAAAGTAGATTATATATGTGTGGAATGATATCCCGTTATTACGTGTTGAATGTACGATCTGACCCAGACAATGTGTTTGAAATAAGCGAGAGAAGAAAATGGAGCTACCGCAGGAACCAAACCTGCCACCGATAGAGTAGCTGCTTCAACATAGCGTCGCTCTTACCATTGAGCTAAACAGCCGCTATTCACTGAGTAGTAACGGGAAAAGATCATTTCAAAGAGTTTCGATATAACATAACGAAATTTATAATCATTCTGTCGGATCATATATATCCATTTTCAATAGCATAATTGTTTCGTTAAAAGAAACAAAGAGAGCGAATATGGATGGAAAATAAACGGAATAAGAATTTGGGGTTGAAACAGTCATTTGGGCCTTTGCATTATCGATGGTTGTTTAGCTTAAGGGTAAGAGCAACGTTATGCCGTAGCAGTTACCCTATCGCTCGCAGGTTCAGTTCCTCCATTTTTCTTTAATCGCTTATTCTATTTTTGTTTAGGTCAAATGATACATTCTCTGAGTTATAACAGATCATTTTAAACAAGAGTTTCAACATAATATATATATATATATATATATATATATATATATATATATGCGATAATAATAAAATAATTCTGTCATCCACAGACAGATTTTTGTTGCAATACAACTCTTCAGTGTGGCTATAGACTATCCAGTATCCCATCCAGTACCACGGAGTAGGATCGAAACCTTCGCTTCAAGACCCAGAGGCTGGCATCTCACTCTGCCCTACGTAGAACTGGACGGTCAGTAAGGTGGAATTCAAGCGATATATTTACTCACGCATGAATTCCTCATCTACCAGAGTGCTCTATTCCTATACATATATATAGGGAAGGCCTTTTCCTATTTCCGCCCCTGATAGCTGCTAATCACTACCCTATCTTATCGGCATTTTTTTCTATCTTGTCTCACCGTCTTGTGTTTGTTTTTTTTGCACTGTGTTCACTGTTCCACGGTAACCAATTGGTCAGTCTTTCTCTCCATCTGTTGCCACTTGTTCTTGCTATGTAGACTATCCATCTCTATTATTGTTTCTTAATCATTCTTACTTTATCCTTCATCCTAGTTCTCTCTTGGATCCATGTTGTTTTTTTTTTATCGCTAAAAGTCATTCCTAACATAGCCCTTTCCATTGCCCTCTATCCTATTCTGAGTTCGCTTTAAAAAGGTTTTCTAAATTTCCAGGTTTCGCTCCCGTACGTCATAGCCGGTATTATGTATTGAACGTGTGTCTATTTACACCAAATGTTGTTCAGACAAACGTCATACACCACCTTACTTTCGCCTGGCTTGAGTGAATGTATTCTTTAAATATATATATATATATATATATATATATATATATACTAAGAAATAGGTATAAGTGAGCTGACAGAATGATTATAAATTGTGTTATATTATATAGAAACTAATTTGAAATGATCTCCTGTCGTTACACGTTTAATATATCACTCACCTAAGACAATGTAAATAGAATAAACAATTTGCGAAAATGGGGCTTCTGCAGGAGTAGAACTTGCCCACGATAAGGTAGCTGCTTCCACGAAGCAATGCTCTCACCATTAAGCTAAACAGCCGCTGGTGATGCAATGGTCGAAATAACTGCTTTCAACCCGAATTCTCTTCTAGTCAACTCATTTCTTTCAACGCTGTCAGATCACATATTTTCCTTTCTTGATACATAACTGTCGTGTTGGAAGGAGCGAATTGCTTGAGAATAAACCAGATGAGAATTTGAGTAGAAATCACTTGCTTCGACCTTCGTATTACTGGCGGCTGTTTAGCTCAACGTTAAATGCGTAGCTACGTTAAAGCGGCAATTAAATCGGTGGCTGGTTCGATTCCTGCTGAAGCCCTATTTTTTCAATCGTTTATTCTATTTATATTGTCTAAATGGAGTCATATATCCACCGTGTAACGATGGAAGATCATTTGAATTGAGTTTCTATATGTAATATAACGCAATTTATTATCATATATATATATATATATATATATATATATATATATATATATATATGCGAGCTGTCCAAAAATGGACCGAACTTTTAAAACAGCACACCAATGAGACATTTTACTGTGCTTGCTACTGTTATGCTGAGTACCCATGGTTTCAAACTTTTGTATATAAAAAAATCAGCATCACACCACGTTGGTTAGTATCTGAGCTGTACGTACTCAAATGGACGAGTGTGTTGCGCATATTTCGAAGACACAAGAATCTGTAAAAGTCTGGCGACAATTTCCAGTTATCATTGAGAGCAGTTTCCCAATGTGATTGTCGTCTGTTGACTTGGAAAGGAAAAAAAAAAAACACCTCCAAACGCACTCCGCACACGTCCGTAGGGCAGTCCTCGTATATGTATGAAAATTAAAGCCAATTCGCCACCTTCCACATCAACCCGAGATAATGCAAATAGACATGAAAGGAATGCAGATAAAATCCACCCGGAAACATGAGTTATGCAAATCGAATATTGATT
>OY735240.1:20690722-20700722 GCA_963457665.1 Thysanoteuthis rhombus | reverse complement strand
ACAACGCTAACGTACACACATTACATACACAAGTACCTTTTTCTCGATACCACGGCCATTTTCTCCTTTTTTTCAACAGTGAAAGATAAGAGACTTGGAACAATAATAAGAATAAACAGATATCATATTCACCCCCTCTCTTAACTTTGTTATAATGACCTATTTTCCAAACTTTCGTGTTCCCATACAGTTTATCGAAGTCACCGCAGGCATGGTTATATATATATATATATATATATATATATATATATATATATATATATATATATATATATGGTACTCGTCTACTATAAGCTACTATGCAATGTTCTTCCAATTCTGGAACGGAGCACTCTGGTGGAAGGGAAATTCTTAGTAAGTAAATACTTCCCTTGATTCGGTACTACTGACTGCACAGTTCTGCGTAGGGCAGGGGTAGAGCATCTGTACCTGGAGCGAAGGTTTCGACCGTACATAGTGGTTTTGGATGGGTTAATGGATAGTCTATAGCCACACTGTAGAGTTGTAATGCAACGAAACAGCTGTCTGTGAATGACACAATTACTATATATATATATATATATATATGATAAATTAATGATTGTGTCATCTATTTATATATATATATATATATATATATATATATATATATATATATATATGTATGTGTGTGTGTGTGTGTGTGTGTACGTATAATTATCTTCTACATACGCAGAGAGAGGGTCAAAAACGCAATGAGAGCCATTTGAAAAAAATAAATGCGTTTGATTTTTTGACTCGACCATTTATCTCATTGAAACACATGTATAAAATGATTGTGATAAGATTTAAGTAATTAAATCCGGAATCTGATTTTTAAAATAATCAAAGACATTTATTTTCCTAATAGTGTTGATTGTTTTTTTAAAACCAAACTACTTATAAATGCATATTATGTACTTTTTATCGAACTTGGAACAAAAGAATGTTTATTTGAACTTTGAAAAAAGAAAAAGATAAACGTTCCTTTTCGGTTCCTCCTCCATTAGAAAATGAATACAACAGTTCAATCTTCAATCTTTAATTGTCTATTTCTGTTAGGATAAAAAATTACTTCAGGTTCTCTAGAAAGTACTGGTGTTTTCTACGCAAATAAGAAAGTAAGTTTAGATGAGAAATAAATTTATCCTTACCCTTGTTGTTGTGTCAAAATTAGTAGTTACATAAAAAATTCTATCGGAGAATGAACATGATTAAAATGAATCCCATTCTTGATATCAATGGCGTTCTCTAGAAGTTATGAATAAACTTGTCAAAATAAAGGCCTTTAAAAGGGCACAAAGGGGTTTTCAAAAAAACAAACAAAACAAAACAAAGAACAATTTTAGAGGGGGCTTAGTGGAGGAGTGATGATGCCAATTTTCAAGTCTTTTGACAAACTATATGGCCAGGATCACTGGAATACACACACACCTAAACAATATGAAGTCAATTCATTTTTGGAAAGTTTAATATATCATCTTCGAAGTACTGCTTCCTTTCTGGACGTTTCTGGCTTTTAAGACTCTCATCTCCTCGTCGAAACTTCTAGCCTCTGGAAACAACTCTTTACCGCACGAACAAAAATTAATTCTTGGAAAAATGCTTGGTAGGTATTTTTGTTGACCTTTCACTTAGTTGAGAGCAACTCGATGTAGCCGACCCAATGTGAAAACCAGCCGACAACATGTTCGTAAATAAAAAGCACGAACCTCGTGAAATATTGACTTTATCACAAAGAACGAACCCCGTGGCAACAGAGAGAAAAAAGACCAGAGAAAATTCAAATGTAAAAATTATTCATGCAAACTAAATAAACGGTGATATATTTATGTTTGAAAACTTTCCTTAAGCGAAAACTGTGAACCATTGTACGACAGATTTATGTGTAACGCTATTTCGCAGTGTAAACAAAATTTTAAAATTGTTATATATCCTGTTCTGTACAGTTTACACACATAAGGTTTATTGCATATTTCTGCAAAACTTTCCTCTCTCTAATGACGCAAAAACACCTATGTGAAAAGTTTTGTGCGTTTGTTTATAAACATGCCAGTCTGCTTCCCAACTTACATAATTCAAAAATACAGTGGCCGACTAATGGTTGAAGAAAGGACCCCTCTGCAATATTCACGATGGATAGCTTATAATTATAAATAAATCTAATTTCTATGTCAAAGTAATGTCCACTCGTTATTCATTTATTGAATATCCTTCTTTTATTGTGAGTTAATGAACGTGTAACAAGGGTTGCGTCGAGTTGTCCTGACATCGAGTCGCCTACACCGAGTTGGACCGCACCGAATTGGCCGTTCCCCACTCAGACGACACCCAGGTTGTCGAAACCTAGATTCACATTCTTCATCCTGAAAGCCAGTTTGTCAAAACTATTAGAACAATAAGCACTATAAATATATTGCTTAAATTCAGTTTTTCTGCCGATCAAATTCCGTCGTCCAGAGGTAGGATATCGGCCTACTGGTCAGAAGTGAAGGTTTCAATTCTGCCTTGCGTTACAGGATGGGATAATGGAAAGTCTATCGCCACACTGAAGAGATGTAATACATTGGAACAGCTGTCTGTGAATGACACAAATATATATATATATATATATATATATATATATATATATTACAAGCCCCTTAATACCTCGATTTCGATGTACTGCAGCACCAATGTACAGAAATTTTCACATCCTTTTCTTTAGTATCAAACATGTAAATAGCAAATTTTTCTGCAAAAAATATTTTTTTCTCCGAAAAAGATGTCTGGCCCCCGTCAAATACATCTAAATACGCCCACTGAATAAAAAAGAATTGAGATGTGACACCTCTCGCATTAATTTTTCCTCTTTACCTTCCAAGTGTCATTTTCAACTACACACACATCACACATATATATATATATATATATATATATATATATATATATATATATATATATATATATATCAGTATTCATTACTAAGTCAGAATTTGTCAAAGATTTTGTACAAAAATACTGGAAATCACAAAGTAAACTGTTGAAAACAGATTAAGTTCTTGATATTGACTTGAAAGACGAAGTATGGTGGCTGCCATATTATATATATCATAAGGTTTCCCATTCAAAGTGTTCATTTTACATTCAAGTTGAAACATTTCATGAATGTCTAATCTACATTTAGATGAAAAACATCTGAATTGGCAAGTCTGATAAAAAGACGTACTGCACATTCCGGTATGTCAGTCAGCAAACACAATCACCGCAGTAGATGTGAGCGCATCTGAAAATGCTATTGATTTTCGAACAACCTAATATAAATAGATTTTAGGAGTTCGACTCAGTAAGCGACGAATAGTATACGGGTCTTACATTGAATTTATGGAGGTAAGTGTATTCTCCATAATATAAGATTTAGTTTAGAAAAGAGATTATCAGAAGTATTAGGTCACGTATAACAGAGATTATAGTGATAAGATAACACAACCCTCGGAAAAATGGATTATTTATTCCATTTAATCAATGGAAAATACACGTACCAAGATCTAGGAAAAGACTGAAATACTAAGATGGCGCTAAGATCACTTGTCTGTGTTGGAGATTCTGATTGGCTACGCTATTTTTAGCCAATGAACTGTGAGTATTCTATATATTTTTAATTTGCTTCTGATGGTCTGGAGTAAATAAGATATTTTTATCTATTCTAATCCACTATTTTTTTTTTTAAATTTCAATTTTTGATAATTTGAATCCCCACAAGTTCCTCTCTTATTTGATGCACCATGAACCCATGTTTTCCTCCATTCCATGCAACTGAATATTTTCTCGATAGCATGTTACAATATTATGAGGACATTTGAAAACTCATAATCTGAGATAGATTATACTATGCAATGTTTTCACCATCTTTTTTTCTTGTTCGTGGATAGGAAGTGTTATTTTCTGAATTGATTTTGTCTAAAAATTATGGAAAATATCAATTATCCCTTTCAAACTTAATTTTTGTGACCAGAACAGTGATAATTTAAAATCTACTTATTTTCCATTGGACTACAGGCTAATTCGCACATTTCCAATCAAAATAAAGTAGGGAGAATAATTTCATGTAAATATCACTGTCATGGCCACAAAACGAGGTTTGAAGTGAATCATATTCATTAAACAACTGTAGCCATCAAATACCTTACATGTGCATCTTTGTTTATGTCTGTGTGTTCCAGCAATCCGGCTATACCGTTTTATCTATAGACATGAACATTGGTATCAGTGCCCCAATCATCATTAACATCTTCATCAGTCTTCTAACATCCGTCGTTCGACATACACCTTCCCCGAGATTCATCACGCCTCTCAATCATACTTTCTGAATTCATCTAGTTCGTCTCTCCATCTTGTATTCTACCAGCTTCGGTTACGCATGTGATCTCTGGGGATCCATTTTGTGGGTCGAGATGCCCATTGGTTGTCTGCTATTCTTATAACATGACCAGCCCTTTTCCATTTGAGTTTTCTAATGGATTCTATGATTTCTCAGACTCTCGGTTTTCCCCCAATATACTGTGTTGTTCTGTGACCTCTCCATATGATTCTTCCATATGTACATTGCATTGTTCTCAATTTGCAGGTCAGTCTCTTGGTTTGGTTCCATGTTCCCGCTCCATAAGTGACTATTGGGAGGATGCATTCGTTGTGTACCACTCTTTTTAGGACCAATGGGATCTTATTTAAACAACCGTAGCCATCAAATATTTTTTTATATACTGTTTTGTTTACAGTCTTGAAAATTAGCGCCAGTTGTCCACTAGATATCTTCTGAAAAATATTTAAAAAAAAACAACCGTTTTTCGATCTTTTGAGGGGCCATATTTCGATAGATAAATTCATAACATGTAGATTTTCCATTATCTAGATACTGCCAGGTGGTTCTTTTGACTCTATTTAAATGCTTACAAGTAGGAAACACCATTGATATAAAAAAATTATTTCGACCATTTTTATTCTTGAATAGATTTTTTTTCACAGGACTTCAAATTTTGACGCTAGGGTTGTTCAGTATTTGAATGTAACTGCGTGTTCTTATACTTTTTGCTCCTGAGCAAACCGAAAATTACAACCACTGTTCATGAAACAGAAAACAAAAAAAAACTGTGTCGCACGGTGTTATCCAACACCAGGGCCTCTAGGCTGAGCTTTGGTAAAGTCCCTTCTTTTTTACTCTATCCTTCGTTGAATTGAATAAACTGACGTTGAGTCACTTACAATGAGTTATATCCTTGTACGATGTACATTGTACGGCTCTATAACATGTCCACAAAAGGACTGAAATATCACCCAAAATACTCACGTTTACTCTGAATTCAACATTTTTTCCCAATGGAATTTAAACCATTTTGTTTCTCACCCCAATCTTCACCATATTTCCGGGTCCAAAGATTCAAGCCCCGTCAGCCTAATGGTTAAACTACTGCTGCAAATATCAAAGCGTTGAAAAGCTTGCATTTATATGACATACTGAGGTTTAGAGCTGTTTTGCTGGCACATAGAGGACAACACCTTGTGGACGGATGTCTTATTGTTTGGGCTCATCAGTACACACACATATACATACACACACACACACACACACAATATATATATATATATATATATATATATATATATACATACTATAAAGACAAAAATGTTGGTTACCATGTTTTATATATGAGGTAACGACGCTAGGACGAACACAGGATAGGGACAATGACCTCTGCTGACCTCTGAGGATTAATTCAGTGTCAGGTATATTCCGGCATTTTCAAATCTAATGGAGAAGGCTGCACCTTATGGCAAGCAGATTTGTCTTCAAAGCCCCTGAATGAACATAGGTACCATTCAAATATCAATTCGAGATCAGAGTAATTCAGGCTTTTTTTAAGGAGGTTAATTCTACTTTCTCAAAACTAACAGAGACGGTCACAATTTATCCTTTGTGCTGAAAGATTACTTGTACCAATGTAGGAAGGTAAAAAAGGTTACCTTTTCTAACCTCTGAATATCATTTCAAGTTCATTTTTGGTATTTTTGACCTTCCTGACAGTTTGCAATCTTTATTTTGTGTTAGAAATTACTATGGCCTCCAGGTCACTTTTGGTATTTTTGACTTACTTGAAGGTTCACAATCCTTAATCGTGTGTTTGAATTTGCGATAGCCTTAAGGTCACTTTTGATATTTTTGACAAACTCGAAGGTTGACAATCCTCATTTTGTGTTTGTATTTACCATGGCCTTCAGGTCTCTTCTGATATTTTTGACCAACTTGAAGGTTTGGAATCCTTATTCTTGGTTAAGATTTACTATGGCCTTCAAGTATTGATTACTTTTTCTGTCGTGCAATACTGGGCATCCCAACTACAACACACACACACACACACACACACACACATATATCACAGAAAAAAAGGCTCAGTGGGAATCGAACCTTTAACCAATAAGGTAGCCGCTTCAACGTAGCGTAGCCCTTTACCATTGAACCTAATAGCCCTGCGAAACGGCAAAGTTCCAAAAAACCGCTTAAACCCTCTTTTCTCATTTTGTCAATTTTTATTGTCCGTGTCTGCACTGTTTGTTCCTACCACCGACAATTATATTATTAAAAAATGGATATATATCCCGACGGAATATTTATGATAAAATAACATACCATATATATATATATATATATATATATATACACACTTTCACTCCTGAGCCTGACTCACTTCCCATGGTTCAAACTTTACACACACACACACACACACACATATATATATATATATATATGTATGTGTGTGTGTGTGTATATATATATATATTCATATATATATATATATATATATATATATATATATATATATATATATGTATATATATATATGTGTGTGTGTGTGTGTGTGTGTGTGTGTGTGTAAAATTTGAACTATAGGAAGTGAGTCAGGCTCAGGAGTGAAAGTGTTTGGAGACGAGGTTTATTTATCCGTAAATATTTCGATTGATGGTCTAGACATATTTCTGGAGGTATTCCCATCTTCAGGAGTGTATGCTCTGTGTGTGTGTGTGTGTGTGTGTGTGTGTGTGCACCATTTAATGGTTTTAAGTTTGCTGTGGAAGTCCACTATCAGTAGCTTTGCTTTGTGAGCAAAAAATGGGATCCCATATGTTAGGGTCATCCTGTTGTGTGGAACTTAGTCCAATCTTACTTCATATGTATTAACCTTAAAGGTTATCGATTTGTACAAGTGAGGTACCCTACCAAGGCAGTTTTATATATATTTATATATATATGGTTTGTTCTTTTTTTCTTTATTTATCTCTGATTTTCCCAAAACTATTACTCATCTCAATTTTCATCACCTTTCTGCAATTCATTGACTCGGTGATATTGTTTTCCCAGTATCTGCGTTCATCTTTATTGCAATTATTATTTCAGCCCCTCTCATAAAAGCCAGCCAGCCTTAACTTTCATGGGAAGTCTGGGGATGCTTGACGGCACCCCTTCCCATTAGACATCGTTACACTCAATTATTGTTTGATACAACGTATTGACAGGCCAACTTTGTGATAGACGGAGGTCAATACACAAATTTTGTTCCACTATATATATATATATATATATATATATATATATATATATATATATATATGTGTGTGTGTATGTGTGTGTGTGTGTGTGTTCAGATATGAAGATATGATCCGTCAGAATGATAATAGATTGCGTGACATAATATTGTAACTCTTATTTGAAAAGTTCTCCCATCATTATACGGTAAATATATCACTTGGCCCACACATCGTAAATAGAATAAACAATCAAAGAAAACATCAGCAGCCTCATAGTTGGAAGATTGTTTCAAATAAGAGTTGCATATATATATATATATATATATATATATATATATATATATATATATATATATACGTTTGTGTGTGTATGTGTGTTTCATGTTTCTCTCTTTTATTTTTTCCTCTTTCCATTTTTCTCGTTTTTAGAAGCCATCTAACAAAACTGTCACTAAAACTATCAACCTAGGTCTCTTCAGTTTTGAAATGAGTTTGGCTGACTGGCTATATTTGTATGTGCAGCAAGTACAATATGCACCAATATAACATTTAGTCTTACTATGTGTAAACGTGTTTTGTGTTTTTTTCTTCAAATTAGCACGCAAAATTGGGTTTTTAGTTGGAGATTTCAATTTACAATGCAAGTTTAAGCTAAAATGATATCTTTTATGTGTTCGCTAGTGTTCTTGCTTGTTTTCTGAAAAAATCGGACTTTTTTTTTTACTGATCACTGTCCAACTAAAAGCAAACGGACTTTCATCCATAGATCATCCCATCTATCATTTTTAGTTGATCACCCCCCACACACGGTATACTGGTAAAAGACATTAACGAGACGTTTTGGTTGAGTCACTAATCAAACCTTTTGTTCTTGTTTTTTTTTTATCATAAATTTTATCATAAATTTATAGTTCAAACAATACTGTTGGTATTTTTATCAAGGTAACTCAACTTTAACCCCATCACCGCTTAATTCAAGAGGTAAGTAGCAGTATATATGGGTGGCGGTGATTAATAATTTCTTTTAGTTTCATTGTTTTCTTTATTCCATTTCTTTCCTTTTTACCAGCCCAGTTGGTTATTAAATCAATATAAATAGGTCTGGTTAGTCACTCAATAGAAACTGTCACATGACCAACGCCTTCTGTTTGCATGTCGTGTTGGGAACGATCAATCGAAAGATTGGATGAAGGGTTGATCAATACATAAGTTACTTTTCTCACTTTTTATTGAGTCATTGAATTTTCAAAAAAAAAAAAAGCATAAAACAAGCGGAACAAACTATACGCCAATTTAGCATAAATTTTCATTGTAAATCAAATCACCAACTGAAAAAATATTTGTATATATAAATTGATAAAAAAAATTTAAATTAAATTAAAAAATATCTAAAGGGGAATTTAAAACACAGAGAATAGATGTTGAAAATTTAAGCCTTCTAGCTCCATCGGTGTGGCCTACACGCGAGACACACGATGTCCAAGAGCTCGATTCGGATAGGCCACCCAAGTCACTCACCGATAAAGCAGTAAGGTCAATTTACAAGAATTGTACACCTCCATCTTTGTTCCTTGTGATATGACACGTTGACACACATATATACATACACACATAGATTCATAGCCAACCAGTCGGGCCAACTTGAGAACTGGAAAAAAAAATCAATTTTGACAGATTTAGTGACAGTCTCAGTTGACGTTTTCTAGTAATTGAAATATTTATGCGATGTAAACGTCAGTATATAATTTTGTCTGTGTGGACTTGACACCCTTTATCTAATTACCTTGTCACTTTTGATATTCCCTCACCTTCTTATCTCGTGTTAGCCAGCCACTGGTGTATACAACGTCTAATAGAATTATAAAGAGTCGAGTTGGTTACTGCCAAATGCATATCAACCATTATTATTATTATTATTATTATTATTATTATTATTATTATTATTATTATTATTATTATTATTATTATTATTAATTATACTTACTATTGTAGGGGTGGCGAGGTGGACACTGGCGCTTGTGGGGTGAAATGAAAATTATTGTTAGAGAGAACGATTGGCGGATATGACGCCCGGGGGAAGCAGCTCACCTGCTTCCTTCAGTTAAATCAATCAGCCGACCGAGCATTGATAGCAGTAGCATCTGGGAGCTTGTCATCATAAGGGATTTCTCGGAGAAAAAGGAAATAGATTATCCAATGCAAGAGGGCAATTCGAATGTGCATCGAGAACAAAACTCGGATATACGAAAAACAGATTGGACGTATTCTCTGAATTGTGATCTCACAGTCTAGAATCAGCAACACCCTGGTAAGTTTAGAGGGTACACGGCCGAAACGTTGTAAACAAATGAACATGGACGAGGAAAATAGCACGACCTTATCATAAATAATTAATTTTGTTGGTAACATGACGTTTTCTACTTGGTGGATAACTAGACCTGTT
>OY735240.1:20680722-20683222 GCA_963457665.1 Thysanoteuthis rhombus | reverse complement strand
TCTTTGATTGTTTATTTCTATCTACACTGTCAAAACTGAGTGACTCATTCTTCCTATAACAAGGGGGATCATTCCATATATATATATATATATATATATTTATTTATTTATTTATTTATAGATAGATAGATAGATAGATAGATAGATGTGATTTCATTTTCTTCATTTTCCTATCTACACCAACATTTCGATCACTACAGTAAATAATTCGGTTCAAGCAAAATTTAGTTCCTAAAACTGTCTTCCCTTATTCACAAACAGAAACACACATACTCACACACACGCACACACACACACACATATATATATATATATATATATATATATATATATATATATATATATATGTGTGTGTGTGTGTATATATATATGTGTGTGTGTGTGTGTGCGTACATGAAGGTGTGATAAATGTTGGTCTTTTGGAGCCTTGGATCTGCACCTGGGAAGTCTCATCTCAAGTCTCTCCGGGGTGCAGGACTGAGGAAGTTTGTATTGAAGACAGACAGTAGTCAATGTTGTTAACTCCTCTCTTCACATCGATATTGTCCAAGGGAGGGGAATGGGTCGATACAGTCTAACACCAGCTCCCCTGCAGGAGCTGCCAGAAGAGAAAATGTTTCACTGCCATAGGGACTCCAGCTCCTGGTTTTGAATTCAGAGTTGCCTTTCTACCCGACCGATTTCCGCCCAAGACTAAGAGAGCCATGCCTGCCCTGCCAGTTTATCCATACCTGGTCTGTTTAGGGAGAATATCGGTTTATGCCTTTCCTAACAGCATGAAATCAAGAAATCAAGCGATCAAGCGAAGAATAACTCGTTCTACTTTGACAAAGTTTCGGTAGGGCAAGCTGATCTTTCAAAAACAAGAAAATTCCATTTGTTCTAAAAAGAAATGTCAACTACCAATACAACCTTCCGATAGTCACCTATGGAGCTGAAACATAGGACCTGACCAAAAGATTGACCTTCAAATCGAGAATCACGCTACGTGCCCAGGAGAGAATAATGCTCAATATCAAATGGAGAGATCACAAGACGGCACAGTATATGAGAGAAAAGAACAGGTCAGAGATATCATAGAATTAGTTAGAAATCTATAGAAATGGCAATGGGCAGGCCATGTTACAAGAACATCGGACAACCGCTGGATATCACTACGAACAATGCAGATCCCTAGATATATGCGAAATAGTCTGCAGTAGAAGATAAGACAATGTAACGATCTAGACAAGTTCAGAAAGTACTAGCTCCGCGACGCCCACGATAGAGTGGTCTGGCGAATATTGGGAGACGTGTATGTCCAACGACATACTTTAAAAGGATGATGATGATTATGATGATGCCATTGCTGCTGCTGCTGATACTGATACTGATACTTTTAAAGCTTAGAATGGTTCCAGACGAGTTCGGTGTACATGAGCATTTATATATTAATGCATGTATATGTATGTATGGCCGTGTGTAGAGATATTTCAAAGCCCTGCATAATTCAACACAAGACAGCCTGTGTATATATGCGTGTATGTGTCTTTCTGTATATGTATGTGCATGAATGTGAATGTGTATGTGTGAGAGAGATAATGATCTACTTTATAGAATAACGGGCTGGTTGAATATTATTTTTCTCTTTTACCACACATTTGCAAATAAAAAGGCTTTTCATCTATAACCTCAATATTCCCTGACTAGAGCCGCTTTATAGTCAACTCATAAAATAAGCATTCCCCAAATATTAACATTGGATTTTTTTTCTGCGACATCAAAAAGAAACAAAGAGATAAAATACAATGTTGACTTTGCAAATAAATTGAGTGGCACCATATTGACAATTGTTCTTTACATACATTATCATCGACCTTTGAGCGTCTGTCGTTGGACATACACCTAACAGCCTAACACCAGCTCCCTTGCAGGAGCTGCCAGAAGAGAAAATGTTTCACTGCCATAGGGACACCTTCCCCAAAGATAAGCCCGACCTCTTTATTAAGCCAATATTTCCTGAACTTGACTACTTCGTCACGCTATCTTTTTTTTTTTTTTGCAGACTGCACTTTCACATCTGATCTCTGGGGATGTTTGTTTTGAGTCGTGATGTCCAGCGGTGGTCTCACAATTTTGACCCTACCAGTCGAGTTTTCCAATTGATTCTGTGATATCTCTGGCTGTTTTTTCTCTAATATATCGTGCTTTCTTGTGACCTAACTTTGGCATGTTGAGTATAATTCTTCCCTGAACGCGTTGCATGGTTCTCAGTTTCAGGGTCACACTTTAGAATCCATGTTTCTGTTCCACAGGTGACTATCATTAGGATGCATTGGCCGTAGACCCGTCTTTTTAGGACTAATAGTATTTTCGTGTACTTGACGGATGAACTTGTCCGACCGGAAACTTGCCAACATTGAGTGAGTGATTCTTAGCCTGGTTTTTCTCATTTCACACTAATACTGACCGGTGGATGCATTGGTCGAAGACCCGTCTTTTCAGGATTAATGGTATTTCC
>OY735240.1:20658222-20678222 GCA_963457665.1 Thysanoteuthis rhombus | reverse complement strand
TCATAGGAAACCTTTAGTCCAATCGCCTTTGTTTTCTATGACAGCATCTAACTCAAATGGCGGTGGGCTGGCCATGTTGCAAGAATGGCAGACAATCGATGGACATCACGACTCACAACATGGATTCTGCGAGACCACACGCGCAACGGAGGCCGGCAAAATGTTAGATGGAGAGACGAGCTAGACAAGCTCAGGAAGTACTGGCTCCGTGACGCCCATGATAGAGAAGTGTGGCAAATCCTGGGGAAGGTCTATGTCCAACGACGAACGCTAAAAGACTGATAATGATGATGATGAAACCAGAAACCAGGTTTTTTTCAACGTTTCTTCCTTATCTCCACCTTTTGGTTATCATTTTTATACTCATACAAAAGTGGGGTCTAATAATCAAGACAAAATAGTTATTCCCTTTGGATGATTTTTCCCGAACTTTGGTGGGACATAAATATTTTTAATTACATTTTTTTTTCCAAATTAATCAGCTCTTCATCTCAGCTTTCACTCCTTTGGGGGCGATATTGCCCCCTGTTGAGAGTGACTGCTCTTTACTGTTCAATATCTTTAGCTGAATGAATACTACTGTCAAGTAACTTGACAATATATCTTCCAGAAGGACCATTGCTTTCTTTGATGCAATGCTTTTATCTTGGCTAAGCCATGTGAATTCTCTATCAGCTATCTGTACCTTGCATAAGTGAATCACCGTAGCGAGTAACAGATCTAATTATGAGAAGAAATAATCCAACATTATTAAAAAAAACCCATGTGTTTTATTTAAAATTATCATTGAAAAATTCCAGCTCAAGATCTGGCCATTGGTGATCCTAAAATGACCATAGAGACCAGAAAAGCACTTTTTGGAAAAAAAAAAAAGAGTGGGGTCAGATGGTGCCCTGTTGCATACTCCTGTGAATTTTCAAAATTGTAGCCCCCAAAATGAGACCAGGGGTGCCCGAAGACAGATACGCATTGACACGTTATCCATGCAGGAAGAGTGCTCGATACAGGGAATAGAGCTTATGTAAATAGGGATTCATAGAAGGTAAACGGTCTGAAGATTGCACCATTGGCATGAAACTAAGAGTCCCTGCAAAGAACTGAATCTTCTGTGCACCCCCATAATATATATATATATATATATATATATATATATATATATATATATATATATTGAAGAAGAGATGGAGAGAAGGGGAAGACAGAGAGACTGTATATTTACAACATTCTTTTTCCATTGAAACGAGTTCTGTTTATTCAAATTGTGTCCATCTTCTACTTGAATGAAATGTTTCAAAGCGCTCCAGGCAGGAATATTTTGCAACAGAAAAAATGTCTCCCAAAAAGTGTTTTCTCTTGCAAGATGCTCCCTTCTTTATCTTGGAGAATACAATAGCCAAGTGCACTATACACATGTTCACTCCGATACGTGCAGCTCACAAACTAACCAACGTACCTCGATGCATTTTTTTTATACAAAAAGTCGAGGTCGCTGCTACATAATATTCCAGTCATACGTGCTCTGAAACGTCTCATTTGTATGCCGTTCGATATGGACAGCCCTCGGATATAGATAGATAGATAAATAGATTCATGTATATATTTATATAGATACGTATATGTTCATATTGTTAATGGGAATGAGGAGTTCACAGTTTCCAGATTTTTTGTAAGTTCAATGTCTACTAATGGAGACGTTACTACATACTTCATTCCCTAAATCGAATTTCACTTTACACCTCGTATATATACGTGTTTAAATATTTGAAATTCTTTTTATTACAAACGCATATAGGTATTATTCTCGTGAACACTATTTGTACTAATTTTTCTCGTCTGAATTTGAATCTAAATAGGAGAGAGATAGAGAGGGGGAAAGAGGAGACGAGAGAGTTAGAGAGAGGGGGTAGAAGAAAGAGAGGAGGGGATAGATAGAGAGAGGTGGAGAGTTTAAACAGGAAATAGGGAGGGAGAAAAAGGAGACGTGAAAGTTAGAGGGATAGGGGTTGAAAGAAAGAGAGGAAGGGATGGATAAATAGAGAGGGAAAGAGAGAACGAGAGAGAGGGGGAAGAGGGAATGGGTAAGTTAGAGAGAGACTGGGGGTAGAAGAAAGAGAAGAGGGGATAGATAGAGAGAGATAGAGAGTTTAAAATAGGAGATAAGGAGGGAGAAAGAGGAGGTGTGAGAGGTAGAGAGAGAGGGGTTGAAAGAAAGAGGGGAGGGATAGATAGATTGATAGAGAGAGGAAGAAAAGAGAGAGACGGAGACAGAGAGAGAGAGAGAGAGAGAGAGAGTGATAGAAATTTTAATTCAATAAATAAAAAGAATTTTGCTGAATAAATAACCCTGTAAAAAACAAAATTTAAAAAAGCTTTTTTACAAGGATGATTTACACATTTGAAAAGTCGTTTGAATATATAACAGACGCCATGATTTCAATGGCGTCACAATGAAACTAAGCCAAGATAAGATTGGCGCCCTTCAAGATTTTTTCAACTCAAGCCACTTTGTACGGAGGGCCAAAAATGTAATAATGATTTTTAATTTTTTTAATTCCTATTGAATTTCCGATACTTGTTACGTCATCATTAGATACAGGTAACCAAAATTACCACCCCACTGTCAAAATAGGTTTCTGCAGTTTTCAAACCTGGCTTACTGGCTTGCTATGTATATATTATTCACGCGTGCTAGTCGTAGCAATAGAGCTATAAGGTCAGAAATGCAAATATTTCCTTCTCATGTCTGGAAGAACATATTTTAAGCCCCAACCTAAGGCACTTCTAGCACATAGCTTGCAAAGATGGTCTTTCGAATGTCATTTTTACTCATCGATTTTATGGCTTTTTCTGGCGTAGTTTGACGTGCTGATTGCAACGGTACCATTGGATATGCTGTATTCGATGTAGTTTTCGATTTAGCCCATATTGACGGCAAGAGCCGGTATTGGCCGGGAAGGCACTTCTAGCACATACCCCTTAAAAATGGTCTTTCGAATGTCATTTTTACCTAATGATTTTATGGCTCTTTCTGGCGTAGTTTGACGTGCTGATTGCAACGGTACCATTGGATTGGCTGTATTTGATGTAGTTTTCGATTTAGCCCATATTGACGGAAATAGTCGGTATTGGCCGGGAAGGCACTTCTAGCATATAAGCCCTTCAAAGATGGTCTTTCGAATGTCATTTTTACCTATCGATTTTATGGCTTTTTCTGGTCTCTATTTGGGGCTCAGTTTTTAATGTAAGTTTTATGTTGAATCAATCCTTTAGTTTAAATTCTGCAGCCAGTCCAACTAAAGACAAGAGAAACGATTTACTGATTACTCGTTTTTCCAATTTTTCAAATAATGGCTCACTGGTTATGTATGTACGTATGAAACGTAGAGATTACAATGATAGAGTAAGAGGGCTGAAAGTTTTAACATCTAATCCTTATCATGACTATTTTTCGAATTCCTCAATAAGTTTTTAGTGGGGAGGGGATTCAATTCGTAAGGCAAATTCATGTTTTACTGATCCCTACAACACTTGAGAAGATATACATATATATATATATTTATATATTGAACGGAAAGTAAGGTTTTCGGTTAGAAGAATAGTTACATTGCAAATAGAATCCACCATTAAAACCTTTGGATATTTTTTGTCAAAACTTTCCATTTTGAAACCTTCCCCTGGGTCAATTGAGTATCAATGCAAATTCTGTTATGGTTACATTCATGTTTAGGTGGTTTCTATAGCGTGGAAAACAAACAGAGTGACAACTCTCCCTCATATTTACAGATTTAAGAATTTATATAGATATTTATGAATGTAATACGAATTACCATCCAAGTAATCGGACTTATACATAAACAAGCTAATTCGAACCAGGGTTGCAATTGTAGCCGTTCTATGGCCAAATTTGACAAATCTAGCCTTTTTTAGCAGCATTTAGCCATGTAACTTTTTGGTTCGGTTATATTAAAAAATCCGGTTATTTTTTACATTCTTTCATTTCCTTTGAAAATTTTATTTAAAAAAAAAATCTGCCAGTAATTTTCTATATCTCGTTTCTGACTGGATTTCGTCAGTTTGAAAATAAATAATGAATGATAAATCTATGAGTCAAGCAGGTAGGGGATTTTACTTGTAATGTGAATGCTATTCAAAACTGGACCCTTACTTTCTACTACATACGAAGCAGTAAGTTGATTTTGTTACAGTAAAATCTTTAATAAATTTTTATTTTGCTGTGTACTGCAGTACTGTGATGATTTATAAAAGAAAATTGGCACTTGGCTACTTTTGGCAATTCTTTGCGTTTTCTTAACTAGAAACTGAATTGCAACTCTGATTCGAACTTACAGTGATGAGATCGCTCACATATACTTCAGCCATTCTAACAAAAACCATTACAACGCCATTGTCTGGAAAAGAGGCTGTGACCCAGTGACTGGTCATTTGGCTCTTTCAAGAACTGGATAGTCTGAATAAAAGTGTAATCAGCAATTGACTAAGGCCAGGTATTGTCTGTTTGTAGGTGACTGGACATTGACAAGCTTAGCCGAGGTCAATCGTCTGATGACCTTTTCAAGTTAGAAAGTCATTTGTCGATGACGACGTTGAATGGTACGACGAAGAGCTCTAGTTGGTTGTAGAATCTAATTATATAATGAATAGGTCTGGTTGGTGACTCAATAGAAACCGTCATGTGATTAACATCTTTTGATGGTGATCAATTAAAAAATTGGAGAAAGTTGTGAAAAAAGTGGAAAGGAGTGACCAATGAATTATATATATTTCTCATGTCTTCTATATGGCAACGAACACTAACTACGTCTGAACTGAAAAAAAAAAAAAAAAAAGTGGGTTTAGGGTAATCAATTAAAAATATTTATCATCATCATCATCATCATCATCATCATCATCATCATCAGTCTTTTAACGTCTGTCGTTGGACAAAGACCTTCCCTAGGGTTCGCCACACTTCTCTATCATGGGTGTCGCGGAGCCAATACTTTCTGAATTTGTCTAGCTTGTCTCTCGATCTAATATTCTGCTAGCTTCGGTTCCGCATGTGATCTCGGGGGACCCATGTCGTGAGTTGCGATGTCCATCGGTTGTCTGCCATTCTTGCAACATGGCCAGCCCATTGCCATGTGAGATTTTCAATGTATTCTCTGATGTCTCTGACTCTTGTATTTTCCCGGATGTACAGTGCTGTCTTCTGGTCTTTTCATGTGAGGCCCAGCATAAACCTTTCAAAACGGGTGATAAATGAATGATTTACTTCTCTCGCCTTTTATTTATCGAAAAAACAAAACAAGCGTGAATGCTACTGGAAACAAACGAAAGAACCAATTTAGTATAAACATACATTGTAAATTGGTTCCTTTGCAAAACCTATGGGGGAGTTCAAGAAACAGAAAATAACGTTAAAATTTCAAATTTTCGGTTTTCTAACTTCATTAGTGTGGTCTGTACGCATGGCACATACATAGCCACCCATCCAGCCAGAACAACTTGAAAATTGGAGAAACCTTTGTCAACAGTTTCAGTGGCAGTTTTGCCCTGAATATGTGGTACATACATACACAGCTAGGCAGCTGGACTAACTTGAAAACTAAAGAAACCCGTGTTGACAACTTTGGTGGGAGTCTTGGTTTACGGTTTCTAACAATGTGATTTTTAAAAACTTTTGCCAATAAACTTGGAAAAGTTATATGCATTCATTCCTCCCCGACTGTCTGTCTGTCTACACAATTACTCAAAAACTTCTCTATGAAATTCTTTGTAGAATTGATTAAATTTTGGGGTGGATCCAGAAATTTGTTTTACATTGAAGGGAAATATTTCAAATAATTATATATTCACTTTTGAGTGTACACAATATCTTTAAATATCCTCGATGAATTTCAATGCAGCATTGATTAGGTTTTGGGGTGGATCCAGGAATATGTTGTTGATTGGAGAATTTTTTTTTTAATTCTTACAAATATTTATATATTCACTCATGTATGTACAAGCAATACCTTGAAATGTTCTTAATAAGTTTCAATGCAGGATTGATTGTATTTTGGGGCGGATCCAGGATTTTTTCTTGTAAGGAATATTCTTGTAATTTTCCATATATTCACATATTCACTCATATTTTTCAGTACAAAGAAGTTCTCAAAAAATTTCAATACGAAATTGATTAGATTTTGAGGCGGATCCAGGAATTTGCTTCCTGATTCAGGGATATTCTTTCCATTTTTCCTCTTATCTATATATTCACTCATGTTTGTTTGCACAATATCTCCAAAAGTTCTCAATAAATGTCAATTAAGAATTGATTGCTTCGAGCCGCAGATCCAGGAATTTATTTTGGATCGAAGGATATTTTTTTTATTTTTTCCGTATAATCATATATTCACTTATGTTTGTCCACACAATATCTCCAAAAGTTCCCATTTAATTGAAATGTCATATTTTGGAAAGTTGAGCCATAGCTATTGATATAATTAGGAGGAGGATCAAGGAATTTTTTTTCGATTTAGAGTTATGTTTCCTTACGTGAATAAGAGACGAATAATAGTCTAAGGTATTGAAAATCGAAACACATTTATCTCCCTTTCATTGTAAATACATATCAACTGATTTTGAGTTAGTTTTTAGTTGGTGTACGTCGTTGACAGAGGTACGATCTCTTCGAGAGCTTCCTTGTTTCTATTTGCATCTCTGTCCGTAACAATGGACCCTTCCACCTAAAGGTAACAATTTTTGATGATATAAAATCCCCCTAACTAATCACTTGAAACATTGGAGCCTTTCACTGGATCTAATTCAGTATCTTTTTTTTATATTCGGGATTAAGCTCTTCCATCTGGTCACCCTCAACACAAACTTAACAAAGATTCTATCAAAAAAGTATAAAGAAGAGTCACAAAGATAATGGCGGCATAAAACACTTGCCATATTTGGAAAGGCTAAAAGAGGTTGATCAGGACACTCAATCCTAGAGACGAACCTATGCTGATCTGCATAACCATCAACCAAGACAGTAAGTGCAGTATCTGTCCAGATAAAATCTTTCTACATCCCTAGGCAGTTCAACTAGAGGTCACAGTAAGAAGCTTCACGTCTAAACAGCCACAGGGATTAGAAAGCACTTTTCTGACAGATCTGCTCCAACCTGGAATCAGCCATCAGAAGCCAGTCTTTACTCAAAGCTGAAACATATTCAAATCGAATCTCAGAAAAGATCTCAGGCACCGAACTTTCGAACTAACGAATAAACCACAATTGGGCTCCATGGGTCGACTTCTCTAATCTGATATTTTCCATTAAAAATACAGAAGATCGAAGTACGAATAAAGAAATCATCTCATAAAAATCCAAATATATTAGTGAAATTTCCACGGGATTTAAGCACTCTATGTTGATGAATGCAATCTTCGTGTTTGTAGTTCCGTCCGGAGCAATGGTCTCTCCGACTCAATGGAAACAATTTTGCTGATAAAAAAAAATATGTATATATATATCCTACTCACTATCGAAAACTATGGACTCTTCTACTGGAACGAATCCAGTAGTTTCTTTTCCTAAAAAAAAAAAATCCCTCCGTCTCCAAGTTGGTGCTCAAGTAAGTATTATGTACATGCTTGTTGGGAAGAGGGCACTTCATCGTTATCAGTCTAGGCACCGGGATCCGGGGTCACCTTCAAGATAGCCATTTTGGCTATTTTCCGGCCAAATTCAACAAATGTAACCTTTTTGAAAAGCAGTTGGCCATGGACTTTTAAGCTTTGCCATATTTAATTTTTTGGCCCTTTTTTAGCCATGTTGCAGTAATATCTTTTTAATAAATCATTATTTTTAGTGTGTACTGCAGTACTGTAATATCTAATGAACAACTATTATGTTTAGCGAGCAATATTATTTATTTATAGAATATTTATAGTATATATCTATGCAAATCTTTATTCAACCCATCCTGAAAAAATATTTCCCGATTAAGAAAATTCACTTAGCCAATAATAAAGCATAGAAAAGGGTTATGTGACCAACTCCTTTGAGAGACCAGAAAAATTAATATCTGCTCGCCGGCTCTTTTCCCAGCAGGACATCAAAGGGTTAAGATCTATCTATCTCAGTTTGTTGACCCTGAGGCCAACAAACCCATCCTTTTTTACCAAGACAGAGAAACAAACATTTTGCTGGGCCTTCGGGTCAACTCTCTTTCTTATCAAAGTTGGTATTAAGCGAACATTTCGCTGGACCTTCAGACCTGCTGTTTTCCTACCAATGAGCCGGAATTAAATTAAAAAAATATTTTTCCTATTTTATGTCAATACTGGGAGAATATTTTCAGGCAGGTTTGGCCAAAAGGGTTGAACCCTTCTAACTATGTCAGGCAAATGAGACGGTACTCTCAAAAACCTCTATCTTTTTTTTAACCACATGGCGACATCAAGAAAATTTATCACTGCGAGTTGAAGATCAGCCTGACCCACAAAACTTCTACGATCTCAACTCTATGAGAACTCAACACTGCAACCTCCCACGAATTTAATTCTGCAAAACTCAACCAGAAAACATTCTTCTCTCCAACGGGACTCAACAAAAAATTACTCCAATCTTGATGAATTCTAAAATCTTGTGAGAAACTCTTTGAAAACAAACCTTTGTTAACTATATTTCTTCTACAGTAAGTTTTCACGACTTCTCCGTAATCATAATCTTTTCCCCACTATTTCACCGAACTGTCTCACTCTGTTAATAGAAGTTCGTTTGAGAAATCTAAGGTCGTAGCATAATTCTTTGTTTTCATCTCACTTGTTTGATTCAGGACAGTCATTTATACCAACCAACAATTTGCAAAGAATATCATTTTGCCGTTTTAAAGCACGATTAACTGGATGTTTCTAAAACAATCCTAACATTTTGCAAAGAACGTTTATCTTAAAATTAAAAAAATACGATTAGTTTGGTGTTTAAAAAATGATCACTTTGATTACGTCAGAAGAGAATGACTGATGTCATGTGGACAACCATTATTTTATCAGAGTTTCAAATAAAAAATAGCGTTGATTGAGCGTTCGTTTTTAAGAGGCTTTTTAGATGTTTTCAGGCATGTCTATAAGACACTTTTTAGCTGATCAGCCCCGATTGTTTTCTCGGCCGTATCATGTTGGATCAGTTTAGAACTAGATACAGATCTTCAGGTAAGCCATCTTTATCTTCCTCTCCTTCATATTCTCCGTCTTGCTATAACTACAATTAGCAATGCTACTACTACTATTACTACGTTTGAATTCCCTTTGAAATATGGACGTAAGTATGGTGGACACTTCATCGATATTATGGCTTTTGCTTATGATACTATTTACCGTTAGCTTAATCTTTCTTTAGCTTTTTATCGCATCTTCATCCAGGTCGTCATCGTTAAGTAAACAACTGAACCATCAAGGTATATAGTTGTTTCAAGTTGAAAATAAAATTGATATCGATGATTTACGGTACTTTATCAAATGAATACAGAATAATTGCTTATTTTAAACCGTTATGACACTTGACCATTTTTGGCGTGGTTTTGGCCAGAAACGTCCCAAACTATCTGGCAACACTGGTCACAATCGTGCATTGTTATAAGGGCCAATTAGTTCAAGTTCCTCGAGGGGGTCTATTGAATCGGAGCGACTGTAAAATTACTTTCACAAAAAGCCAAAACGAAACTAATCTACTTTGAACTCTCTTTTGGAATAACTATCCCCCACTCCTTACTCTCCCTTTCTCTCTTCATCTCTTCTCAGTCTCTCTCACTTCGGGCCCTCTTCCCCCTTCTCTCTCTCCCTCTCTGCAGACCCTTCCCTCTTTCTTTTCAGATCCTCCTTCCTTCTTACCCCCCTCTCTCTCCCCTCTACCAAAACCCGCTTCTCTCTTCTTGTGGCACAACCGCTCTCTAACTTCCTTTGGACACTCACCATCTCTTCAGATCACTCCTCTCTATCAACTTATTGGTACCCCTCTCTATCTCTCTCACCCTTCGTACCCTCTAAACCCATTATACCTCGTTGAATGCACTCTTTTACGTTCATTTTTAAATTTCAACGTTGAATCCATATTGATTGGTATACAGTCCTTCATGGTGACTCTGGGTTCATGCCAGAGGCATCGTCAGGCGGATAGATAGACAGATATGTATATTAATCGATATAGATATTTACAACTGTCTGTCGATCGCAGTGGCGTGAAACTGATCAGTAACAACGATATAAATATCTATCAATCAATTTACGTTCTTCTTTTAAAAATGAGCAACATCACAAAACACACACACACACATTCATACATATATATATATATATATATATATATATATATATATATATATATTTAATTAATTAATAACTGTGTCATCCACCAGCAGTAGTTGCATTGAATCACAACTCATCAGTGTGGCTATAGACTCGATACCCCTTCCAGTACCACTAGGTGGAATCAAAACCTTCGCCCCGACCATGAGACGGATACTCTACCCCGGCCTTACGCAGAACTGGACGGTCAGTAGGACCGAATTTTATCGATATATCTATTTACGCATAATTCCTCATTTACCTGAGTGCCTGGTTCCAAAGTTAGAAGAGCATCTCATAGTTTCCTATAGCAGATAGGTGCTCTACCTAAGAGCGCTCAACCTTAAAGAAGGGAGCGTTAATTTTAATCAATAAATGTGGCATCCAAAGATAGCAGTTTTGTTGTATTACAACACTCCAGTGTGGCTATAGACTAGGTATCCCATCTAGTACCGCTAGGTTGGGTCAAAACAGTCGCTGCTATATATATATATATATATATATATATATATATATATATATATATATATATATATATATATATATTCAGATTATGGCCTGCTTGGTTTATTAGATAATGACCTTTTTAATGTGCGACTGGTTTGGAAAAAATTATTATAATGCTAATCTAGCAGACCACTAGCTAATGTAGTGAGTTCCATCCTCGTTGTGTGGCTGGAGCGCTAAAACCATTGGGGCCACGGGGGAGGCTGTCCCCTGCCTTCTTGGCACGTAGTCAGCGGTAGAAGCTTTGTGCCATGTATGAAAAAAAAAGATGTAAGACATACTGAATCAAATATTCATCTCTAATCGCTGACCGAATAAAAATGAAAATCATGACTGCCAACAACATTTTCATTGTAGAATGAAATCTCCTCTGAATTATTTGAGTATTCATTCATTGCTTTAAAAAGAAATACAAGTTTTCCTTCGTGAATGAGATATTTTAGTGGTTGCTTCATGGTTGCCAAGCAGGGTTCGTTATTTATAGCAACATCATTTTCGTCTTTTGATCTTTCGGAACTACTAACTGGACGAAAGGTTAATGAGCCGTGTGATTCGACAAAATGTTCTTGCGTGAACCCGATCGAAAAGTCACGTTCTCCGTTGTAGAAAAGTAAACGTTTTATTCTCATTAATACTGAATTGATTTGTTGACGAGTCTTATTCACTTTATTTGATAAGAGGATTTTAGATGAATATATAAAGCATTCTTAGCAAGGATTAGCCTGAGATGATCAGCTTTAGCCAATTTTAGCTGTATTTGTAAAATCACTATCATCATCATCATCATCAGGCTTTTATAGTGTGTCGCTGGACTTGGACTTCCCACTAGATTTGCCACACCTCTCGATCATGGGTATCGCAGAACCCGCAGAGCCAATTTTTTTTTCAACCTGTCCAGTTCGTCTCACCATCTCATATTCTGTTGGCGTCGGTTCTGCATTTGATCTTTGGGGATCCATGTTGTGAGTCGTGATGCCCATCGGTTGTCTACTATCCTTGTAACATGACCAGCCCATTGCCATTTGAATTTTTTAATTGATTATATGAAATCTCTGTCTCTTATTCTAATACACTGAGCTGACTTGTGATCACTCTTCGTGATGTTTAAAATGATTCTCCCCTGTGCACTTGCATGGTTCTCAGTTTGCGGTCAGTTTCTTGGTTAGATTCCATGTTTCAGCTCAGGAGACTATCAGGGGGATTCATCGATTGTATATATATATATATATATATATATATATATATATATATATACATACATACATACATACACACACAAACACACACACACACACACACACACACACACACATATATATATATATATATATATATATATATATTAGGACTAATGGAATTTTCTTGTTTTTGAAGGTTGGGCTTGCTCTGCCGAAGGCTTACCTTTCTAGAATGATTCTTCTTTGTATTTCTTCCTCTTTCAAGGATTCCATGGAGATTCGTTGTCCTAGGTGGATGTAGTGGTTTACTTTGCCAAGGTTTCCAATTTTAATCGTTGAGTGTTTATTTCCTACATCTTTGCTGTACATGACCTTTGTTTTGCTCATGTTAAAATGGGTGCCGTGAAATGACCCCATGGGAAAACCAACGCCCTCTCAAGATAGCTTTCGGGCCCTCCGTTCTGTTTTCAATTGAACTTAATGAATATTGTTTTCCCCCACTGGCAATAATTTTCGATGTACGGATATGAGGAGCAATCCTTCAAAAATGATAAAATCACCATCACCGATATATGTTGGGTTGAGGGTGATCAATTAAAACGACGAAAAAATGGGTGATCAATGAGTGAATCACTTTCCTCGCCTTTTGATGGGCAGTGATCTCTAAAAAGGTCTGAAGTTTCAAAAATCCATTTCCATACCGTGTGAAAGGGTACGAACTTTTGTCCTATTTATTCATAGCTAAGGGAAGAAAATGGATTCATGCCTTTTCCAAAAGCAGTAGTACGAAAGTGAACGACAGCAGTCTCAGTCTAAATTCGATTTTGTTTCATCCATTTTATTCCTTGTGCCAGAAACCGTTACGCTTCCGTGCACCTCCTCATTATCACCCCGAATAATTCATAGAATAATGACTATAACATTCTTTTTCTCAGAACGTCTTAAAACCCACAGGAAGTCCGGAGAGAAGACCGGTCGGAACGTAGTGACAAAAGCAACAAAGATTTGCAATCACAGTCAATTATTGTTCAACCGTTACGTCAAAGTTTGAAGTCATGTAAAACTAATTCCATCGGAGAATAAATATGGTCAGAATAAATTCCATTTATGACATCACTGGCGTTTTCCACTTGAAGACATCCGAAATACTGTGAAAATTAATAAACATTTCGATTCTTGAGAATCTAAAAGTTATTTCACCTGAAAAACATATGAAATAGAGTAAAAAATCATCTAGAAAAGATTTTAACGATAACCCCACCCCAGAAAAACTCCCCCAAAAGGTCAACAAAACCTTTCTTTTAAAAGCGGTCTAATAAAGTCATGCCCATTTTCAAGTCTGTTGACAAAACGGTATGACCAGGAGCGCACATATATAAAAAAGATTGACGAAATCGTCACCTTTGGTGGCTACGGTGGCTTAATTTTGGTAATTAATGGAATGATAACAGTATTTCACCTCAAAAACAAAAATAAACAAACAGGTCTGGTTTGTTACTCAATAGAAACCGTCATATGACCATCCCTTTTTTGGGGGGTGATCAATTAAAAAATCGAAACAAGTGGTGATCAATGAATAAATAATATCTCTTGCCTTTTGTTGGATTACAATACCCTCCATCTTTTCTTAAACGAAGACAAAACTTTTTCCTAGGCATAATGTTGAGTAAATGTATAACTTTTCATCCCTCTTGCTCCTTGGGTGCGGCTTATATGCTTAATAAATACCTACATTGATTCTTACATAAATAAATAGCCAACTAGCTAGCCAGAATCATTTGAAAAAATAATCGTCCCGAACGATTCATAGAATTATGACCACATCATTCTTTTTTCTCGGAACTTTATAAAACCGACCGGAAGTCAGGAGAGAAGATCGGTCGAAACGTAGTGACGAAAGCAATGACAGTTTTGGTTTACGTTTTCTGATATTGCAAAATCTTCAGGGAGAATCTTGAAAAAATGGACCATTATCACTCATGTACATCTCTAATATTATGCGCAAGTCTTGACTTACTGTGTCTGTTCACTGACTGCGTGAGTATCACATTCAAACGGAAAGTCCCAGGGCACTGATTTTTTGCATAGACATTGAATTAACCCCGGGATCAAACATAAGCTCAAAAAGAAATTCCAACAGTATCGAATTTTTAACGGAGGTTTCGATTTAGAATGCAAGTATTATGCTAAACTGAACAGATATTTCATACAGACTGGTTGTGACATGGAATAAGTATTTTAAAGAATTTGTGTTTTTAAAAAAAGGTTATATGAGAAAGAGTGAGATTGTTTATATCTGTGAGAGAGACATATATATATATATATATATATATATATATATATATATATATAGAGAGAGAGAGAGAGAGAGAGAGAGAGAGGCGGTAGAGAAAGAGAAAGTTTTTGTTTGCAGCAGAGGTCACCTCACTCAGAGTTAAAAATGGCAAAACCTTTTTTCTCATAGGCGTCATAAGTGAAGGGAAACATTTTTCATCGAAAGGTTCAAAGGTGAGGACTTTTTCCCCTTTCAAGGATCAATATTGAGGGGGAACTTTTTTTCCCCTTTTTCACAGATAAAAATAGGTGGGGCCTCCTTTTCATTTTAGGGATCAAAATCGGGGCTGGGGACTTTATTCCTCCTTTTTTGGCGTCAAAATCAGGTGGAGGATTTTTTTCCTTTTCAGGGGTCAAAATAGAGGGATTGAATTTTCTACGAGAAATTTCTTTTCCATTTTATAGATAGAGGTCAAAATTGAGGGAATTCTTTCCCTTTTTACGGATCAATTTTGAGTGGAAACCTTTTTCCTTGTATGGGATCAAAATTGCCGGTTTTTTTTCCCTTTAAGAAATCTCTATATTATATCATTTGTTTTACCAGTGTTATTACATCGAAACGCCGTAGCCCCACCAATGGTCAACCAACCAGTTAAGTAGGCAACAAATTATTCTTTCTTCGGATGTCCGTGTGTCTGTGTGTGTGGTTTGAGCTACAGTCTTGAAAATTTCACTAAGAATCATTTTTTTTTTTTTTTTTTTTTTCAAAATGTACTTTTTGGTGTCTCTACGGTCATTTTAGACCATCCATCCCCAAGTCGTGAGCTAGTATTTTTTAGATAATTCCAAATAAAAGATCAATTTCTTCAAGATAATTTTAGATAAAAAGAGTCCAGTTTTTGGATGATATTTATATGTATATATAATCAGTTAAAGAGCTATTTTTCTACGGATAATTTTAATGATTTTTCAGACAACTAGTTCTGATTCATGCGTGGACTGAGGTGATTCATTTATACGAGATACAGATATTTCAAGATCTTTTCCCCCGGGCAACGCCGGGTACACCTACTGATTCTCACATATTCATTTATCGTCTACCAATCGATCAGCTAATAGTTCGATCTCCTGGACGGTTCACCAGACGATCTAACGACAGCGGGAGGACCTTAAATTAATTTCAAGTCGTAAATGTTAGTCTTATGACGCGTAAATTACTGCAGACTTACACTTCATTGTGTGAATGTTTAAAAGTCCGACAGACTTTGATGTCACTAAAGACTGTAATTTGGTAAACCAGACAGTCACTATGGAAACCTTAATTACCACTATTACGTTTAAGTCGAAGCGAAAGTTCTGAAAAAAAAAAGCATTGATTATAAGTTACAGTAAACGTTTGTATATAGGAATGTATGGACTTCCATTTATTCATACGGATTTATATCAATAAGTTGGCTGAATAATGCTAAACAAGAAAAAGAATCGACTGTGTTAAAAAACTGCAACGTTGTTTACACAATTTTTTTAAACATTCGACGATATTTGTCAACATTTTTATAAAAAAATCGTTTCTTCCGAATTCATTTTTCAAATCTATCCACCTCGAAATATCAGAAATATAAATAAGTATTGCACTGAAAATAAAATAGAAAAGCATTCGAATACATTGTAAGATTATATACATGTATATATAAATACGCACACACATACTCACCCCTGCACACACACACACACACACATAGTCTAGAAAGCTTTGAAACATTAAACACTAAACATTCAAAAACTTTTCAGAATCTTTTTGAGTCATTTCAGTCATTCATTTCCCAATATCTATCAGTGCAAATCAGTTGTTTACCATGTAACCGTTTCAAGGATTTTACAAACAAGTTATGTATTATAAAACCGTTATATTAACATAGCACCCCGTCAATGTTAATTACACACTACCTCCTTTTCGGCTATGATTTTATATACAGCCTATGTCATACAGGTAATTTGTTATCATCATATTGTATGAGGATGTTATCGTATGCTACACATCCTATTTATTTCCAAACAGGGCTTACGTAGGTTACCCTAAAAACGTATCAAACGATGAGGGATCAGTAAGTATAACAACAGACGTGACTCACTGTTCGTGTCACTTCTATTGAGTGTTTCCCCATATGAATATTAAATCCATTGTGTCGGTTTCAATCTCAGACTGCATGCAAACCAACTTGTGATATAATGTTTAAGAATACCACTTACACAGAAAAACGAAGATTACACATTAATTATGAACATTGTGTAGCCTGTTTTCTTTCTTTCTTTCTTCCTCGCGTTCTCTCGTATTTATTTATTTAGAGTTTTGATCTTGAAAAAAGAATATTATGACGTAATCAGACGCAAAAAAGAAAAAGAAGAGCATTCCCCAGAAAAAGTATTCTTGCTCTTCAACATTTCTCCCTTCGGATCACTTAATTCCTTACGAACGCTGTTAAACTATTCAAATCTGGCCTTGACAAAAAGAAATCTGCCATTCTAATAACTGCCAATTTACATCTCAGTCAAGCATAAGAACCATAAGTTCAACGATCCACCAACCATCCTTAGTTTCATACCAGTGATTTTCTTTTTCAAATGGGTTCTGAACGAAGTAGAATTAGCATTGTTAATTGCGATAGTTGCAGTGAGACGAGGAGGACGGTAATAATGTTTCACCTGGAAATTTGGCTATTAAAAGTGAGTTTAAATGTAAGTGAGAGTACAATTTTTATCTATAATTTGTACTGGAGCCTTGATGTATTTTTTTAAAATTTGATACGTGGGCTTTAAATGAGTATGTATAACATTTAACTATAAAGTTAACTGAAAGTTCACAAAATCTAGCCGATTTTTGCCATTTCTGAAGACAGTTTTATCTATCAATAACAACCGATGCTTAACAATACTGTAAAAAGCTTGATACGTCATCTATTGATCAGTGTAGATGTTCTTTTAATGACATCACACTCTCCTTCCTATTTCCGTTGTTTAATGCCACTGGTTCCGTGAGACTGAAAAGCGTAATATTGAGATGTTTCAACACATCTCAAAAGTATTTATCTTATACAGCAAATATTTTTCTACATAATATTCTCCCTTGATTGAATAACATAGTCTTAAGCAATATCATTTATCAATATGGTTTCCCTATTTTTACAAACTGTCAACCAAAACCTTGAACATAGCCAACATAGATTTTTTCATTTTCAAAGTGATTTTTACTGGCTGGCTATCCATCCATCCATCCATCCATCCATCTATCTATCTATCTATCTCTCTATCTATCTATCTATCTATCTATCCATCCATCTATCTATCTATCTACCTATCTATCTATCTATCTACCTATCTATTCCTGTCAGCCAATTCATATTTATCTATCTGTGCGTACAGGCCGTATCAATTGGACTCTGGAGCTAGAAAATCTTGTTTTTTTTAAATTTTTTATTGGAATAAGTTCTCTCATTGAGTGAGAGGTTCAATTTACAATGTAGGTTTATGCTAAATTGATCCCTAAGTTTGTATCTAGCAGCGTCCTCGCTTTTTTCTTAAAATTCGGACTTTTCAGCGATCACTGCCCACAGTATGCAGAAAGGTGACTTATTCATTAATCACCCCCTCTTTTCAAATTTTCTTATTGATCACCCCATATGGCATGCGGCTAAAAGACGTTGGACACGAGACTGTTTCTACTGAGTGACTAAGCAGACCTGTTTACAAGCATTTATAGCAGCGATTACCATCACTGATAAGCTAGTGATCTGACAGATCGACATAGTAAACGCCTCATACCATCACAACGGAGCATCCTGCCCTACTCTTTTTCCGAATCTGATGTCGCTTAAGAGATATTTCATTGTTACTTTATCAGGACATGGAACTCTATATCATGATGTCAGAAGGCAAACACGTGTCAATTGTCTGAATGAAATTCTTTTTTACTACGATATTAGCGTTGAATTAATGTGCTTCCAGGGGAGAGGGCTTTTATAGGTGGGAGCTTTGAAAGGAATGGGCTACTAAAGAAGAGGCTTTCAAAGGCAGTAGAGATTGCATTAGCGCATCTATGGTCTGAGTTTAAGACTTGTAAAATGGCTTCAAACAGTCTATAGAAGAAGTTCAACTCAGAATTACTTCAGGGGTAGAGCATTCAAAAATAGTTGATTTTGCTTCTGGTAAAAAAAAGAAGGGATAAATAAAAGTTTTCTGAAGATAAGGTTCAAATCTGGCGAAATGTTAGGATCACGTCCAAATTGGCCATTTGAGATGCGCTCAGGTGATATAATTGTTAGCAGGTCTTTCTCATCTGCAGAAGGCCGCTGGTTCGATTCCCGGTAAGAGCGAAAAGTGTGATCTGAGTCTCAGGCTTGTTTAATGACAGCCCCCTGTCCGTAGAAGTTCAACACAGGATTACTTCAGAAAGAATACATTCATAAATAGTTGATAAATCTTCCCATGTATAGGGAAAGTGGCCGTTCAGATTATGCTCCCTGGGCTTTGGAAGGCAACCAGTCTAGGAGAAGGACAAACCTTATTCTAAAAACCAGGTAGCAGAGCTTACTTAAATGATGTCAAACGTGTCGCCCTCTATTATCCTCTGGACTACATGAGCCAAACCGAGAGAAGGATTCTGACGACTGGACATCATTGGGTCTCCATTCGCTTCGCTAAGGCATACACCCTGGAGGAGACTTTCCATTGTTTGTAGGGACAGAATTGGGGGCCATTACCATCTCTAGCAGTGATTGCCGTCACTGATTGACTGGTTGACTTACCGAAATGTGAGTTATATCCCTTGCTCATAGTTATTTTTTATTTTAACCCAAAGTACTTTTGATTACATCTAGATGCCAGAAATTGCTATTTAAATGATTTTCGATAAATACACTAAACGATTCTCAAGCTCATACTACAATTTCAATTATTTAACACCCAGTTAAACTACAAAGTAGACACACAGAGAGTATAACTCTGCCTTCACCATTGTCAGAGAAAGTAAAAGTGCGAGGATCCGCCCTCAAATTAATCACTCTTTCTGTCACTAATTGCCTGGCCTTTTGTGAAATTTCAATGACTTACATTGAGAACCTCTCAGGATAACGTGCTGAAAGACAAAAATTTTAGCTACATTATCTGGTGTGGACATATAACTATGACGTAGGATTGGTAATTGTATTGAACATGAATTAACCCCCCAAATTTATCCTGGTCTACCTTACCCCGATGCCTTCCCTTCCACAAGATTCCATTAAAATTTATCGGGTACTTTTGGAAATATCGTAGGAGAGACAGGAAAAAAGACAGGAGGAAGGACTTAATGACGTGACCGAATATGTATCTCTCTCTGACTTCGTTGGCAGAGGTTATTAGGGTTTAAAATCCTTCAAAGTCCCCGGGAGAAAACAGTTGAAATGGAAAGAGAACGGCTATAGTTGTTCATTAAATCTGTTAACTCAGAGATAGCTGATATCATCTTCAATTCAAACCATAAAATTCCTACAGACGTTATATATTTTCAGTAATTAGATGCCCAATAACCTGTATAACACTTTAATCTGTTATGTAATTTCAACGTTCAATATCATTTACATGTTGACATATGGTTATTTACATATGAAATCTAAACAAACAATGGGATCGACCGTAACTGACCACTTTTCAATTCCTTTAGTTTTATCAACATCATAGTCAAATT
>OY735240.1:20648222-20653222 GCA_963457665.1 Thysanoteuthis rhombus | reverse complement strand
AGTCGAAGACAGAAGGAATAAAAAGGGGAAAGGAAAAAAGAAAGATGAGAGGACAATAGGAGCAACTAAACGAAGTAAGAAATTATGAAAGAAAGAAAGATAGAACAAACGAAAGAAAGAAGAAAGAAACAGGCAAAACATAACGAATTAAAAAAACAAAAATCTGATTTAAAAAAGGTATAGAAATAAACGAAACGAACCTCGGACAAATGTGGTTTTGTATTAAAGGCAAGACTTTAGAGGCTTTCATACTTCTTCAGTTGTACAGTCTTGCATCGTATATAGGCATGTAATGAGGAGAAATTCTTCCATGGCTTCGGTTATTGGTATCCTGTCAGCCCTTTTCTCTCTCGTGTATGAGTATCGGTAAATAATTAAAATATACGAGTCTAGCAGTGGCGAGGAAAAGATATTGGATGATCTAGTGGATGGCATATTCACTTCACAATAATATCCCCTGGAAAGGCATGGCTCTATCTCTCCCCTAGCTAGAGTACAGTGAAGTAAGAAACTACTCTTTATTTAGAATATCTCTGAATTTTTGAGATGAGGTATTATTATTATTATTTCTATCAATATTCGGACCATCCTCATCTTGGTTGTTTTTTTCATACAACGTTTCGGCCGTTGTACTCTACGGCCTTCATCAGGCATCATCTGGTAGTGTGAGACAATGATAATACTACTAATGCTAAGAGGGGAGTGCGGTCAATATACCCCCGTTGGTTAAATAAAGGGTTCGGTTCGTTACTTCCACACACCTGCCAGATGATACCTGATGAAGGCCGTAGAGTACAACGGCCGAAACGTTGTATGAAAAATAATCAAGATAAGGATGGTCCGAATATTAATCGAAAGAACTCGCTTGTCACCCCTTTGTTTACAACAGAACTCGCACACCAGAGTTCGTTAAGTAGTACTGGTATATGCAGAGACCAAGTAGAGATGGATGAAGCCATACCCAGTGTAAGGGCTCTACTTATGGTATGGAATCCCAGACAAGCAAAGGCGCTGAAAGATTAAAAAGATGGCGGATGGGGGAAATAACTGCGTAGAAGATGTAATAAACTTGAATCCATCCAGAGAGCTTTCTCCTCTGCCAATGCCGTTTTCAGGGGGGAGTAATTGTCCTTGTATCCAACCCGAAATTGAATCACTTCTTCAATAGACCATTGTTCACCATACATTGAGAACTTTCGGAGATATCGTCAGTATATATATATATATATATATATATATATATATATATATATATATGTGTGTGTCTATAGCCACACTGAAGAGATGTAATACATCGAAACAGCTGTCTGTGGATGACACAATAATTAATGCTCCTCTATTCAGGGTTGAGCACTCTTTAAGTGAGGTAACTCATCCATTGTAAGCTTGTGCAATACTCTTCCATAAGAATAGAGCACTCTGGTGGATGAGGAGTTTCTGCGTAAATGAGTATATCACTTAAATTCAGCCTTACTGACCACCCAGTTCCGGGTCCGATGTGAGGTTCTCAATTCTCTTTCGCAGTACTGGATGGGATAAAGTCTATAGCCACACTGAAGAGATGTAATACATCGAAACAGCTATCTGTGGATGACACAATAATTATATATATATATATATATATATATATATATATATATATGTATAAAACGAAGTGGATTCACTACAGCAACGTGTTTTATGTTTCTGCTTTTTTCTGGGCATCATCAGGCGAATGATTGTATTTGCTTTTAGATTCTAGTTTGGGGAATTTGTTGAGAGTCTTATGGGTGTCACAATGAGTAGGAGGAGTTATTCATTTTGTTTTATTGTTTTTAGTAGTTCAAATGTTTTTGTTGGTGGTTGTAAGTTACATGACAAAGGGTCTGAGTTAGTTATTGGTGTTATCTATAAATGGATGCTGAATTGAGTTCTGGGGGATGTTTTTATCTTGACCGTGATATTTTGCATTATGTTTATTGCCTATGTTGGTATCCTTTGTGGCTCTAGTGGATTCTATTATTCTCAATCTAATTGGACATGTGAGGGAGTAGATAGTGTTGTTTAGATGTTTGGATTAGAAGTTTATGGGATGATGGGTATATGAATTGACTGTCTACATTACCTTTAATTTACTTATGTATGAATTGCTATTTTATATTATATTCATTTTTGAATTTTCAGTGATGCCTGTATCTTAGTGCTATTCGTTTTTTCTATTTAATAAATATACTTTGGGTTTCTTTGTAATTTTAGCAAAATTTAATATTTCGAATTTTCCATTAAGACCGAGATTACTAGGATTCTCTATATTCTATATGTAATATATATATATATATATATATATATATATATATATATATATATGAACATTTTGTTGATATTATGTGGTGTGGACATATAACTACGACGCAAGGGAAATAATTGGGCTTGAATTCTCTCCAAAATCTAATCTAGTCTTTCGTAGCTTATTGCCCACCATTTCGTCAGATTTCACCGATAACCATGCGAAACTTTTTGAGATACCGTCTGGAGTCATGAGCATACACAAAAATGTATGAAACAAATGTAAAAAAATCTCTCAATCAAAAAAATAAGTCTCAATCAAAAATATTCCCGGATCCGCGCGCCATTTCACCAAGTTACATTGGAATCTTTTGTGTATTCTCTGAGATATCGTTTAGACAGACAGGAAGACATGAACGAAATCGCCAACTGCCCCAACTTTGTTGGCAAGGGTAGAAATAATAGAAAGTAAATGGTTACTCTCAGCCCAGATGGACATCACGTCTCACAACATCGATCCCCAGAGATCATATGAGAAACCAAGGTAGACCGCTACATCAACCTAGGACAACGAATCTCCGTGAGACCCTCAAAAGAGGAGGAAAACAAGCGAAGAATCACTCTAAGCTGTCAAGCCTTCGGCAGAGCAAGCTCGACTTTCAAAAACCAGATGATCCCAATAATCCTTAAAAGAAGAGTATAGAACCAATGCATTCTCCTGATAGTCACTTATGGAGCTGAAACATGGAACCTAACCAAGAGACAGACTAACAGATGGAGAAGTATGCAACGTGCACTTGAGAGAATCTTGCTCAACCTTACATGGAGAGATCACAAGACAGCACAGTATATAAGGAAGAAAACGGGTGTCCATGATAGAAACTATTTTTAAAAACTTTTTTTTAAAAGGCCATGTTGCAAGAATGAAAGACAACCGATGGACATCACGTCTCAAAACATGGATCCCCAGAGATCACACGAGAAACTGAGGCCGACAAAATACAAGATGGAGAGATGAACTAGACAAATTCAGGAAATACTGGCTCCGCTACGCCCATGATAAAGAATTGTGGCGTATCCTGGGGAAGATCTATGTCCAACGATGAACGTTGAAAGACTGATGATGATGATGATGATGATGATGATGATGATGATGATGATGATGATGAAAAAGCCCCAATTTTGGAAATTTATCAATTATAGCTTAGAATTGGACTGTTGTGAAATCAATGTTTACCTTATTTTTCTAACTAGTTAGCACATCATCTATTTTGTTTAAAACTTTTCACATAGTCAATTTTCCTAACCAGTGAAGGTGTCTGCATTCTGAGATTAGTTAAGTCTTGCTAAGTCCAGAGTCTTGAAGTACTCCAGCTCACCATACTAGTGACAATTTGGTACAGTGTTACCAAACCTGTGGTCTGTGGACGTTCGAGAATTGTAAAAGATATTCCAGTGGTCAATGGGCTGAACTTTCAAAAGCGTTGAGTCCATGGGCTTTTTGAGTAGGCACACGTTTCCAAAGCCTTGGGACCGTAAGCTTTTTGAGTACGTTTACCTTTCAAAGCCTAGCTTGAGATTTGAAGGCCAGGAGAGGGGGCTAGGCTCCTTTAGTGGCCACATCTAACTCTTCCTGAGATTTATTAGTATAAAATGTTTGTAGACACTCAGCATCACAGTCAATAATCGAACAACCATAGCGTCAAGATTTGAGGTAATGAAAGAAAAAAATCCATCTAAAAATATGCATGGTCAGAATAAATTCTAATTATGGCATCACTGTTTTTTTCCCACTGGAAAACATTTAGAATAGGGTGAAAACTTCAAAATTCTCCAAAATATAGTTGTTTTGATAAATCCATTAGATTAAGGCCCCTAAGAGGTTAAAAAGCTCCCCCCACCAAAATGCTTTTTCTTAAAAAGGGGTCTTGAGTAGCACTGATGCAAATGTTCAAGTCTATAAACAAAATTATATGACTAGGGGAGCTGAGACACACAAAAAACGAATAAATACACTAACACACACGTAAAAAAGATGGCTACGGTAGTATAAAGTGTTAGATTAACTAATTTTTCTTGGAGCTTTTTGGCCCTTCAATTGGGAGCCTGGGGGGCGATTTAAATCTCCCCCAAACCCCTCCTTGAGATATACCATGCAAACAGGTCTTCAGGACCAGCTTACTAACAACTGAGCCATCCTCTGGATTTTTGGTGTATATCTTCGATCGGAAGTACTTCAATTTTTCCTAAGCACCAGTTGGTGAGAAACACGTTTCTCATCAGCACTAAAGAGATTTCCAATGTGTCTGTTTATTGGAATGGAGTTACGTGCTTTGAGTTCCAGATGCAAAACTCCTCATGTCCCTGGGGTCGTTTGTCAAGAGCCTGAAATGCAAAATTCGATCACCAAAGGCCGACGCCTCCAACTTCATTATTTAAGAGAAATTGCCTTGTTTCCCCACTGAAGAAATTTTATTAATGATCACCTGAGAATACACAAAAGATATATATATATATATATATATATATATATATATATATATATATATATATATATATATATATATTCATATATTCATACATATTCGAAGGAATAAAACACGACCAATTTTCTTTCAGGTTGAAAGTAAGGAAGAACATGCCGAGCATCATGATATCTTTGATATGTTTTTGAGTACAATGCGAATTCAAAATTATTCATACTAGACTAGATACCTACCCTAACGGGCAGAGTG
>OY735240.1:20635722-20643222 GCA_963457665.1 Thysanoteuthis rhombus | reverse complement strand
GGCCTTTCTGATGAGGCCCCGAAAAGCTTCAGTAGTAGTTGTAATTCAGTTAATACAATTCTACTGATAATATACAATAAGAAGGATATATTTGTGTATAGATGGATTCCGTAAATAATAATCCAGCCTTTGGGATGTTTTTTCCACAATGATAGTAATAGCACACATCTCTTCATTGCAAATGCTCTTTTTTCTTCAAATATTACTAAATATTGAAAGGTACTGATCAAGGAGCCAAGCCCCGGGCCCCAAACCTGTTCGCATCTGGTTTCAAGGTTATTTCTTTGGACACTTTCAAAGTATCCAGCTATCTAACATAAAAAAAAAATAACCAAACTAGGGCAATGGCACTTGAGTCCCCTTCAATATACTCTCTTTGGAACCTCACATACTTATCCTAGCGTACCATCTAATCACAGCAGCCTGCAAAGTCCTCTTTTGGTACCGGCATCATCTGCATCTTCTAAAATTTTATCCATTATCTGAAATATCCTCCCATTCGACTGCAAGATTGGGAGATTAGTTGCCAAGTTACATCAAAACTGTGCAACCGGTTCTCGAGATTAAACTCTTTCTTTAGCTGCAAAGGTCAATGGTTCTCAACATTTTTCAACCGATGCCCCTTCTGATTAAAATTTACTGCTCCCCTCCCCAACGATATTGTATGGAGAAAACTATCTCTATTGCAACAGGAATATCCCATTTTTTACCACACCTCTCTCGTTTCCTGATCAACTGGTATCAACAAATTCCATTTGGCCAATTCCATTATGAAAAATAGGTTAGTCGGGAACGTGATAATTGAAACAAACATCCAAAGCTCATTTACACAAATTTGGAATGGAATAAATTTCCTCCATCTTAGATTTTGGAATTCCTTTAAATGACACAGCGCAGAATGAAATTTGGAATGAAGAACTTCCTAAATCTCATTTCATTATCTTAGTTTTATAAGTATATTTCGAAATTTCAATTTATTTATTGATTATTAAACTTCTGGTTTATGAATATATTTGGAAAATGGATGCTTATCTATCAGCATATACTTGAAACTAAAATACATCTGAGTGACACTACAATGACAGGATCATTGAAAAATCAGTTTTGACACATCGTGATAAAAGAAGTCGCCATTACTGAATTAGACGGTATGTGTGGGTTATCATTGCCCAAGTATATATATATATATATATATATATATATATATATATATATATATATATATATATATATAAGAAAGAAATATATATATAAGAGAGAAAGATAGAGATCAAGAAAGAGAAATAGATGGTTAGATAATTAACACAATGGAATAGATAGATAAAACCTACTAAGATAGATGGATATATACATGTATAGATAATGACCATACTGAGGTAGACAGAAAAATAGATAGAAAGATAGATATGAACAGACTGAGATAGATAGATAGATGGATAGATAGATAGATAGATAGGTAATGAGCCCGATGAGATAGTTAAAAACATAGTGAGATAGATATGTACATTGATAGATAGATAATGACTATACTGTGGTAGAAAAAAGATAGATGGATAGAAATATAGGTATGAACAGACTGAGATAGATTGATAGATAGATATATAGATAGATGGATAGATACATAGATACATAGATAGATAGATAGATAATGAACACAATGAGATAGATAAAATATTCAGATAGATAATATGTACATAGATAGTGACCATATAGATAGATAGATAGATAGATAGATATGAACAGACTGAGATATATATATATATATATGTATATATATATATATATATATATATATATATATATATATATATATATATATATATAAATATATATATATATATATATATATATATATATATATATATATATATATATAATATATATATATATATATATATATATATATATATATATATATATATATAGAGAGAGAGAGAGAGAGAGAGAGAGATAAAAATGAGCAGACCGGGATAGATAGATAGATTGATAAGCCGGCAATCCCGTCAAGTTGCTGTATTTTTTTTTAAAGAGACAATTGAAAGGAAGGATTGTGAACCTTCTTCAAAGACCAGCAGTGCATTTCAGAAACAATGAAAATAAATGCTACATCGTACTATTCATTAGATGTGCCTACGAACAACAACAAAAAAACCCTTCTTTAGCGCTATCTCATTTGTCCTTGTCGACACCAGGCAAAAGAAGAAATTGGGAAGAAAGAAAGAAAAGAAGGCCAAAGGATAGAAGCAAAAAAGCTGCAAGAATAGAAGTAAAAAAGGCAAAAGATTAGAAACAAAAAAAGGCCAAAAAAAAAGGAGCAAAAAAAACCCAAAATGAATAGAAGCAAAAAAGCCCCTAAAGAGAAAAAAAAGCTCACAAAATAGAGACAAAAAGCCCAAATTACACAGGCAAAAAGGTCCAAATAACACAAGTAAAAAAGTCCAAAAAAAACAGAAGTGAAAAAGTCCAAAGAACAGAAGCAAAAAAGTAAAAAAAAACAAAGAACAGAAGAAAAAAAAAAAGCCTGAAACAGTCATATCGTAATCATTGGAACAAAACAGAAAAATTAATCCACATGCTTCAGAAAAGAAGGGACATAACTGGGGAAAGATGCAGACAGTTTTTCTTTAATACTTCTTTACCTAAACCATTGAAGCTGACGGCATGGATGAAATATAGGGATACTTATTGCATTTCATAAACATGGTCCAAGAGCCAAGATCCTAAAATTCACTCGTGAATATCATCTGGATGTGTAAATTCTAGCTGTCTTCCTTAACTTGACATCTTCATTTCACAGTTTGGCGCGATAACCATTGCTTAATGGCACATAAGAATTCGATTCCATTACGTCTAACTCTTACCTTATAACATATCTGGAACAATCAAAATGGCTGCCTACACGATATCTCCGAAAGTTCCCATTGAACTTCTATGAAATTTGGTAGAAGGGTTGATTTATGCTAAAGAAGAACCTGAAAAGCAGATTCATGCATAGTTATCTCCTATATGACGTATTTACGTCCACGTCGCGTAATATTATCAACGTATCTATCTTTCAACGTATACAAAGCTGTGGTATCTAGCACTGAGCTCCCAGACTGCAATGGACATCAAGTGTGAACTGAAGATGTCCAGGGGGTCAAAAAACAGAACTACGACTAGCTCAACCAGATGGTACCTATAGGTGGCCTGGTTTATATACTAGTGCGAGATTTACATCATAGTGACCTAAGAAGATTGCGTTTTGTTGACCACAAATGGATTTGTAAATCACATTTTTGCTTTTAATACTTTTTCCATTCAATTTTATTATTTTTTTATATTATCATATCATTAGAACATGAATACATCCCTACTAGTAAACATCAGTTATGCGGATATGTTTCAACCCGCCACGTCAGTTACAGTCCCCTCACAAAAAACCTTTTGATTGTGAAAAAATAATTGTTTCTTTTATCCTTGTTCTTGATGAACTTTTTTTTATCAAATTGAAACTTGATATATATTGTTTTTGTGAGAAGGTTTGATTTCACAAACTTTTGATTGTGAAAAAATACTCGTTTTTTAAATCTTTGATTTAGATTGATGAACTTTGGATCAAATTAGAACCACGTCTTTTTCTATTTGATTTTTTTTTGTACGACAACAACAACAACAACAACAAAAACAACAACAACAACAACAACAAAACAACCACCACCACCGCCACCGTTCAAATTTCGGCTAATAGGCAATTTCTCAGGTTCGGCTAAACATGGAGATCTCGCTATTTTTGCAACACGGAAAAGAATGAAAATACACAGACGCTCACAAAAAGACGATTAACGTCTACATCCAACCATCAAATTAAAATAGTCAATCAAACAATCCACTTTTAGATGTATGGATCTATGACCGTGTCATATTTTGTCTTCGATCTTAACTCCATGCTTGCTTTTTTTCCGGCTCCAAAATCAATACAATCAATCAATGAGCTTTCTCCTAAATATATCTGTATGGAGAAAAATAAACGGGCCGATCTGGTTAGTGATTCAATAGAAACCGTTTCATGATCTACATATTTTGGCAGCATACTGTGTTAGGGGTGATCAATTAAAAACTGGGAAAAAGGGGTGATCAATGAATAAGTAACTCCTCTTGACCTTTGTTGGGCAGTGATCACTAGATAGTCTGAATTAAAAAAATAGCAAAAAAACAAAAACAAAACAAAACAAACCTATTTGCACTTGGTAACAAAATAAGAGACCGATTTAGAATAAATTCACATTGTAAATCAAACCCATGCCCTGAAAAATTACTTGTGAGGGGTGGGGGGAGAACTTTTTTTCTAGACATGATAAGGAAAAATCTTTGAATTTTCAGCCAACTAGCTCCGTTGGTGCAGCTTGTAGGCGAGGTACTTCATTAGCCATCCATCCAGTTAACCAGAATCACTTGAAAACTGGAGAAATCTATCTTGACAGTTTTGGTTGACGGTTTCTAAAAAGCTGCAATCGTTTTGTGAATTGAGAAATTATCATGATTGCTATTCCATTGTATCGATTAATTTTCAATCCATTAAATGGAAAAAATTAAGTTAGTCTAATTTTTCCATTAACCACAATCATTTCATATTGATTTCTCTTTATCGACTATGGAACCTAACCAAGAGACAGACCTGCAAATTGAGAACCATGCAACGTGCGCACGAAAGAATTATATTCAACTTCACATGGAGAGACCACAAGACAGCACAATACATCCGGAAGAAGACAGGAGTCAGGGACATCATAGAATACATTGAAAATTCCAAATGGCAATGAGCAGGTCATGTTGCACGAATGGCAGACAATCGATGGACATCGTGTCTCACGTCCTGGATCCCCAGAGATCACATGCGCCACCGAGGTCGACAGAGTATTTGATGGAAGGACGAGCTAGACAAATTCAGAAAATACTGTCTCCACGACGCCAACGGTAGAGAAGTGTGTTGAATCCTAGGAAAGGTTGAAAGACTGATGATAATGATGATAAAAAAAATCCGGACGTCTTGTATAAAATGTTGGCTTTCATTGTACAACCAAGGATGGTGTATGGCTCTATCCTTTATATATATATACATACATACAGTATATGTGGTACAACTTAGGCTAGCGGTAGAGGGCAGAAACATGAGCTAGTTTGTGTAGCGAATCCACATTCACACACACACACACACACACACACACACACACACATATATATATATATATACTCTTCTAACATGGAATGGAGCACTCTGATGGATGAACAAAATATTTGATAAATAATTATATCGCTTAAATTCAATCTCACTGACCTTCCAGTTCCGTAGTCTAAAGCTAAGGTTTTGATCCTACCTCGTGATACTGGATTGGATCATGGATAGTCTATAGCCACACTGAAGAGTTGTAATACAATCAAACTGCTGTCTGAAAAACACAATAATATATATATATATATATATATGTACTTATATATATATATATATATATATATATATATATATATATATATATATATATATATATATATATATATATATGCGTGTGGTTGTTTATGTGATCGTATGTTGCAGGAATCCCAGCCAAACCATTTCGTCTACAGACTTGAAAAGTGGCTCCAATACACCACTGAAACCATTCTAAAAAGTTTTAAATGTTTATTCTTGGGAAAATAAAGAAGCTTTTTTTTTCTAACCTTTCTGGATACTTATGCTGATTGCATTTGCAAATAATATCGACGTGCCTAGATTTTCTAGAATCTAGATTCTACCTTTTCTATTTTAGACATCTACCACTGGAAAACGTCCATGATGTCATATATATAATATATGACTTTAATAGTATAATAAATAATTTGTTCTAACAATATTTATACTTCGGTGGAATTTTTTGTCGTTATGGTTGTTCAGTTATTGACTGTGACTACCAATCGACTATAAATACATGGATTTCGAATGATTTATGTCTACAGGATGTCTCAATTATCACCAAAATACAGGAAGGAGAAAGAATGAAAGGAAAAATAATTCTCATGTGAAATTATGTTTTAAGTGAGAATTAAATTATTGAATTTTGTCACTGATGCATGAAACCACGGATTATCGATGAATTGAAATACAATTCGAGATAAATAATCATAAATGCGTCACATTACTTTATTCGAAATTATCTCCCGTTATTACACGGTGGTTATATTATTTGGTGTAGACAGCATAAATAGAATAAAGAACAAAAGAAAAATGGGCTGCTGCAGGAATCGAACCAACGATCTAAGCTCGAGCTTTAACATAGCGTCGTTCTCACCATTGGGCTAAACAGTCCGGTGGTAAGTCGAAGGTCCTTGTACTTTTTACTTTTATAATTATAATTATACATATATACTTTTATAAATGTTTTGTTTGAAGGAAAAACACAGAAATGTTGCTTTTAATACAACTTAGTGTTCCTTGCCTAAGTATTTTGCTTCAGTATAGGATTACTTTATCAAAGTAATCACCAACCGAATCTCTGAAACACAAGATGAAAATAAGCCACGGGAACAAGCTGGCTCCAGAAGAAGCAACCCGACCATCACCCATCTGTACTCGGTAAATCAACTAAAATAGAAAGCAGCAGAATTTAAAATACTACTCGCTCTAGCATTTTTTTCTATTTTAAAAACGCATTCGACCCCATGAAAATCCCCGAAGTCATTGATGTTATCATATAACTAGGCGTAGACGCTGTATATATCAGAGTATTCTATATCTACTGACACAGCATTTTCTTTATCAAGCTACACGAAAAAACTCTTTCAGTGCGAAAAAAAGTGTTAAACGAGGCGGCACTAGCTCACCCTAATTCTACCGGCCTCGTGATGATTTATCAAAACCTAGGCTAGAATAATGAAGGAATCTGGATAGACGGAAAATAACTAAGTAACTTCATTGTCCATTTTTGCAAATAACCTTCATGATCTCTTTACAATACTGGACGAACTTGAAGAAGGCAAGAAAGTTGGTCAGCACATGAACTTCGGTAAAACAAATGTCATGTACAGCAAACATGTCGAGGACAAAGACACGACGATCAAAATCGAAAACGCTGAGCTGGAGAAAGCAGACAGCTACTTCTACCTAGAATAACGGATCTCCTTAGAATCCTCGAACAAGAAATCAAGCAAAGAATCACTCTGGGTCGGTATGTTTTCGGTAGAGCAAGCTCAACCTCTTAGAACAAGAAAATCCCATTAATCCTAAAAAAGAGTATACTGCTTCAATTCTATCACAGGAGTCCATTGAATATATATGTCTGATTTCCGATAGATATGTGAGAGATTGTGTGTGTCAGTGTGTGTGTGTGTCATTACAAGCCGCTACATACCAAGGTTTCTATTCTCAGAATCTTTAACTCACCGTCGGCAATATCAGTCCGATTCCTGACCCCTACCCCCCTGGTACTCTGCACCCGGATCAATGACGAGCGATTATCGATCTGTCTTATCGTATTACGCGTCTCG
>OY735240.1:20598222-20633222 GCA_963457665.1 Thysanoteuthis rhombus | reverse complement strand
CACGCGTCTGATGATCTCAGAATAGGGGGATACGGGCTAGAGATAAACGCTTGTGGACACAACGGGAGTCCTTTATTATAAGCCGGATGTTGTTACCTAGATAAATTGAAGATGTTGACGATCACCTCTAAAGGCACACACACACACACACACACACACACACACACACACACACACACACACACACACAGAGAAACCACGACTGAAAATGGGAATACCTCCCGAAACATGTCTAGACCATTAATGAAAACATTTACAGATTGATAAACTTAGTTTACATATACTTTCACTCCTGAGTCTGTCTCACTCTCTATAGTTCAAATTATATATATACATATATATATATATATATATATATATATATATATATATATATATATATATATATATATATATATATATATATATATATATATATAAACTGACACAAACAAATAAATATATAATGATATAATGAATATATACATGATATGATATATATATAATGATTCAAATGTAGTATATATACATACACACACATATATATATATATATATATATATATATATATATATATATATATATATATATATAGACACATATGCAGACACACACGCACCCTTGCCGAACCTGTGAAATTTTTCTTAATTGGCAAAATTTACATATTTCTGCAAGAAAAACTTTGATTTAAGTTTGATAACATGAATTAAATATCCTGTATATTTCATATATAATTTTACATCTTTCATGCCATTCCCCCGAAAGACCCCAATCATGACTTGAAGGAATGCACGTTTGATGACGTCAGAACAGGGAGACTCTAGATAAGACTTAATACACACGGTAGAGATTCTTTATTATGAATGATAATTGTTATCTGAATTAAACGCAAAAGATCCAAATAGTTTTTGCATTAGTTCAATTGAAATGCAGTCCTTATAAAAAAAAAGGAGGTTCAGGAAAGTACTGGCTCCGCAATGCCCATGATAGGGAAGTGTGGCAAATCCTTGGGAAGGTCCATGTCCAACGACGGACGCTAAAAGACTGATGATGATGATGATGATGACCTCATATATGAATCATCGTAGTCCTCTCGTGTAATTTAACGGCTTAATAGCAATTATTTAGAAGATGTATTGATTTTCAAAAAATGTGCTTTTCGGGGGCTCTGTGGTTATTTTTTGATAATTTTTGGATAGAATCATCAAAGAATTAACAGCTGAAGATTAGGGGCTCTGTTGGTCCAAAATGACCACAGAGTTCCCCCCCCCCCCATAAAAACTTGAAAAAAAAAAAAATAACACAAACGTTTTCTCAAAGAGGGAAGAATATGTAGCCTGCTTGGCTGGTCGTTGAACTACAGTGATTCGATTAGTGTGTACAGTCCTCTCATGCTCAACGAAAGTTGCTTTACGCCATTTCGAGGAGCCCGGGCCTGGCGATTTGAAAATAGGCGTGCATGCACTGGCTACGTTTTTAGAAATAAACGTCGATTGGGGTTTCTTTACTATAAACTATGGTTTCACGAATTAGATACGAAAGATTCAAGTTTGTATAGACTAATTGAATTACAGTCCTTAGTATTACGTTGGTGCAAAAATAATCGCGGTTTTTCGCCCTCGACTTTACGGCAGTATATCTCGGTTTAAAATATAAGTAGAAATAAGAACCTTCATAATTTACACATTTTTACCGACTAGAAACAAAACCATTTATTATGGAAGAATACGGGTCCCAGAACGAATGAACTCCTCAAAGGCGATCGGAGAGAGGTCTGATGTGTAAGTTGGGCGAGGTACATTTTTGTAGCCTAGTTTGTTCATATTCTATGATTTCTTCAATTTGGTGCCAATGTCCAACAACTGTTGAATGGTCAACGTTTAGTTCCTCTGCAACTTCTCAAGTTGTTTCACGTGGACCCACCTCAATATGGTTGTCAATTGGATGACGTCAAGCACAGATAAGCGTCCACGTCTCCAAGGTTCTTGTTTTCGTTTCCAAATTTTTGCAAGCAATGTTCGCTTGCGGTTCCCTGGTTAAAACTTGCATATTGACATTGCAAGCTGTTCCCATTTTAAATCCTACGACAAAATTGGTCGAATTTGCATTTTTCCCGTCTTTGATTTGATAGCCTCAAATGAACCAGAATAAAAAGTGAAAATGTAACATTCAGCTTATACAAATAGGGCAAAATTCATTCCATAAAATGGTATATTCCCTGAACCTAGTTAAATGATAGTTTATTTAAAAAATAAGCAGCAAATTTTGAAATATATATATATATATATATATATATATATATATATATATATATATATATACAGGGTTGAGCACTTTTTAAGTGAGGGTAACCCGTTCATAGTAAGCTTATGCAACGCTCTTCCATAAGAATAGAGCACTCTGGTGGACGGGGAATTTAACCTTTAATAAATACATCGCTTAGATTTAGCCTTACTGACCGTCCAGTTCCGTAGTCTGAAGTCTGTAGCTCCAGGTCTGAAGCGAAGGTTTCAATCCTGCCTCGTGTTACTGGATTGGATAATGGAAAGTCTATTGTCACACTGAAGAGTTGTAATACAACGGAACAGCTGTCGGTGGATGACAAAATAATATATATATATATATATATATATATATATATATATATATATATATATATATGTATATTTGTGTGTGTGCGTGTGTGTGAGTGTGTGTTTGTGCATGATAGATAGATTGATTGAACGGCAGACAGACAGACAAAAAGACAGACAGACAGAAAAACAGACAGACAGACACGTGGGCGTCAGGTGGTGTAACGTATACAAAAGTATGGCATCGTCAACAAATTTCAGCTCACGTTTGCGTCGCATTATCATCTCCCCACGGCACCCTGTCCTCTCACCAGATATCTTGACAGAACGTCTTCTCATTGGCATGACTCCCATCACTTGTAAGGAAAAATAAATAAATTAGAATTATAGAAACAAAACTTTTCCTTCCAAAGTTGACGTCGATGGGTATCCAATTAATTCATAGAGATGTATCTATGTAAGTATATACGTATCAGCAGTCGAAGATTCAAAATAATTGAGAAAAAAGAGCTACCCACTTCAGACACGATTGAAAGTCAAATAAACCGGCAAACTTGAACAAAGGAAGAAAGAAAAAAAATGGATGAATATATCTAAGCAATAACAACAAAGTAAATGAAATAAGATACAACAAAATAAAAACTAGAAAAATTAACAAACTGAAAAGAAAATAAACAAAACAAAACAAAAAACAGTACAAAACGAACATCTCGACATCTGACGTTGGTTCCTTGCCGAGTGCCAACACCACGTGGCCGGAAATCGATTTGTAGCAATCTACTGTCTGACATTTACTTGTCTTCCGGTGTGAGTGACTTCTGTTTGATGACAAGCCTTCGACTTCCGGAAAAATGGCTCTTGACTGCACTGTTTATTCTTCCTGGTCTTTTCATTTTGTAACTTCTCTTTAATGCTTGATTCATTCTACTTTTCTTTTCTTTTTTATTCTTCTTTTATCGTTCGCTTTTTTCTTTCATGACAAACCGTAAACCGAATCTGTCACTAATGAAATGAAAATAGGTTTCTTCAGTTTTCAAGTCGGCTTGGCTGGCTATGAATATATGTACTCAAGTATGAATGTAACTTCAACCAAAACTACCACCCCAAATTGTCAAAACAGGTTTCTTCTGTTTTCAAGGTGGTCCGACTGACTATAGATATATTTACGTATGTAAAAATTGTCGACCAAAACTATGACGAAAACTGTAAGAATAAGTTTCCTCTGTTTTAAAGTCGCCCGGCTGTTTAATGTATGTATGTATGTATGTATGTACGTATGTATGTATGTATCCGTTTATGTGTTTATATATGAATATATGTATATACATATGTATTAGAAACCACCAACCGGTTGGATATATACATATATATATATATATTATTGTGTCATCCACAGACAGCTGTTACGATGTATTACATCTCTTCAGTGTGGCTATAGACTTTTATCCCATCCAGGACTGCGAGGCAGAATTGAAACCCTCACATTGGACCCGGACGCCGATATCCTACCTACGGAACTGGATGGTCAGTAAGGCTGAATTTAAGTGATATATTCATTTACTCAGAAACTCCTCTTCCACCAGAGTGCTCTATTCCTATGGAAGTGCACATATATATATATATATATATATATATATATATATATATATATATGTGTGTGTGTGTGTGTGTGTGTGTGTGTGTGTATGTTTCACGCGTACAGGTCACACCAATGGATTTAGCTGGTTTAAAATCCAAGCATTTACTCTTTATTATATCTACAAAAAACTTGTTTTCAGGAAAATCCTCCCTAAGTAGGTTTTAGGGTTGGAATTGGTCAGTTTGCAATGTAAGTTCACGCTAGACGGATCCTTAGTTTGTGCTTACTTTTTTTTTAACGTTCAGGCAAAGGTGCGCGAAGTAACGATTCACTGATCACCCCTTTTTCCCATTTTTTAATTGATCACCACCAACAAGGTATTCAACCAAAAAACGCTGGTTTCTATTGAGTGACTAAACAGACCTGCTTATTTCTACATTGTCTGGTCTTTTTCGCTGTCTCCCCCTATTTTCTTCCTCCTTGTCTTCATAATTCTTGTTTTCCTTAGTCTCTCTCCTAAACTTATTGTTGAAGTTGACTTTATCTTCCCTGCCTAACAACAATGACAATTTCAGACTTCCGGCTAAAACGGTTAAAGTGGAAAGTTAGTAATGATGGATAAAAAAAAAAGGGAAGAGAGAGAGAGAGAGAGAGAGAGAGAGAGAGAGAGAGAGAGAGAGTGAATTTCTATTCCTACGTCATTAATCAAAAGAGAAGAGAAAGAAAGTGGGGAATAGGGGAAGAAAGGAAAAGAGCGAAAGAGAAAGAGAATATGGAAAGATATGGCGCTAGATATATCTATCTGGTGTCGCTCAACAGATTATTTCAATTAGAATTTATTACTTCTTTCATTCTGATATCTGAACTATAATTCTGTTTCCTCTTCTTTCTTCTATACTCTTCTCAGCCCCAACTCAACACAGTTGAAAGTTGAAATTTTTCCCACACACTTTTCAGTTTTGGCTTAGTGGCTGAAAGAGTTACGTTCAGAGTGTGGTTTGGCCCTGATGCAGCGAGTCTCTTCTTCTTCTTCTTCTTCTTCTTCTTCTTCTTCTTCTTCTTCTTCACATAATCTTTTTGTTCCCATTGATCTATCCTCTCTTTCTTTCTCCATCCTCTTCTTTCTTTCCCTTTTCCTCCCCCTTTCCCTTTTCCCTTCATCTCACTTTCTGACTTTCCTTCGATTCTCTGTCTCATATTTTATCCAAGAACAGTACATTCCTCTTTCTTCTCATTGTTTTTGGTTCTCCCTCCCTGTTCATATTTTCAATCACTTTTCTCCTTTCTAAATTCTAAAAATCTTTGTTTTTAATTTCTCAGTATATCTCCATTTCTCCCCCTCCATCTACTTAGCCCTCTTCTCTTTCGACAATTTTTTCTTTCTTTCTTCTTTTCAATGACATTTTTTTGATTGTGATCATCGCTTTTTCCCGTCTTCCTTGCTTTCAATGATGTTTTTCTTTCCTCTTTCTTGCTTTCTTTCTTCCTTACTTTCCTCCTGATCCTCTCGTCATTCTCTCTTTCTTTCTTTCTTTCTTTCTTTTTTTCTTTCTTTCTTTTTTTCTTTCTTTCTTTTTTTTTCTTTCTTTCTTTCAAGAACATTCTTTCTTATCTGTGATTTTTGCTTTTTTTCCTTCTATCACTTTTTCAATGACGTTTTTTGCTTCTTTCTTTCTTCCTTTCTTTCTTTCTTCTTTTTTTTTCCTTCTTTCCTTCTGTTTTTACTTCACATCCTTCTTTCTTTTCTACTATATTTTCTGCTTCTCTACTTTTTTATCTTCACTTTCTACTAGAAGACCTGTCAACCAAAAGTGTCAACTCATGTTTCCTCAGTTTTTAAGACAATCCGGCTTGCTGGCTAGCTGGTTATGCATATACGTATAACACGTAGAGTCCGCATCAGCAAAGTTTGAGGGCTGAATCTTCCAAGATGCATTCCTTATTAGGTCTAAAAAAAAAATTTGTCCTCCCCAGAATAATGTGTTTTAGTGGGGGTTCAATTTGAAATCAAAATTCATTCTAAATTGGTCCCCCAGTTTGTGTCCGTATTTGTTTAAAAATAATTCAACCTTTGTTTAGTAGTCTTGGTCTAACAAAAGCCGAGAGAAGTAACCTAGTCATTGATCACCACATTTTCCATTTTTTTAATTGATCACCCCCAAACACAGCGAGCTGTCAAAAGACGTTAGTCACATAACTGTTTTCTATTGGGTGACCAATCAGATCTGTTTTATATTTGTATTATTGCAGTTCAAACGTCTCCCCACATTTTTTTCTCCCATTCTATTTCCAAATCCTTGGGCTCTGTTAATTCCAGTGATAGAAATAAATCTTTTTAAATAGGCATACGACAAGGTGGACTCCAGGAGAACTAGGTATACGGTAATGTCTCCATTTGTGAAGATTCAACGCACAAAAACTTGTAAATTGAGAAGTCGGTATACACTGCATAACACCCTCCATTCTTTCTTCTCTTAAAATCTTCAGATTGTAGAATAAATCGCTATTTTCCGCTATTTTAAATGCTTTCTTTTGAACTTTCTCTGTCTCTTTTCTCTACATTATTCTTAGAGGTCTAAGGCAAATTTTGTTCTGCATAATATTCTTCTGCTTCGACGTTATTTTTACCATCGCTTAAGCTTGTTTACGACAGTGAATGGCCTTGAGTGGTCAAAGCAAGAGAATAAACACCGTTACGTTCCGGTGCCCGGAAGCTGACGTCACGACTTCCGGTTCCTGTTTTGCAGTCGAGCCGATTACGGAAACAGAAAAATAGTGGGAGGTTAGATGGAAGGGAAAATAAGAAAAATGGAATCAAAAAAGAGGAAGGAGATGAAAGAAGAACAAAAGGAAGAAAGAGAGAACTGATAAAGAAAATGAAGAAATGAATAAAGAAAGAAAGAAAGAAAGAAAGAAAGGAAAAGAGTAAGGAAAACAGAGAGAATGTAAGAAGTTCAGAAAAAAGAAAGAAAGAGAAAGAAGGAAAGAAACACAAGGCAAAAGAAAGAGAGGAAAAAGGAAGAAAAAACATAAGAGAAAGAAAAAGAGAAGTAAAGAACCACTGAGGAAAGGAAAAGGAAGAAAGAAAGAAAAAAAAAGAAAGAAAGAGAAAAAGAATTGAAAAAAAAAGAAATTTAGAGATAAAGAAAGAAAACAAGATTAAAAAAGGAAAGAGAAAGAGGAGAAAACAAAGAAAAAAAGGAAAAGCTAGATCATAAGGGAATAAAGAAAAATTTGCTATCTCAGTCAATTGTAGTCAGAATTTCAAGTCACGTGAAAGAAATTCCTTCAGAGATTGAATATAGTCAGAATAAATTCTATTTATGACACACTGGCGTTTTCCACCGGAAAACATCCACAATAGAGTAAAAGAAACAACAACATCTAAATTCTGGAGAATCTAGATGTTATAAATAAAATCGACAGAATAAAGCCTCCAAAAGGGCAAGAAAAAGACACCCGCCCAAGAAAACGGGTCATAACGGGCCCAGTGTAGTACTAATGCCAGTTTTCAAGTCTGCAGACAAAAGGATATGTCCAGGAACGCTTGAACAAGAAAAAGAAAAAGATGTTGGTGATTTAAAAGTAAGAAGAAATGACTGAATGAATGAATGAATGAATGAATGAAGGAAAGAAAGAAAAAAAAAGGAAAAGTATTATATGCACAGCGAGAAAAAGAAGCCCGAACCCTGTCAATCAAGTTAACAAAGAAAATGATTGAATGAAAATGGAAAGAAAGAAATTGGAAACGGAAAAGAAAGAGAGAGAGAAAGAAAAACTGAATTTTCAACAAACAAACGTAAATGCTACTGGACATAAACTGAGGGATCACTTTGGCATGAAGTCACGTTGCACATTGAACTCCTACTAAAAGTCAATTAGTCAAGATTGAAAAATAACTAAAACCATTTTATTCTGGACATAGTAAGGAGTAAATGTCAAAAATTTCAACCCTTTAGCTCCATTGTGCGATCTGCACACGTGACACATATATCCATACACAGCCAGCCAGCCAACCAGCTAGCCAGCTAGACTAATTTGAAAACTAAAGAAACCTATGTTGATGATGACAGTTTAAGCCTGTACGCGTGATACATCCATCCACACATAGTCAGCTTGAATAGCTTAAAAACCGTAGAAACCAGTTTTGATGACTGTTTTCAGTTCTAAAAGTTAGAAATTAAAAAAAGAATGTGAGAAAAACAAAAAGCTTAAGGAAGAAGACAGTGAAAGAGAGACAGAATGAAAGAAAGAATGAATGAAAATCTATGAAACTATAAGAATGAAAACTAAAGAAGGAATCACAAAAATGACAAACAGATAATTGAAATATCTTTTAAAGGGATAAAAGGAAAGAGGAACAAAAAAATAATTCAAACATCGAGAGAAATTGTGACAACCGAACTTTGCCGAAAGGAAAAGACTCAAAAGACGAAAAAATACGCCAGTCATCAGTCCCTTTTTTTTGAGTGTGGATGAAAAAAGAAATAGAACACCATATTTCTTATCCATTATTTATCCCTTGGTTCATTTTATTTATTTATTTAATCACTGTATTTTCCACCTGGGTTTGATTATCTGAAATCAAACGCCGTACCGGAAGTCACCGACTGAAACAAGTTGCAAGAAAGAAAGACCGTAGGCGTACGCCATAGCCATGATAGCCCTTTTGGTGATTTTATGACTATTTCATGGCCAAATTTGACAAATCTGGCATTTAAAAGAGTATTTGACCATAAGCTTTTTAAATTGTTGTCTATTTTGAGCATTTTTCAATTTCTTTCGAATATTTTATCGAAAAAAATATTTTGAACTGGATTTTTGGTGCTTCCAATCCTTACAACATTCGTTTCCTCACTAAATTTGCCTGCTTGAAAAAATACAATTTATTTGAAATTATACTGGGAACTCTATTTGCAATGTAATTGAAATGCTAAAGTGAATCTCTACTTTCTGCCATTAGTAACTGAGAAGTTGACTGTTATAGTAGTATTTTTTTTAATAAATTCTCACTTTTGGTGTGCACTGCAGAATTGGCATTTGGCCATTTTTGGCCATTTTCACGCGTTTTAGATCAACGACATATCCGATTATCTGGCAACCCTCATGGCAACCTATTTTATAACTCATGGAAAAGAAGAGGCAGAATAAAATAAAAAAAAGAAACAGGTCTGGTTAGTCACTCAATAGAAACCTTCATATGACTAATAAGGTGATCAATTAAAAATTGGAAAGAACGATGAGCTATGAATAAGTTGCTTCTCTCACTCTTTAGTGAACAGTAATAACCAAAAAAAAAAGTCCAAGTAAGAAAAAAGGGGCGAAAACTAAGGGGTCAATTTAGGATGGGTTTTCTTTGCAAATTGATCCCCCCTCTTTTTTGTGAACATAATAAGGAGTTAATGTATAAATGTTCAGTCTTCTAGCCCCATTGGTGCGACCTATACACATGTCACATACATACATGTCTTGCCAGCCAATCGGACTATTGTGAATTTTCAAAAAACAATCACGGTTGTAACCGGGCACAAACTAGGGATCGAATCAGTTTGAACTTACCACGCAAATTAGACCCCAATTAACAACATATTTTGGTGGGGGAAGATTTGTAAGAAAAAGATGTTTTTGCAGACATCATCATCATCATCATCATCATCATTATCATCATCATCATCATCTTTTTAGCACCTGTCATTGGACGTAGACCTTCCCAAAGATTTACCAGACCCCTCCATCATGGGTGTCGCAGAACCAGTACTTTCCGATTTTGTCTAGCTTGTCACGCCTGCTTACTTTCTGCAGCCACAATACCGCATATAATTTCTGGGGATCCATATTGTTAGTTGTGATGTCCAGCGGCTGTCTGAAATTTCTGCAATATACCCAGCGCATTGTCATTTGATTTTTTAATGGATTCTATGATATCTCAAACTCATTTTTTTAAAAATAATGTACGGTATTGTCTTGTGATATTTCCATGTGATGTTGAGCATGATTCTTTCCTATACATGTTGTATGGTTCTCAATTTGAGAGTCGATCTTTTGATTAGGTTCCATGTTTCAGCTTCATGACCATCGGGAGGATGCAGTTGTTGTCTAATTCTCTTTTTTAGGACTCGTGGGATTTGTCTTGTTCTTCAAAGCCGAGATGGCTCTACCGAAATCTTGCCAACCTAGACTGATTCTTCACTTGATTTCTCCTTCCATTGAAGGTTTTATGGAGATTCGTTGTCCATGGTAGATGGAGTGGTCCACTTTCTACAGCTCTGAATCTTAAAGACATAATAAGGAGCAATCGTTTAAATTTTCAACCTTCTAACTTCATCGATGCAACCTGGATTCAAGATACGTGCATTACTAGTTAACCAGACCAACTTGAATACTGAAGAAACCAATGCAGTCAGTTTTATCAGCAGTTTTGGTTGATGTCTCCTTCAATTTCAAATAATTTCAAAATCTGATGAAAAATATTTAAGGGTGTTTTAAATGTTGCATAATGTCGCACCGTCTGTGGTGAATTATTAAAGTGAAGAAACCGGAGAAGTTGGTTTCATATGAACTCAATGAAATGAACTCAAAAAATATGATGACTAGTACGAGAGTATTTAATGACAGCTATCCGTTGTCAAAACACTGGAAAGCTTTCTTCAGAGTTAATTAACTGGTTGTTTCCTAATTGTTCTATGTTTTTTTTAATTGAAGCCCGAAAGGAAACTTAGTTTCTTTGAAGTGTTTTTATTCCCTAATTAAGGTTAACAGCTTTTAATTAAAAACTTTAAAAGATTACGCTTACCTTAAAAAATATTAAACAGTTTTGTATCACAGTTCAGTCCGAATTCGATTTCTGCATATATTGGGGAGTTCGGGGTGTAATTGATGATTCTAGATATCATTTTAAACGTGACAATCTACCAAACAACGAAAAGAAAAAGGGAAAATATGAAATATATAAGTAGAGTGATTGGAAGGTTCTCCACCCAAGAAAGTAGACCCCGCAAAAAGCGGCCTAAATAGAGATCTAAAATGAATCGAATCATTCGTCTGAGTAGAACGAGAGGAAGGTTCTCAACTCAAGAAATTAGACCCCACCAAAATAGCCTGATTAAGGATCTAAAGTAAATAGAATTATTAGTATGAAGAGGCCGAAACATAGCAGAAACATAAACGTGTTTCTATAACTGGGCATATATATATATATATATATATATATATATATATATATATATATATATATATATATATATATAATGTGTACTTTAGAGAGTGAGACAGACACGGGGGTGAAGTGTTTGGTGGTAAGGTTTATTAATCCTTACATGTCAATCGTCCATACATGTTTCGGGATTCTTCCCATCATCAGTGGTGTGTGCTGTGTGAGTGTGTATTAAAATGTACCATGTGGAACCAGAGTCCACTGCCAGGGGCTATGCATTGTGGGTGAGTTTTGTTGTGAGGGCTACTGGAGGCATCCTGCTGAATGGAAGAATGACCAGCAGGTATCAGGTCTTTGGTAAAGCAGCAGCAGTTGGTCTTGGGGAGGGCAGAGTGTGTCAAGGTAGGGGGTAGTGATGTGGAGGTGGATTTTTTAGTATGTTTGGGGTAGTGTAGGAGGGATGGTGAGGTCATATGAGTAACATATATATATATATATGTGTGTGTGTATATATATATATATATATATATACACACACACACACATATATATATATACACACACACACACAAACACACACACATATATATATATATATATATATATATATATATATATATATATATATATATACATATGTTACTTATAATTTTTTGTAAGTTTACCTATAGATGTTTTTACAAGTTGGTATTGAATCACATGTGATATTTTGTTTAGTTTTCGACGGACCGGCTATTCGACGAACTGGGTGTAACATAATAGGATTCGACATAGAGTTTTTTCTTTTTGACTAACTAATCAACATGAATGAACAGATCCAAATCAATGAATAGATCTTTTCTCATTACTTTCACTGATTCTAAATCATCCAGTTTCTGTAAAATGAAAAAGAATTGATTTTCTTTTAAAGAAACGCAAACCTCAAATAGTTAATAGAAAGAAAAAATCTTTTACAATCACGATTGACATCGGAGGATATGATTGTGTCACGGATTAATCGAATTATCGGTATTCACCTCCGGATAAAACGTTGGAGAATACCAATGGATAAACGTATTATCGATTGGTTGGATTTTACACGGAAAAATAATCTCAAACAGCTATGGTTGGTCATTCAATAGAAACCGTGACCTAACCAAAGGTCTTCAGCAGCATACCATGTTGGGGATGATCAATTGAAAAATCGGAAATTTTTGTAGAAATCTACTGAATAATCTAAAATGAGTTTGTACGTATTTGAAAAATGAATTTTTTGATGGGTGGTGTTGATTGAAAAAAAGTCTGATTCATAAAAATGCTTTTCAAAAAACAAGCGTAAACGCTGCTGGATATAAACCAAGGTATCAGTTTAGCATTGATTTACATTGTAAATCGATAAGATAAGCATGTGCGTATGTGTATGATACATTTTTGCTTATTTTATCATAATAGATAAACAGATTTTACAGAATTTTCTTTTCACACTTTTTTCTGCCTCTATCCAATAATGTTTTCACCACACAAAAAAAGTCCGAATTGGAGAAAAAAAAAAAAAAAAATTCCCCAAAACAAGCGTGAACGCGGTTGGACATAAACCAAGGGACCAATTCAGCATTAACTCACATTGTGAATCGTCCTCACCTCTAAAATCATAATTTTTAGGAGAATCCCCTCCCAAATCTTGAAAAGATTATAACAAGGAGTGAATGTTTAAATTTTCAGCCCTCTAGCTCCATTGATGTGACTTGGTACTTGCAAATCTTTCATACATATATAAATAGCCAGGCAGATTCTTTTAAAACTGAGAAAAAACCCAATGTGAACTACGTTAGCAAATTTGGTTGATTGTTTTAATGATACGAACCAAGCGTTGGTAAAGTATTCTGCCTTGTTGAGAGTTTATGGTATATTTTTCTTTTAAATTCTAAACTCCGCAGATAGAACATGTCTGGTTATTTACCCAATAGAAACCGTCACATAACCAACGTCTTTTTTGAAGGGATGATCAATTAAAAACTTGGAAGAAAGAGTTGATCAGTGAGTGAGTTATTTCTCACGTCTTTTATTGAATCACTAAAAAACGCAACTGGGAACAAATTAGACACCAATTTAGTTTAAACGTACGTTGTAGATTGCACCCACCCCATCCCACCAAAAAAATCTATTTGGGGGGAGAATTAGAAAAAAAGAACGTTTTTCTATACATAAAAAGTGAATTTTCAGCCCTCTAGCTATGTTGGTGTAGCCTGTACGTTCAGTGCATACATACGTGCATAACCAGTCAGATAGCAAGCAAGACTAACTTAAAAACTGAAAAAAAACAAACTACTTTGACGATATTGGTGACAGTTGTGGTTAACAGTTTCTAACGTGGGGAAGGGCAGAGAGCAAAATGGCTGACGATAAATAAAAAGAAACTCTCATAAAGAGGATTAAACTGAGAATAAAAGAAGAAACGCGGGTAACCAAGTAAATAAAGAGACAGATGAATAGTCTGTTTGTTTATCTATCTAATAAAAAAAAGCTCCGACGGTCGTCTCTGTAAGCAATTTGTATTAAAAATACATATTCACCATTAAAATACAAATTAATTCAAGTCATAAAAATGTATGAAACTCAAAAAACTTACACGCTTATCAGTACAGAAAGAACATTTACTAAATTCATTCTATTTATTTATTTTTCTTAAATTCTTCTGTATATTTTCGGCTAGTAACTCCCAAAATTGCCGCCTTAATTTGTTTTCTGTCCCAGATGTTGAGGATGAATATGAATGAGAGAAACTATGAAAAATGTGGTTTCATAGAGAAAGATGTTTTATTTTATTGGTGATGTTTTTCATCGAAAATAAACAAAATGTTTTAATCGCGCAAGAATGTCCCAAAAGGAAACTTTGTGTTTCTAAAAAAGTTTGTCAAATCCTGACGGAATCGTTAGAAATTCTGGAATGGGGAAATTCCACGGATTGTTTGCATATTTTGTTTGATTTGAATTGTTTGGGTTGGGGGACAGAATGAAGTGCGAAAAGAAAAAAAGAAAGAAAGAAAGAAAGAAAGAAGGAGTGTCAAATAACGAAGGAAAGACGGAAAGAAAAAGAAACCCTCGAAGAAGCATAAGAAAAAGGTAGAAGGAACGAAAAAAGTGAATGATCAAAGGACTCGTCATCGCGGGCAATAATTGAGCAACCGTAGCGTCAAAATTTGAAGTCACGTGAATGAAAATTCTATTGAAGAATGAATATGATCAGAATGAACTCTAATTATGACATCAAAATTAAAGTAATAACCATATAGAAACATCTAGATTCAAGAGATTTTGTTATAAAAATGTATTTATCTATTATAACAAAATAAGCATGTATCAATTCATATGATTATATCTCGTTAATTACTAAGTCTTGTCGATTTAGATCATTCAGTGAAACAGCCTGCTTAAACCACCAGTTAGTCGTGAGTTCAAATCCTGGTTTTGCACGTGGGTTTCACGAGCCTCATTTTGACGAAGATTGTTTTTGCTGTTCTTGTTACGGTAGGACAACAAAATCAACTCCAGACTTTTTACTGCTGCTCGGTTAAAGAGGATTGGGAGAGAAAGAGTGAAAAATAACAGAGGAAAAAGAAAGAAGTATTGTCATTTCGAGAAAAAAAGACTTTAGAATTAGAGGAAGAAAAGAGAAAAAAATAAAGAACGAATAAGTTTTGTAAATTTTAAAAGAGAAAGATTTTTAAATCAACGAAAGAAAAAGAGAAAAAGGAGAGAAGGAAAATAAAGAAGGAAAAAAACTAATTTAATTTTGAAAAGAAAGATTTTAAGAGAAAAAGTGAGAAAGAAACGAAGGAAAGAAAGAGAAAGAAGAATTATTGTTGATTTTAATAAAGAAAATATCTTGAATTGAAGAAAGAAAAAAAGGAAAAAGAAAAAAGTAAATGAAGAAGGAAAACAGAGGAAAAAAAGGAAAATGTATTGTTAGTTTTGAAAAGAAAGATTTTAAAATAGAGAGTGATGGAAAATGGAAAGAAAGAAAAACGAAAGGAAATGAAAGGAAAAGTATCGTTAATTTTAATTAGTTTATCATTCATCGAAATCAATAAAGAAAAAACAGCTTTCGTTACTCACTCAATAGAGACCATCACGTCTCCAACGCTTTTGGCAGCATATCGTATTTGGGATGATCAATTGAAACATTGGGAGAAACAGGGTTAATGGAAAAATTACTTCTCTCGCTTTTTGTTGGGCTATGATCACTAAAAAAGTTCAATTTTTCAAGAAGTAATCATGAACGTTGCAGAGCACAAATGAGTGCCCAATTTAGCATAAACTACATTGCAAACCGACCCCTCTCTTAAAACCTATTATAGACGTTTTGTAGATATAAAGAGTGAATATTTAAATATACTTTCGTTTTATTTCTTATTCCATTAATGCAGTTTGTAGACATGATACGTACATATATACATATATACCTACATATATAGCTAGACCAACTTGAAAACTTGAGAAATCTATGTTGACAGTTTTAATGACAGTTTCGTTCGATTATTTCTGATACTTAGGGCGATACCATCTGGGTGTATTCAAGACGAACCAGTTGAATCCTTTTAGTAAACACAAAAGCTGCATGAAGTATAATTTCAGTTGAGCAAACTTTTGTTAAAATCACAAGACAGAGGATTTTAATTGCTCCGCCCGAATAATCATTTATTTCTCTTGGTACAACTTTATCGGTTGCTGGCACCTTCTTTTAATTTAGTTTTTTTTTTTTAATCTTGGCAACTAGCTTAAATTATAACTAAAAACCGTCCAGGTAAAATAAAAAAAAAATCCAATTCAATTTTGTAGAAAGGCACGCCTTATTGTAAGAAAGAAGTGATTAAACTCTGGAATGGATCCGGGGATTATTTTCTCATTGAGAGATAAGCTTGCATTTTTTTGTATATTTCAGTATTCGCTCCTGACTATACACACGATATTTCCGAAAGTTTTCAGAGGATTCCAATGGGATTTAGTGGAAAAGTAGACTCTATCGGTTGCTGGCACATTCTTTTTATTTAGTTTCTCGCGTAGAATCTTGGCAACTAGCTTAAATTATAACTAAAAACCATCCAGGTAAAGTAAAAAATATCCAATTAAATTTTGTAGAAAGGCACGCCTTATTGTAAGGAAGAAGTGATTAAACTCTGGGATGGATCCGGGAATTATTTTCTCATTGAGAGATAAGTTTGCATTTTTTTGTACATTTCAGTATTCGCTCCTGACTATCCACACGATATTTCCAAAAGTTTTCAATGAGATTTAGGGGAAAGGTAGGTTACGGAAGGAATGATTAAATTTGGGGGCTGATCCATGCTCACCAACTTTGTCATAATTGGAGGAAATATTCATCCACTGTCATTCATTTTGAATTTCAAAATGGTCGCTGTCTAGGTTTGTTGGAGAACTAGCAACAATTTTTTTCTCTACCTGGATATTTTTTTCTTTGTTTATTCAGATACGATTTAACCTTGCTGCCAAAATTCTGCACCCAACTCCCAATTACCGATAGACAATACAGTATACACACATACACATGACATATTTGGGATTCTGGCAAATAGCCTGGCTCAAGAAACAGAACATAAAAGAACTGCTGGTTGTAAGGAAACGTTATTACTGAGGGGTCATGCTGAAAACATAAAACAGAATATTGTCTGAGCGTTCAGGATGTCATCCAACGAAATTCTGCCTTTGATCAAAGTGTAGTATTTGCTTGCAGTTCATTCTTCTGTAGTTTTGCACCGGTGCAATACAGTGGCTATTGATGGCTTACTGGAACTCTGCATTGCTAAGCTTAAAAAGCCAAGGATTTGTCCTGTGTCCACCCCACTTGACCTTGCCCGGTTTCGAGGGATCATTATGCTCTGGGGCAGTACCTTCCCATTGCACTAAAAAGAAAGGGTTGGGCTTGCACTGACGCTTTCGCAACACCAGTTGCAAAGGCTATTTTTTATAGGTCCGCGTACATGGACCCCACATTAAACCGATCTTGTGTCACATCTTGCTCTCGTGGGGAAGCAAATAAATACAGATCAGTGTAGTATCAGGGTGTTCTACCTTGAATCAAATGGTCAATCCTGACACTTCTACCTGGGATAAAAGTGTAGCTATATGGCATTTGGACAGGGATGATGGTGTAGTATCTGTTCCTATGCCGTGTTCTTGTCTTTGGTCAGGACACAGAATAAAGAAGGCGAACATCATGCATGCAAATCCGACCCTGGAGTAGCCCGTTTCTATTGCACTGTAAGGAAGGTGTTTTGACGCTTTTATGACCCTACGAGCGCCGTTTGAAGTTTAAACCCTTGCCCACAACTACACGAGTTGAACAAGTATATCTACATGCCACTCGGAAAGTATTACACACACACACACACACACACACACACACACACACACACACATATATATATATATATATATATATATATATATATATATATATATATATGTATATATATATATATATATCGTGTTTTTGTGCTCTTCCAACTCTGGAATGGAGCACTCTGGTGGATGGGGAATTATGCATTTGTAGATATATTGCTAAATTTAGTCCTGCTGACCGTCCAGTTCAGCGTAGGGCTGGGGGGAGATATCAGCCTCTGGGTCTTAAGCGAAGGTTTCGATCCAACCTTGAAGTACTTGAAAGGATATTGAATAGTTTACTGCCACACTGAAGAGTGGGATTACAACGAAACAGCTCTCAGCGGATGACATAATTATATGTTTATACAGTTCACAAAGCTTCAAACATTAATTATTTTTCTGTCACTCATTTCTCAATATCTATTTATGTAAATTTTTCAGTGTATACATATCTTCAGAAACTTTATTAGCATAAGGCTATGTGCATTTCACCTTGTTTCAATTGTTGTCTCCAGGAGTTCTTTTAGATAAAGCAGATTTGAACAGTGATTAAACAGAAAAAGAGAATTCTGAGATAACAATTGGCAGAAGAGCATTTGGTATAAATAGAGACAAACTGAAAATTAAGCCAATTTGCTTAATACGTAAAGTATAAAATCAATGCAAAATACCAGTTATAACGCACTGATGTGCAATCTTGAATCTTGCCAAACTGACATTACCAGCTGCTGTTTAGCTGAGTGGTAAGAGCATTGCTATTTTGGTGCCGCTACCCTATTGGTCACAGGTTCAAATACTACAGCAGCCCCATTTTCATCATTCTACTTAGCAGTGTTGGCCAAATGATACATCCACTGTGTACAAACAGGAAATCATTTCAAAAAGAGTTTCAAAGTTATATAACACATTTATGATTATATCTGTTGGATATATCTATTTCTTTATAATGTATTAATCTGCATTAAGAAACAAATAGAGCTGATATGGACAGTGGATAACCAAAACTGAGAATTTGAAGATAAAGCAGTTGTTCAAGATTTTGCATAGTAGGCAAATGTTTAGCTCAATGGTAAGAGCGACATTTCTTTAAAGCGGCTACCTATCGGTCGCAGGTTTGTGTTCTTTCTCTCCCTATATATATATATATATATATATATATATATATATATATATATATACTTAATGTTTCGGAGAGAAAACACTCGACACTTGTTTTTTAGTTCATCCATTTACCAAGAGTGGCTGATTATTTCTAGTTTTAATGTAATCATTTTTAAAACGTCTGTTAGCACACATTATTCAAAATTAACCTAAATCGATTTCTTCCTTGGATTTCGCTAATGAAAAGAATGACAAAACGATATCGTCACGAGAATGACAGACAAATTATTGAACATTCCTAATTCAGTTTTTCATTTGTCATTCTCGAGTTCTTGAGGTTAAATTTTATCACTTATAGAAGATAAGGTTAATATCATGATGTGTCAACTTTCAATTTTGAATTAGATTAAAATTTTTATATTTTTATATATCAAATAAAAGAAAGTAAATGTTGAATTCATATTACTATGAAATAAAATTCTACAAGAAAGAATAAACATTATTATATCATATTATGCTGTCATTCACTTGAGTAATAAAAAGATCTTTCATAACGTATTATTATTAGTATTCGAAATTTGTCTTGTATTAATATCATTGATATTAAAAAGGTGAAGTAATTAAGTGAATAGATAAATCAATAGAATTTGTGGTTATTATTCCTATATTCAATATCATTAGTTTTAATTAAATTTTATCCAAGAAACTTACAAAAGCAACCGAAAACCAATTCAGAATTGCACAAAGAGCCATAGAAAAAGCAATGTTAGGAATAAGTCTTGACGATAAAAAAAATCAACAGAGAGGACCACGGTGAAGGATATCATACAAATAATTAAGCTACAAAGGTAGAGATGGGCTGGACACTTAGCAAGAAACAGAACAACAGATGGAGCAAAAATTTAACCAAGTGGTACTCCTAGCACAGGAAATACAGTAGTATTTTATAGACACTAGAGAGATGAGATGTCAGTGGTTAACGCAATCACGGTTGTCATTGATGGAAATGGGAAAAGATTTTTGTCAAGTAGTGGACATAATCGATGGTTATATATATACAGCGTCATTAATTTTGAAAGTTGGGTTATTTATAAAGAAAGTCTCCGATATCAGGGGTAGAATATATGCAAATCTAGACAGCACAGATAGAAATTAACACTTCTAGGTAACACCGAGTTTCACGCTTCCGCAATCTTCAGACTACACACACACACACACACATATATATATATATACATATACACACAAATATATATATATATATATATATATATATATTGTCTAGAAAGCTCCACAGCTCATCTGTATTACGTAATTAAAGTAATTTGTTCGTCGCTTTTTTTATGTTTTACAAATAATTTGATATCATGATACTATGTATGAATTTTCTCTTGTTGCAATTATCAGTTGTTTAACCATGTAACGGTTTTGGGGATTTCAAAATCAAAACTGTCATATCACCATGCTTTCCAGCAATGTTAATCAAACACCATCTCCCCTTAGGCTACGATTCAGATACATAGCTTTATTTTATTATTTCTGGGATCGTACCATATTACATTTAGTTTGTTATTTTATATAGGGTATCATCATAATGTATTGTGTATGGATGCTATTTTATACTACACATCATTTAATATTTTTCAACACGGCTTTCTTCTGTAGGTTACTAAAAAAACGAATTTGACAAGGAGAGATCAATAAGTACGATAACAGACGTGAATATTTTTTCGTATCACTTCTATTGAGTGTTCACTTACTAACACACACACACACACACATATGTATATATATATATATATATATATATATATATAATTTATAATTGAGTCATCCACAGACAGCTGTTTTATTGTATTACAACTCTCCAGTGTAGCTATAGACTATCTATCATCCCACCCAGTACCCCGCAGTAGGATAGAAACCTTCGCTTCAAACAAAGAGGCTGGCAAATTACCCTTACCCTACACAGAACTGGATGGTCAGTAAGACTGAATTTAAGCGATATATTTACTTACATACAACTCCCCATCCAACAGAATGCTCCATACCGGAGTTGGAAGATTGTTGCTATGTAGCTGATAATGAACGAAATGCCTGACTCAAAAGGTGCTAAATCCAGAACCAGGGAGCGTTGATTATAATTATGATTAATAATTATATATATATATATATATATATATATATATATATATATATATATATATATATATATATATCATTACCATCATCAGCTGTTACGAGTCCCATTATCAGCTGTTACAAGTCTCATCTCCTTTCTCGTTTCTTCACCTTGTGCCAGATGTTCCCCTACAGCGTTTACTGTCTAGCAAACACCATCGGTTCAACTGTTGCCTCATCTCTTCCCCTTCATTTCTCCTTCTTGCTGAGTGCCCTGTCCATCTCAATTTTCATTACTTAATTACTTGTACGGCATCCCCTACCCTGGTCCTCCCTCGAATCCATGTTGATCTTTTTCCACCAGAGTAATTCCTAACATTGCTCTTTCTATTACCCTCTCTGCTATTATCAGTTTGTTTTCTAGTGTTGTTTTTTTTTCAGTTTCCAGGTCTTGCACCGGTACGTTATTGCTGGTATTAAGCATCAATTTTATACTTCATGTTTTAAGCATATTGGCCATTTATTTTTCTCTACGTCTCTATTTATACGAAAGGCTTTCCCACCAATCGTTAAGCGCCGTTTATTCCATACGGGTACAAATTGCATTTTATATATATGGATGGATATTTCTCTTAATCTGCCTGAAACAAAACCATAAAAATATCGAATTCAAAGAATCAATCGATAATTTCGATTAAAATTAAATCTGTTCAATTGCAGAGAAATCCTTGGAACGTCGGATCGAATTTGCCTGATTTCTTTCTTGTATTAGAAATTTAATCTTTTAAAAACATTTCATATCCTTCTCAGGAGCTTTTATCTCTCTTTTTTTCCCTCCATCAAAATTAGTTAAGAAAGAAATCATGAAAACAGTTCTGGTTAGTCTCTCAATAGAAACCATCACATGACCCACGTTATTTTATTGCATGGTGTGTTTGGGGTGATCAAAATGACTATGTATGAATCAATAACTTCTCTCACCTTTCATAATGCGATGATCAAAGAAAGAAAGTACTAAATAGGTGTTTTCGTTTCGTGTATATGTATAGGGGATTCATTTTCCAATTTAGATTCATACAAAATAAGTCTCTTGGTCTGTGTAATACCTGTTTTTTTTTAAATTCTGAGTTTCAAGTGATAACTACCTAACAAAAGGCGAGAGAAGTATCTCATTCATTGATCATCTTTGTCCCATTTTTAATTAATCACCCCCAACCAAGCATGCTGCCGAAAGATGTCGGTTATGTAACAGTTTCTACTAAGAGACGTACCAGACCTGTCATCATTTTTTGTCAGAGGAAGCATTGTTAATCATCATTAGTTTTTTTTATTCGTATTTGTTTCGTCTTATGTTTTGTTGCTTTTTATTGCAACCGACCCCGACCTTCATTTTACGGCAATGAGTAAACAGGATCAGAAATGGAGGATGAGCCCTCGATGAATCTCGAACTTTCGTCCTCTTGACCTATTTGTCTGCACAAGCTGCTCTGCCGCTTGAGCTACTAGAACCTTTGGGATAGGCAGAAGATAAAATTTACCACTGAAACCTATTCGTCCATTCATCGTTTTTTTCAAATCGTTGGGCGTCTTTTTTTAACATTTTTTCTTACCTGATTCTCATTTGTAGCTCAAGCGGCAGAGAAGCTGGTACTGGAGAACCAGAGCTTCCCGATGCAAAAAGAATGGGAGTTCGATACTCACCGAAAGTCTTGACCTTTTCTTCATCCTCTTTACTTGCTGTCGTAGACTGAAGGTCAAAGTCAGTCAGGATAAAATGAAACAAAGGTTAAGATGAGATGAATATTGTTCAACAAGCCTGGCTACTCTTTCTTCTATTCGGACTGAAGATAATGACTACAACTTTTGACTTGTACATGAATGAATTGCTTGATTACACGAACAAATATTTCAAGTATTTTTTTTTTTACGGGAACAGGACCTCAGACGGAAAGGCCTGTACGCAGCATATCCACTCGGTCTGCGCAACGAAGTTTTAAGGCAAAATTCGACGTGTGCAGGGTCTATCCCACCTTTTGAAACAAATATTTGCATCCTATTGTTCGTTGAGTTGGTAAGAGTAGGAGTAAGGTCCCTAGGTCGTACGTTTGACAAGAGCTTCCTTCTCCTGACAGCTAAGGTAAACAAAAGTCGACTCCAGACCTGAACTTGAGTTTTACAAAAATATATAGTGGTCTACAAAAGACATAACGTACACATTGAAGACTTCTACCATTTTCTGTACGATGTATTGTAACGAGCGGGAACTAAAGATACCAACTTGCAAATGCCAGCGTCAAAAAACAAAACACGTATGTATTTGAGTTTCCATGGAACGATTTTCTAAGAAAAAATGATTGCGATTTTATTTCAATTCAAGAGTACATAGAATGGTCGATAAGAGGTTTTTCCATCACCAGAATTTTTACCCCTCAAGAAAATCATACGATAGATTACATAAGTATAGTAACTTGATACGGATTGGTATCAGACCATCTATACAGCGAGATCAAATATTAACTTGCCTATCTTTGCTATACGAAGTCTCTCCTGACATGGATTTCTTTTTCATATAACGGACTCGATAATCAGAAGAATCCACAAATATATTTTGATCTTTGTATTTTTTGTAAAAGATATTGAATTCGTTTATCGCAATAGTGCATAGTTTGAAACTGTGAATAGAAAGTATTTTTTCCAGCAAGATATCACACAGTATGCTCAAAGTGTCAATTGTTAAGACAAGCTAACTAATAAAATCGTATTATTCATTATCAGAGTAGATATTTTACCTGTAAAAATTATTTTCTGATGCTGTGATCCAGTTTTTAAAGGGCTGGTATGAATCCTTGAAACGTCGGATCGATTTCGCCTGATTTCTTTTCTCCATTTGAATTTAATCTTTTAAAAACATCTCATTTCCTTATTGGGGGTCCTTCTCTCGGCTTTTTCAGTCAAATTAAATTCACCTTTCTGAATTTTATACAAAAACGAAATCATTTTTCTCTGTTAGCGTTCGAAAAGACACCAACCGTGAAAGGTGGTAGTGCTTCGGGTGAACGGTTCAGTAACGTTTCGTTTTATTCTAAGTGAATGAACATCTGGAAAAATCCAGTGTTTTTTTTGCTTTTTTTTAGAAAATCCTCTTACTTTTATTAGAGTTAAAAACCTGGAAATTCTTTTAAATTAGCAAAAACCTTGACATGTTCACACACAAACGCATACACACATACACTCATAATATATAGATATCTTATAGTAATGATTCCTTGTTTTCTTGCAAGTGACTGGATCTTTTGTTTCAGTGAATATAGATGATTTTCAAAAGATAAAGCGCTTTCAGCAGCACTATCTACCATTTTCAGGGCCAAAGTGGAGTTGTACTGCTCAATATCATGGAAGAATTGTATCTTTTCAGTATTCAAATTTCATCATTGAATTCGGTGTTTGTCTCTTTGTCTCTGTCTCTGTCTCTGTCTCTCTCTCTGAATGTCTCTGTCTCTGTCGGTCTGTCTGTATCTCATATATATATATATATATATATATATATATATATATATATATATAATGATGCGAGATTATTAGTTGCATTAGATTTATTTCACAACTTAGTTTCTTATGAACAGCTAAAAGCGGCCATCATCATCATCATCATCATCATCATCATCATCATCATCATCATCATCATCATCATCATCATCACCACCATCATCAATCTTTCAGCGTTCGTCGTTGGACATAGACCTTCCCCAGGATTCGCCACATTACTCCATCATGGGTGTCGCAGACTCAGTATTTTCTTAATTTGTCTAGTTCATCTCTCCACCTTGTGTTCTGTCGGTCTCAGCTTCTCATGTGATCTCTTGGGATCTGTGTTGTGAGATGTGATGTCGATCGGTTATCTGTCATTCTTGCAACATGGCCTGCCCATTGCCATTTGAGTTTTTTAATCTCGATCTCCATCTCTCCATGTAAGGTTGGGCATGATTTTCTCATGCGCACGTTGCATACTTCTCTGTTTGCGAGTCTGTCACTTGGTTAGGTTCCATGTTTCAGCTTCATAAGTGACTCTAGGGAGAATGCAATGGTTGTATACTCTTCTTTTTAGGATTATTGGGAACATCTGGTTTTTGAAAGTTGAGCTTGCTCTGCCAAAGGCTTGCCATCCTTGGGTGACTCTTGATTTCCTCCTCTTTTGAGGATCTCAGGGAGATTCGTTGTAAATCCAATTCTTTTTTATATTATATAAATATATATATAAAGATATAAATTGCAACAATATACATAGAAATACACACACACACACACACACACACACACACACACACACACACACACATATATATATATATATACATATATATATATATTTTAAATTCCAAAAGAGTTTAGTGCTTAAACCCTGACAAATATATCAAAACCGAGATAAGAATAAATTATGGGTCGTTGCCATCACTTCTATCCTAGTAACCTATATGTATGCATCTGGCTATGTATGTATGTATGTATGTATGTATGTATGTATGTGTCACGTGTACAAACTGAACCAATGAAGCTAGAGGGCTGAAAACTCAAGTATTCACTACTTATTATTTCTAAGAAAAACTTTTCTTTTTTTTTCCTTTTTTTCAATACCCCCCAGTAAGATGAGTTTTCGGTAGCGGACTCAAGTTACAATGTAAGTATATCCTAAATCACTCCCGTAGTTTATATCCGTCATTATGAATAGACCAGAAATGTTCAGGGTCGGCTTCCAGGACAATTGATGTGGCAACCACCCAAGATCAATTTTTATCTCTTTATTTTTAAATCAATTTTTACTTATTTGGTAAATTTCAAGCTGTACGTATTTTTGTTAAAATATTTCATTTCATCTTAGATCGGGGGTTTGTTAAGAAACTTTTCTTTCTTTCTCCAACCATATGAATTCACCATTGAGCTTTTAGTGTCCCTAATACTTTTTAAACTTGTCAAGTTTGTCCAGCCATCTTATATTCTGCCAGTCTTGGTTTAGCAAGAGACCTTTGGGGATCCACGTTGTGAATCGTGTCCAGCATTTGACCACCATTCTTGCAACATGTTCAGTCCATTGCCATTTGAGTTTTTAATGGATTCTATGAAGTCTTGGACTCCTGTCTTTTTAAAAATATAATGTGCTGTCTTGTGATCTCTTCGTTTGATATTTAGCATGGTTCTTTCATGTGCACGTTGGATGGTTCACAGTTTGAGGGTCAGTCTCTTGGTTAGGTTTTATCTTTCTTAATCATCATGCTTTTAGCGTCCGTCGTTTGACATAAACTTTTGACAAGATTCGTCAGAACTCTCTATCATGAGCGACGCAGAGCCATTACTTCCAGAATTCCTCTCGTTCGTCAGACCATCCGATCTTTCAGGACTAATTGGATTTTTTTTCAAATTCTTGAACTCTGGGCTCGCTCTATAAAAAAAACTTGCCAAGCTAGGAAGATTATCCGCTTGTTTTTTTCTGTGGGGGATTTCATGGAGATCTGCTATCCAAAGTAGATACAGAGGTCTATTTATTTCAGCTCTACGATTTTGATCGTTTAGTCTTTATCCTCACTAGTTTGTTGTATAGGACATTTTATTTACTGAAGTCCATGTAGAACCTATCCAAGGGACAGACTCGCAAACTGAGAAGCATGCAACACCCACATGAGAGAATCATGCTAAACCTTACATGGAGAGATCACAAGACAGTCCTGTGTATCTGGAAGAAAATGGGAGTTCTAAACATCATACAATCTATTAGAAAACTTAAATGGTAATGGGTAGTAATGTTGCAAGAATAACTGACAACTAATGGACATCACAACTCACAATATAGATCCCTAGAAATAACATGCCAAACTGAAGCCGATAGAATACAAGATGGAGAGATGAACTGGATAAATTTAGAAAATACTCGCTCTACAACGCCTATGATAGATAAATGTGGCGGATCCTGGGTAAAGGTCTATGTCCAACGACAGACGTTAAAAGACTGATGATGACGATGATGTGGGGGCAAACTTTTTTGCTTCCTCCACAGAAGTAAGCGCTGAGTTGAAAAGCTGAAAAAATTGGCAACATCCTCGGTCTTCCTCTGATCTTGATAATGACCAGGAGCTTCGATCACAAACATTCAAACAATATTTACACTCGATTTGTGTAGGGGGTTGGGACACACTGAATCAGTATATTTTTCACGAATTCGAATATACAACTCCTTTTTTCAATGTCAACACATCTACCATCTTACTCTGTGAGTGACTCAAGTGCTTGATCATTGTTGTACAGGGTTCAAACCAAGAGACCAAATCTTTAACAAAAAGTAATTTCCAGGGATACTTTTACTTTCATTATAGAGCCATGGCTATTCAGAATCTCCTTATTGTGAAATACGAAGGATAGTGTTTTATTTCTTGTCTAAACTGTATTCATTGTACTTGCTCTTTAGAAAGATTTAAGGTTATCTCCCTTGATGGTTTGTGAAGAAAAGCAGGAAAGAGTGAATCAGGACCCAGGGATCACTCTTGGGAGTGGGCCACTTCAATTCTTTTGATTGAAATTGATCCAGTCAATTCATTTCATTTACTAAAAGAGCATTTTAATCTTACTCTCGCAAAATTCTGTCTTCTGTCCTTGAAAATCCAAACAATGTGTGTATCATCATCCTCCTCATCATCATCATCAGTCTTTTAACGTCCGTCGTTGGACACAGACCTTCCCCAGGATTTGCCACACTTCTCTATCATGGGCGTCGTGGAGCCAGTACTTCCTAAACTTGTCTAGCTTGTCCCTCCATCTAATACTTTGCCTGCCTTGGTTGCGCATGTGATCTCGGGGGATCCATGTCATGAGTCGTGATGTCCATCGGTTGTTTGCCATTCTTGCAACATGGCCAACCCACTGCCATTTGAGATTTTTAATGGATTCTATGATGTCCCTGACTCTTGTCTCTTTTCGGATGTACAGTGCTGTCATGTGGTCTCTCCATGTGAGGCCCAGCATTATTCTTTCGTGCCCACGTTGCATGGTTCTCAATTTGTGGATTTGTCTCTTGGTTAGGTTCCATGTTTCAGCACCATAAATGATTATCGGGAGGAAGCATTGGTTATACACCCTTCTTTTTAGGATAAGTGGGATCTTCTTATTTTTGAAGGATGATCTTGCTCAGCTAAAGGCTTGCCAACCCAGTGTGAATCTTCGCTTGATTTCTTCTTCTTTTGAGGGTCTAGGCCAAGTGATACATTCACCGTTTAATGACGGGAGATCATTTCAAGCGTCCCAATATGATATAAAGCAATTCATAATATTTTTTTCGGATCGTATATCCATTTCTTAATAACATTATTGTTGCATATAAAGAAACAAATAGAATAGATATTGAAAATGAATCAACAAATTGAGAATTTAGGCTTGAATCAGTTTTTCCGTTACCGGCGACTGTTTTGTTCAATGGTAAGAGCATCGCTACGTTGGAGTGGCTACCCTATCAGTCGCAGGTTTGATTCCTGTAGCAGCTCAATTTTCTTTGATTGTTATTTCTATTTATGTTACCTAAGCCAAACGATACCTCCACCGTCAAATAACGGAAGACGAATTTAAATAAGAGTTTAAATAATATTTATTATCATATTCATATATATATATATATATATATATATATATATATATATATATATATATATATATATATATTTATATATATATTATTGTGTCATCCACAGACAGCTGTTTCGATGTATTACATCCCTTCAGTGTGGCTATAGACTTTATCCCATCCAGTACCGCAAGGCAGAATTGAAACCCTCACGATATCCTACCTATATATATATATATATATATATATATATATATATATATATATATATATAACTAGTTAATTCATAATGAATTACGTTGCATATCTTATCATATTTTTCTGATGCAATGATTATTTATCTAACTGAGGATCAACTTGAAAACTCAATTGGAAGGAATTTTTTTTATTTTAGACACTAACATTTACAAATGTTGTTAAATGCTGTCAAAAATTGTATAAACAACGTCACAGTTTTTAAACGGAGTCTGGTTTCTTTCCTGGTTTTCTTATTAACTTACCTTTCACCTGTTGACGTAACGCAGGCAGGTTGTTTCCCTTCTCCTTTGCCGTCCTGAAATTTGGAAGAAAAATTGGACGCGCCTCGATTGACTTCAGGGTAAAGCGAGTTGATTAACAGGTGTCTTATCTTTCGCCCCGTAAATATGTAAGTATGTAAGTAAAATAAAAAAAAAAACATACTGACGCAGTCTTTAGTGGAAAATCACTTTGTTCTCGGAGTCAGAGCGTTTGCAGGCGATTGGTAAAAGAGGACGTTGGTGTTGAAACAAAATTGGTATTTACAGAAGTTGGTAATTGGTAGTTATTTATGTTGTCAGGGAAAGGGTTTTTTGTATATTATTGTTTTTTTTGTGTGTTTGTGTGTGTATATGAGTATGTGTGTGTTTGTGGGCGTGTGTGTTGTGCTTGTGTCTGTGTATAAGCATGTTTCTGTGTGTATGTATGTGTATATATATGTATACGTGTATGTTTAACAATGCAACTTTGTAGGTGTTTTTGTGTGCATACGTCTGTGTATGTATGTGTGTGTGTGTGTGTGTGTGTGTATAATAGTGCAAGTCTGTATGTGTTTGTGTGTGTATCTATGTGTGCATGTATGTGTAGCAATGCAGTTTTGTACGTGTTTGCAGTTTTGTATTTTATGTGTGTATGTATGTACTTATATATGTGCGTGTGTTAAATGACACAGCTTCGATATTTGTTTGTAAGTGCATATATATATATATATATATATATATATATATATATATATATATATATATATATATATATGAGTGTGCATGCGTGTTTAACAATGCAATTTCGTATGCGTGTGTGGTTTCGAGTTTTGTGTGTGTATGTATATGTATACGTGCATGTATGTATGTATGTATGTAAATTTAATAACGCAAGTTCTTATGCGTTTGTATGTATATATATGTATGTGTTTGCGTTTAATAACACAAGGTCGTGTGTGCTTGTGTGTGAGTGTATGTATGTACCTATGAGTATTTCATAACGCATGTATGGTTAACCACGTGCGTATAACGATGAAACTTCGTATGTATATGTGGTTTCCTTTTATGTGTGTGTATGTGTGTGAGTATTTGTGTATGCAAGAGTGTACGTGTATTTGATAACACAGATTCATTTGTCCATGTGTGTGTAGGCATGTGTGTGTTTTGTGTCTCTGTATGTATATGCACATGCATGTGTGTATGTGTGTTTATGCATGTGGTAGTGAGTGTGCATATGTATGCGTGTTGGTAAACAATTCATCTTCTTATGAGAGCACTGCAATTTTTTTTATCGTTTCCACAATTCCAACACTGATTTGTCAAAATGTTTGTTTCAATAGGAATGGCCTTTCTCTTTGTAGCCGCTTCGTTTTTATCCATTCCGTTTTTTCCTCTTTTTTCTGCGGTTGGCTTTTCTCAGATGAATTTCTATTCCATTTTCCTGGCGATTTAAAATCGAAACAAAACATCATTCCATTCATCTAACTGGTCGTTCTTTCTGTTCTTATAAATATGCGATGCTCTTCAAACTCTGGAATGGTGCACTCTAGTGAATGGGGAATTGTGCGTAAGTAAATATATATCGCTTAATTCGGTCCAACTGACCGACGTAGGGCTGGGGTAGAGCATCTCCCTTTGGGTCTGGAGCGAAGGTTTCGACCCTACCTAACAGCAGGGATACTGAACTGTCTATTGCCATACTGAAGAGTTGTAATACAACAAAACTGCTGTCTGCAAATGAAACAATTATCATATATATATATATATATGTGTGTGTGTGTGTGTACATATATTATTGTGTCATCCACAGACAGCTGTTTCGATGTATTACAGCTCTTTAGTGTGGCTATAGATTTTCCATTATCCATCCATTACCACGATGAAGCTACGGAACTGGACGGTCAGTATGGCTGAATTTAAGCGATATATGATATTTACGGATAAATTCCCCATCTCCAGAGTGCTTTATTCCTATAGAAGAGCATTGCATAAACCTACAATGGATGAGTTACCTCACTTGAAGAGTGCTCAACCCTGAATAGAGGAGCATCAATTGTATAATACTGATATATATATATATATCTTCAGTCTTCTAACTTTCGTCTTTAGACCTTTCCTAGGATTCACCTGACTTCTCTATCATGAATTTGTTTGGTTCGTCTCTCCATCTTGTATACTATAGACCTTGAGTTTTTCAATGGATACTGTGATGTCTCAGACTCCTATTTTCCCCTCTAATACACCGTGCTGTCTTGTGATCTCTCCATGTGAGGTTGAGTATGATTCTTATATATAAATATGTATATATATATATATATATATGTGTAACCTACGTAAGTGAGCTCTGATGAAAATTTGAATGATGTGTAATATGATCTCACATTCATGTACAATACATAATGATTATACACTATATAAAATAGCTAACTACATGAGAATGACATGGTCCTAAATATAATGAAATAAAGCTAAGTATTAAAATCAGGGCTTAAGGGGGAGGTGATGTTCTATCAGTACAGCAAAGAAGCCATGTTGATATAAACTGTTTTGTTTTTGAATCCCCGAAATGGTTATATGGTAAACAACTGATAATCTCCACAAGAGAAAATCACATGATACCATAACATTATATTCTGTGTGAAGCATGAGGACCACTGAACAAATTAAATGAATTACATCAAAAGATATTGGGAAATAATTGACTAAAATGAGAAATTTTGAGGAAAAAAGTTTTAATAGATAACATTTAAAGCTTCATATATACATATATAATCATTAATAATTGAATCATGTACAGATAGCTGTTTCCTTTGCATTACAACTTTTCAGCATTGCTATAGACTATATTCATTATCCCATCCGGTACCACGAGATAGGATCGAAACCTCCAGACCAAGAAGTTGGCATTTTACCTCTGCCCTACGCAGACCCGAACGGTGAGTAAGATTGAATTTAAGCGATATATTTACCTACGCACCATTCCCCATTATATTCATATATATACCATTCCCCAGTATATATATATATATATATATATATATATGTATATATATATATATATATATATATATATATATATATATATATATATATATATATATATATATATGACAGGAGTAAAATGCCAGCCACTGGGTCCGAAGCGAGGGTTTCGATCCTACTTTTCAATGCAACTGATATGTATTTAAAAAAATGGACATATTTTGTCAAACAGAATGACTTATAAATTACGTTATATTATATAGAAACTTATTCGAAATGATCACTCATCGTTACACGGTTAAATATCATTCAATTTAGACAGCGTAAATTGAATAAATAATTAAATAAAATGGGTTTGCTGAGGGAACTGAATCTGCCACCGATAGGGTAAGTACTTCAACGTAGTGATGCTTTTGCTGTTTATGGTTCATTCTGTCGGACCAAATATGTCCGTTTATTATGTGCATCACTGTTGTGTAGAAAGAAACGAATGGATCGAGAAAAAAACAAGATGAAAATTTGGGTTGAAAGCAGATAATTGGCCTTTGAATTATATATATATATATATATATATATATATATATATATATATATATATATATATATATATAGAGAGAGAGAGAGAGAGAGAGAGAGAGAGAGAAAGATGTAAAGGTGAATAATTATAAACCACATACACATATGAAGTTTCATTGTTATACATACACACTTAACGATAGACGCGTCATGAAATACTTACAGATCCATACTCTCACACACAAACACATACGACTTTGTGTTATAAAACCCATACACATACGTACACATACATGTACATAAAAACGCATACTAACTTAAGTTATTAAATTCACATACATACATACATACATACGTACATACATTCATACACGTACGCACATACATACATACATACATAAAACTTGAAACCACGTACGTATACGAAGTTGCAGTGTTAAATACGCATGCACACTCATATATATATATATATATATATATATATATATATATATATATATATATATATATGCACATGCAAACATATATGGCGTTGCGTCATTAAACACACACGCACACATATAAGTACATACATGCACATATAAAACACAAAACCAAATACACATACGAAACTGCATTTCTAAGCATACATGCTCACATATATACACACGCAAGCACGTACAGACTTGCATTATTGAACATACACACACACATACATACACACACACATACATAAACACACACATACATACACACACATACATACACACACATACATACACACTTGAGACATAAAGGTGAATAATTATAACTCTTGATAGGACGATATAGATTTGATGGTAACAGATAGGAGTAGACTTGAAGAAATAGATAGGTATAATCGGACACAGTAAGCTATTTCTGATAGATAGAACAATTTATATCTATCAGGATAGATATATATCCATCGTTGCTATCTAGATTATTATCATTTATTATTAATAAAAAGAGTTTTGAAAATTACACTTAAAATGACTTGAGAGCTGCTGATTGTACTGAATGCCCTTTTTTTACATTTGTTTTTCTGCTTCAAAAATTTGAAAAAAAAAGACAAAAAAGGTCTATTTATGAGTTGGATGAATATCTATTCATCCATCTATCTATATGTATATCAATCTATCTATCTCTATCCCTCTCTCTCTCTCTCTCTCTCTCTCTCTCTCTCTCTCTATATATATATATATATATATATATATATATATATATATATATATATATACCTGTTCCGTAGTAGGATATCGGCCTCCGGGTCCGATGTGAGGGTTTCAATTCTGCTTCGCTGTACTGGATGGGATAAAGTCAATAGCCACACTGAAGAGATGTAATACATCGAAACAGCTGTCTGTGGATGACACTATATATATATATACTAATAATTTTTTAAAATCTGATTATTTTTTCTGTTTTCTTTTCAACTGAGGTGTTTATCAATGTATTTCCGTTGGTTGATGACGAGGAGAATGGGATGAGCAAGTTGAGTGTAAACTCCGGCTGAGTTTGCACTCACTTTGCATAAATACCCTTAGGAAGGCCATGTATCCCCAATCCTCTCCAATATGTCATGGGCCAGCAGGGTAAGACCCATCACTTGCCTCCTCACTTGGGGAAGAAAGGCACCCTGTCTAACAACTTTGACAGGACTGGCCGAGCAGAAGTGGATTGTGGTAGATTGCTCAAGTAAAGGAAAGGAGAGTGGAAGAAGACCGATAAAAGTTATACGACCACCGTCTCTACCTCAGGTGTTGGAAGATTATTTTCTCCCTAATACGGAATATTTCACAAAATAACAACGGATCTGATATTCGCACCTCTTCTTGATTCAAAGATGTCTAGTAAGCTCTTGGAGATAGTTGGTCTTTTTGCTGCAACATGCAGCTGTAAAATGTCGAGAAGTTTAGTATCACGTATGGCAAGACCTTTTCTCTAAGTCGTTACTTCGCAAGAGAATTCTTTACTTTTTAAAAGGGATATAACGCTAACTCTACCTCGCAAATAACTTTCTTTGGTCTTGACTGGCTTCACAGTGAAACTTTGGAGCCTTGTCTTCCAGAAATTTCAAGATGTAAGCCATGGTACCTTCCATATATTCGTTGCTATCAACGAAGACATGAATGGTATCATAACAGATAGATCGATGGATGGAATAAATGATACTGGACGGATAGATAGATGAATAGATAGGTGAACGGAGGCGTATCTAAGGAAGGTCACAATGATTTGCAGTGATTAAGCAGACTTGTTAGAGGCATAAAATAAAAAAGCCTTTTGGGACCAACATTTATGTCACTTTGAACCAGGATCCGGTCGGAAACATACATCCTTAATTGAGGTCGAGCCGTGTGCATGATTTGCTATCGGCCTGTTTTCCAACATCGATGTACTGATGTTTATCTATCTATCTATCTAGCTTATATATATATATATATATATATATATATATATATATATATATATATATATATATATATATAAATATATATATACATACACACACACACAC
>OY735240.1:20553222-20593222 GCA_963457665.1 Thysanoteuthis rhombus | reverse complement strand
AGCGTTAACGGACATAAACCAAGAGACCAGTTTAGCATAAACTCATGTTGTAAACTGAAACCCCAGCAAAAACCTTATTTCACGGATAAGGAGTTTTGAAGAAGAAGTTTTTCGAGACGTAATAAAGGGTAATTGTTTAAATTTTCACTACTGTAGCTTCGTTGGAGCGGCCTGTACTCGCGATGGATAGTATTCTTAAATCTTTCTTTTTGCCTTTCTCTCTTTCTTTCTCTCTTTCCTCCTTTCATTGATTGATGACATAGGAATAGAATATGTCTCTCTCTCTTCCCTGCTATCTCAAACTTTTCATTGTTTAAACTTGACCGGAAGTCTGAACCTGTCATTGCTGTTAAGTAAGGAAAGTAACATCAACTCCGTAAGATTTCAACTCTATTATTCTGCTTGATCTTACTGTGATTCAAACGTTGTGTTTCCAGTAAGGAAAAGTAAGGTAGTTTGATGAGGGTAGAGAGAGAGAGAGAGAGAGAGAGAAAGAGAGAGAGAGAGAGAGAGAGAGAGAGAGAGAGAGAGAGAGAGAGAGGGGAATAGGTTGGGGCACAGAAAAGAAAGTTCGGTATTTGATAAAAAGGTTGGAAAAGAGAGTAGGAAGGTTTTCGTAAATTAGAATAATCTATGTTTATATAAAATTTACATAAAAACAGGGACGGGCAACGGTGATTGGAAAGGATAAGGGAGAGAATGAGAAGTTACTGGCAAAGATTGAATTAAAAGCAGAGGCACGGAATAAGTATACTTGATACCGATATGAATAGATGGCGACAGAGTAACTGACTGTGATATGTACTCACACACACACACACAAACACACACACACACACACACATATATATATATATATATATAGAGAGAGAGAGAGAGAGAGAGAGTGACAGAGAAAGAGAGAGGACTGAGTGAGTGAGTAAGTGATAGTCTGATATATTAACTTATCACTGTAAAAGATGACGGGTTTATCAGAGGAACTGAGAGATATTTTGTTTGATACTTTCTTTAAAAATATTCAAGTAAGTTACTTTCAGGTTGTTTCACCTAATTCTCGGCGCTTGAGCAGTTCCTATAAAGTAATTTTCATTGTTATGTCATATATCGAAGATAAATTAACTAATAGGTATATATATATATATATATATATATATATATATATATATATATATATAGTGTCATTCACAACTGTTTTTCAACGAATTGAAACCCTCACATCGGACCCGGCAGCCGATATCCTACCTCTGGACTATGGAACTGGGTGGTCAGTAAGGCTGAATTTAAGCGATATATTCATCTATACAGAAACTCCTCATCAATCAGAGTGCTCTATTCCTATGGAAGAGCATTGCATAAGCTCACAATGAATGAGTTACCTCACTTAAAGAGTGCTCAACCCTGAATAAAGGAGCATTATATATATATATATATATATATATATATATATATATATATATATATATATATATACACACACACATATATATATATATATATATATATATATATATATATATATATATATATATATATATATAGACAGAGAGATAGATGCATAGATATGAACAGACTGATAGATAGATAGGTAGATAGATAGATATGAACAGATGGAGATGGAAAGATAGATACGAACAGACTGAGAGATAAAATAGATTAGTTTATATATATATATATATATATATATATATATATATATATATATATATATATATATATATATGAACAGATACATTGATAGATAGATGTGGGCAGACAGAGATAGATTGATGGGTAGGTAAATAGATAGATATAAGCACACAGAGAAAGGTATGAACAGAGTGATAGATAGAAAAATAACTACGAACAGAGACAGACAGATAGATTAATATAAATAGAGATAGATTAATGAATAAATAGATAGATACGAACAGTCTGAGACAGATAGATAGTTAAATAGGTAGATAGAAATGATGGATATAGACACAGATATATCTATCTATTTATCTATCTGTTTCAGTCTTTATCTCGCCGAGTCCATATCTTTTGACGCCCGAGAGCTCTAGATACTGACAGAAAGGAGAAGACGTGATCACAATTGACGGTGCAGAAACCGCGTTTCGGGGTAATACAAAAGTTCCCCGTGCAAACTTTTGCACAAATTTACAAGCATTAACATTCGCCTTTGATGTTCTCATGTAGTCTTCATTGCTAGTTGCAGTCAGTCAACACTTCAACGTTATTTACATGGTTGGGTATAATTTGATAGTAAGGAAAATCAGTTCCACGTTAACTTATGCGAACGAACATTTATTAGTCAGCGTTGAAAACATTTGTCTTTTCTCGTTCTTGTTAGTCATGGAGAGAAGCTGTCATGCAACCAACATCTTTTGGCATCATGCTGTTTTGTGGGGTAATCAATTAAAGATTTAGGGAAAAAAAGACGAAAAAAATGGAAAAACAGTAAGTTTACTTTTCTTGCCCTTTGTTAGGTAATTATCACTGCAAAAGCGTGTATTTTCAAAAACAAAAGCAAGCGGACTCAAAGTAAAGGATCAGTTTGGCATAAGCTAACACGGCAAACTGAACCCCACCCCCTGGAAAGGTATTGAAGGTGGGTAGGTCTGGTAAATCCAGATATAATACCGAGTAAATGTTTAAAATTTTAGTCCTCTTACTCCACTAATACAGCCTCTAAGAAGGGTACATACACACGTACATAGGGAGCCAGCCAGACTAATTCAGAAACCGAAAGAAATCTATTTTTACATTTTTGTGACAGTTTTGGTTGACAGTAACAGTGACTGATGATAAAAAAAATGTATTGCAAGAATCTGAGACGAAGAACGTTGTTGGTAGATCCAGGAAAGCCCCGAACCTCGACGAAATCTTAACGATATCCATTATGGGAAGGAAGTTCCGTTTCCTGGAATTCAAATAGAATCCTTTATTACAGATCGTTATTTCAAATATAAAGGTGTCTGTGTGTTTGTGCGTTTGTCAGCCATGCTTTAAAAAGTACCTAGACATGGATGCAGCTCAAACAATTAGCCTACTCCATGGACACGGGAGAAAGTTTGAAAAAAAAAACAACGTTATCACGACTCACAACATGGATCTCCAGATATAAAATGCAGAACCGAGATTGGTAGAATATGATAAGGTGAGATGAACTGCACGGATTCTGGATATATAATGATATAATATAATGCAATATCTGATGTGTGATGGGTTTATTTCATGAAGTGCTCGATACATTCACCATTGAACATTAGGTTAGAGTAGAGCTTAAAATATGATGTAATAAAGGATTCGCTACACAGACACGTTTTAGTTCCTGTCCAGTTTTGGCTTCTTCAGACGAATCAGGGTTTGCATGATGGAGCCCAAACAGGGTAGAAACATGTACACAATTGTGAAGCAAATTCTCATTCTATCATACATATATATATATATATATATATATATATATATATATATATATATATATATATATATATATATATTACTAATCTGGTTTGCAATATAACACAATATATTATAACATAAAGCAATGTTTGATGTATAATGGATGTATTTCCTAGAGTGCTCGAAATATTCAACTTTAAACTATAAGTGTCAAGTTGGTTTGGAGTAGAGCTGGAAATATAGTAGGAAGTCGATTCGTTACACAAATACGATTATGTTTCTGCCGTGTTTGGGCCTCTTCAGGCGAATGATTATGTACGTTTAAGATTCCTCTTTCGTGATTTTGGGGAAATTTTTGTGGATGTTGCTAGGGTGGGAAGTTTTTTTAATTTTGTTCTATTGTTATTTTGTCAGTTAAGTTTGTAGTGTGCATGTTTTGCTGGTGGTTATAAGTTCCATATCAAAAAGTGTGGCCTATGTGTTGGAGTAATTGGTAAGTGGATGCTGGGCTGTAGGTTATATAGGGATGTCTTAATTTTTACCTGGGAATCATAAGATTTATAACATGTTAGGATCCTTCATGACCATGGGATTAGTATTGACCCCCTGAATTCGTTCAAGAATGCTTTTCATCATTAGGCTCATTGATGTATTTACACGGATGCACACACACACATACACATACACACAAACATACACACACACACACACACACATATATATATATATATATATATATATATATATATATAGTGTCATCCACAGATAGCTGGTTCGATGTATTACATCTCTTCATATAGACTTTATAATCCCATCCAGTATCGCGAGGCAGAATTGAAACCTTCATTTCAGTAGGCCGATATCCTACCTCTGGACTACGGAACTGGACAGTCAGTGAGGCTGAATTTAAGTGACATATCTATTTACACAGAAATCCCTCATCAACCAGAGTGCTCTATTCCTAATGGAAGATTAGAATATATATATATATATATATATATATATATATATATATATATATATGTACTCTATTCGTAATGGAATATATATATATATATATATATATATATATATATATATATATATATATATATATATATATTTTTTTTTTTTCCTGTAGTTTTCAAGTTGGTTTGTCTGGCTGTGTATTTATGGATGGATAAACAGATGTTTCACAAGTGTTGGCCACGAAAATGGAGCAAGAGAGCTGAAAATCTATCATTTACTCCTTATTATGCCGGGAAAAACTTTTTTTTTGTTTTCACGGCCTCCATATTTGAGGGGTATTTAATTTGCAATGTACATATTTGCTTGATTGATCATTTATAATGTCTGCTTTTTTAAAAATCAGACTTCATTGAATTGATCACCCCTTTTTCCATTTTTTTGTTATTGATCACCCTGAACTAGGCATGCTGCCATCAGATCAGATGTGTGTTGCCTGATAGTTTCTACTGAACGACTAACCAGACCCCTGCGTATAATTACATATATAGTACCGCTCATCTGAACGAGCACAGACTGTGTTCTTTGCTTAGGGGGGGTTAAGTCTTACTTCTAATTCGGTCAAATTTTATCTTGTACCTTATCTTATAGAAAAATCAATTTCTTCTCCAATAGTATATAATAATAAAACATTTGGGGAATACACTTCATGCCTGGCGCCATTTATATGTAGGGTATATATACGGTGAGACACCGGCTGAGACCGGCAGTGGTAATGTTGTTTTTTTTATCCAAAAAAAAAAAAATGTTTGTATTATGAAAATTTTGTATATTTCATAAAACATATGGTGTAAATATTGTATGCAAAAACATAAATAATGTATTTTTTTGTATGATGTATGAATAAATTTAATATCGTATATGAGATTTTTTGGTTATAAAAACTTCGACCTCAATTTTTTCAAAACTATATTTTTTTAAGCAAACTGTCTTCTCTTATTTATCGACCAATTTTCATGAAATAAACATCATATCGTTGAGCAGTGTGTTGACAGGGCACTGTTTTGGATTTCTTTTTCCAAAGAGTTTTTGAAGAAATTTCGAAATTTTTATGTTTTTTCTATTTTAAAAAAAGGCCTACTTCCTGATTTTTTTTTGCTTTTTCAAAAACTCTCTAAAAAATAATCTAATTATATGTCTGAAAAATATATTAAAATTCCAGATCTATATCTTATACAAAAGTTCCAAGTATGCTCACTCAAAAATACTCCAAATTACAAATCTTTTTTTTTAATCAAAGAAGAAAGTTATGAACCCAAATTATAAAAAAGATGTTTTTTAAGGTAATCAAACACGATAAAAACAACTGTAAAAATTACAGGTAGCTAGGATGAAGGGATCTATTAGCTGTGACCCCCTGTATGCTAGCATTTATTAATTATGCATAGGTTTCGCATTTCGTTGGCCTTTAATAAAACATTTTTGCACACTTTCACCTCATTTTTTTTCTTTATAGTTTGGTTAAATACTTGTTTCCTGATACCATCATCATCATCAGCAGCAGTAGCCTTTTAGCTTCCGTTGTTGGACATTAACCTTTCCCAAGATTCGCCTGACCTCTCCATCGTGGGCGTCTCGGAGCAAGTACTTTCTTAACGTGTACTTCGTCACGCCATCGTATATTTTGTCCATCATAGTTCCACGTATGATCTCTTGGAATCCACGTCGTGAATCGGGATGTTGTCTCGACTAGCCTATTGCCATATGAGTTTTTTTTATGAATTCTATGATATCATGGACTCTTGTTTCTTTCTCCTCTAATATACTTTGCTGTTTAAAGGTCTTTCATTGTGATGCTGAGCATGATTCTATCCTTTGCACGTTGCATGTTTCTCAATGTGAAGATCTGTCTTCTGGTCAGGTTTCATGTTTGTAACAACGTTGTATATCTTCTTTTCACAAATTCTACATATTCTCTTGCTGATTGGTTCTGAACAAAATTCTTCCAGGATAGCAGAATACTTTGTTTATATTCGTTTAAGAGATTTATCAAATTATCAAAAAATTGTTTTTCTCTAAAATCAAGTACTTAGCACTATACTTCTGTATGCATCATTTGCTTGTCAGCTTGTGATATTACTTTGTTGCAGTCGCGTAAATTTCTTATTTTCATCTCTTGAATCAAAGTCATACAAGGAAAACATCTGTATATCTAAATATTGATGACAGGTACGGTATCCGTGTATGAATATATTTATATACTTATGAAAGACTGATATCGTAGTTATGGTCAAGATTGTGTCAGATATCTCATTTGATACGTAGGAGAGAAAAAAATATTGATTTATTTCCGTCTTGCTGAGTCTTGAAGGTGAGGCATGTGGAGAATCTTAGGGTTGAGACCAGAGGAAAATTTTAGGGGTTGGGCGAATGAAGAGACTTTGGGGTCAAGCATGTGGAGAGTTTTAGGGGTAGGGTAGTTGAAGATTTAGTGGGGGCATATGGACAGTCTTAGGGGTGTGTCATGCGGATAGTCTTAGGGGTTGGGGATGGGGGAAGTCTAACGAGTGGAGCATGAGGAGAGGCTTAGGGATTAGGCATGTTGAGGGTTTGTGGGGTGGAGCATGTAAGGGATATTTGGGGTGGGGCATGTGCGGAGACCCTGATCAAATATCGATTTGCTTCTGCATCAGAGTGAGAAATATTTGCTAACAAGATCGATCGAGCAAAAAACGTGTTCAAAGCTTTGAAAGAGTTGCAGAGTAGAAATAATCATTCCGGGTATCTTCAGGGTGGAATGAACGGCTTACGGGTGGCAATGAACGGAGAAAGAAAGAAAGAAAGAAAGAAAGAAAGAGAGTCAAGTCTATTCAGAAACCGTCACGTGACCCACGTCTTTGGCAGTTTGCCATTATGTTGATGATAAATTAAAAAATAAATGATCCACAAATAAGTCTCTTCTCTCGCCTTTTGTTGGACAGTGATCACTAAAAATGTCTGAATTCCCAGAAGATCAAGCGTGAATGCTGCCGGACACGAACTAAGGGGTTGATTTAGCAAAATCTAAAATTGCAAATTGATACCCCTGTAAACCTTCGTGGGAGAGATTTTCAAGAATAAAAAAAAAAGTTTTCTCTAAGGTATGATATGAAATAAACCGAGAACTGGGGTCATATATCAATGATCAGTAAGCTAATCTTACAGGCCATTGTTAGTGAGTTCAGTCCTCATCTGATCTCTCAGTACAAATAGTCTGATATCAATAATTGTTAAGTAACTTCACGTTTAATAAACAGTATGATTTGCTAGGTGAGCTATCCGTAACAGCACACTCTCTCACTCACGAGTAAAAATTTTGAAACTATAGTCTCTTCAACTGAAACAATGTTTCAATTATCGTATCTTGAATCGTTTCACAGTAATTCAAATATATCCGTGAATTTTCTCTGGGGCGTTAACTCGTAATTAAATTGAGAATAAGCGAATTTGAAGTAGATAATAAGTTGTTGCAAAAATAAACAGCAGTTTTATTATTCAACCTTTGATGCTTATTTTTGGAATTAACAATTAGCTAACTATGTTTGTGTAATATACCATTTCAAAGTGCGAGTTTTGTTCTATTTATTTAAGCCAAACCTTTTCTTCTCTCTATTCATTCTAGTTTAGTTGAAGCTGTCCAATCAGAAAATGAAAAGAAGCAAATTTGCAGTTTTGCAATATGAGTTAAACACAAGATGCTAATGAGCGGAAATTACTCGCAGTATCATCCAAATATTTGGCCAAAGGGCCGTCAACGAACGTTCAGCTTAACATCGGTTCCAAAGATTCTTTAACTGAGCTTTGAAGACGTACACACCCTTCTGTGATTTATGGTATCCAGTTGAGGGTTATCATCAAGACGGAACCACACAAAACAACACGAGAGGTTTCAGAAGAATTAAACAGTGACCATTCAACAGTAGTGTCTTAAATAACCAAGAAGCGGCTTAAAACTCATTCGGAAGATACGTCGGTTCCAGGAAACGAGAAATTTGATGCTTCCGGAATGAGTGAACTTGTTTTTACTTAGCAAATATATGTAGAATCTGAAATTTCTTAATTCAATTATCAACTGTTATTCTAAGCTGCACTGCTTTGATGTTGATGGTGGAAAAACACAATTATCTTTTCACCAACATAATACATCAGTCTATTCATAACTATTTATCTAAGTATTTGTCAATTTACACACACACACACACACACATGCAAATATATATATATATATATATATATATATATATATATATATATATATATATATATATATATATATATATATGTATATATAATAAGATGTGGATTCACTACACAAAGTAGTTCATGTTTCTACCCTCACGGGCCTTTCCTGCTTTACTCTAAAACAACTTGACTTTCGAAGTATTAAGTTGAATGTATCAAGCACTCTATGAAATAAATCCATCACATATCATACGTTGCTTTATATTATGCTATATTGCTAACTTGATCTGTATCATATATATATATATATATATATATATATATATATATACATATGTAATTGTTTTTCTCTAATATACTGTGGTGTTTTATGGTCATTCCATCTTGAGTCTGATTTTATCCTGTACACGTTGTATGGTTCTCAATGTGGAGGTTGGTTTTTTTCGTCAGGTTCTATGTTTGTAACAGTTGTATATTTTCTTTTTACAAACTCCACGAATTCTCTTGCAAATTGATTCTGAACAAAATTCTAGTAGGATAGTAAAAATGCTTTGTTTGCATTCGTTTGAAAAAATTATACATACATATATATATATATATATATATATATATATATATATATATATATATATATATATATATGCGTGTGTGTGTTTGTCGCTCATTTGTTCGTATCTACCTATCCATTTATCTATCTATCTATTCATGACATCATTCAAGCCAGCCGTAAATGAAATACGTATTCCTCTTAACTGAGACAAACGAAGACAGGCTCACCTATTCATCTATCCTGCGTGACATCCATCCCCAACCAACCAACAAACCAACAAACCATTCCAACGAAGTAGTCAAATCAACGTCAACGGGACCGCCATAGCCAATCCCTCACGTCCAACAAGATGTTATCACCTTCTCCGGACCTCCCGCGGCCGAACCCAGGTCACTGTCCAGGCGAGCCAGTCCGTTGATGAATGGTGGACAATTTTGGCAGCGGATCGCGAAGAGATGTGATACGAGGAGAAGTCTTGTAGGAATCTGTCTGGCATTGTTGCAGGCAATAAAGATTCCACTGCCCTGGACAGCTTTGGTTTGGTTCTGAGCTTCGGGTCTTCTTTAAAGGGGGAGAAAATCCTGAAACAATGATTAATCTCGATAATGGATTCACTCTTGGAATCGTCTCAAGTTCATCGGATCGTACGAGAAATGAGCGAGTCCATGAGACCCTCCAGGAAAGGATAGGAAGGAAAGGAGAAAGAAAGAAAAAAAAAAAAGAAAGAGTGTCTAGAATAGAAAGAAAAACAGACAGAGAAAAAGAAAGGAATGAATGAATGAATGAATGGGTGGTGGGGAGAATGAAAGTGTAAAAAGAAAGAACAGAAGAAAAAAGGTCTGGTAAATGGTTCAATAGAAACCGCCGTGTGGCTAATGTCATCCGACAGCATACAGCATTGGGGGTGATCAATTAAAAAATTTAAAAAATGTGTGATCGATCGATGAGTTACCTGGCTTGAATGAAATAAAGGAATGAATGAATGAGAGAAAGGGTGGTGGGGAGAATGAAAGTGTGAAAAGAAAGAACAGAAGAAAAAAGGTCTGGTTAGTCGTTCAATAGGAACTGCTGCGTGGCCAATGTCTTCCGACAGCATGCAGCTTTAGGAGTGATCAATTAAAAAATTAAAAAAAAAGGTGATCAATCAATGAATTACCTGGCTTGCCTATTGTTGTCGAACGCTAAGAGCCCCAATTGAAGAAAAAAACCAAAAACCAAGATTAAATGATGCTGGACACAAAACTAAGGAATAGATTTAGCATAAATGTACATTGCAAAGTTAAATATCCACCTTTTTAGGGGATTTTTTGAAATAAACAAAAAAACGTATTTTTTACAGACATAAAGAGTACGTGAGATAGATACGTACATAGCCTATCAACTAGCCAATCAGCTTGACGGACGGATAGCTAGACTGATTTGAGAACTTGAGAAACCTATGTTGACTGTTATGGTAACAGTCCTGGTTGGCAGTACCAAAAAGAAAGACACCAATTTCAATACTGAGTATCTATAAATTTGTTGGTTCGATAACCTGCTTGTTGGCACTTGAAACAATATTGCCAATACAAAAAAAATATCGCTGCACTAGTTTGACTGCCAAAAAGCATTGTATAAAATAAATTGCCAAAAATGGCTAAAACACACTAAACAGAATAGAAAAAAAAGCCAAAATTTTCAAACACACCTGCACTAATTTAATGCATTTTTTGTGCTACCAAAACAAAAAACGCGTTGGATTTAGCACGAAAGGTACTAAATTGGTAAAACCGCCTAGAAGCCAGCGATGGATTTTAACCGAAAGAAAAAACATATTTGCCTTTATGAAAAATATGGAATTGGTTTTTCCGGGTCAGATGAAAGGTTCTTTGAAGTTCAGTATTTTTTACTTATCAAAGATACAAGTTAGGTACATTTTTTGATTGATTTTCTTACTCAAGTGAATTTTCATGATTATACACACGCTAAGATGGCATCTAACTCGTTTTTGAGAACGGCCATCACATGATGTCACTCCAGATAATCACTCAACTATGCTAGGAATAGAAATGACTTTCTAACCCAATCTAGGATTTAAATTTTCTTGCACGAGATTGACGCTCCAAGTAATTCATGGTGCACAACTTCATATATTTCTAGCATGCCTTCCAAACCTTCCCTGCTGACTTACATTTCTTTTTACCGACGTGACAAGTGTAGTGATCTGTAGCGATTTGATAGCTCACCTGTACTCTGTTTTCATGGTTTCGTCAATGGTTTTTCTTTCCAGCTTTACTGACACAGACCCTCCCATAGAAATGACATGTCAGATCCTTTCCGGGCATTTGTCCATATTATTATTCATACATACATATGCCATCGTCCTCAGCTGCAACAGAAGTCATTTTAAGTCCAAGGTCTTTCCCATCTCATTCTATGACAACTGCAACCCTGTTTCATTGCCTAACCCATCCTTACATCTAGTATGGTCTTTTCTTACTGCGTTTAGTGTCCAACAGGCACCAATCGTTTAGCATTTTGCTCCATCTGTTGCAATTTCTTCTTGCGAAGTGTCCAGCCAATCATTCTAAGTTTGTCCATGATTCATTTAGTCAGTTCCCATGTTTGGCATACATAAGTCGTAACTGGTATGGAATTCATCTTACACACTAGCGATGTCTTTAAGTATCTTTCCTTTTTCCCTAAGAAGAACATGATAACCAGTACACTCCATTTGCAACCCACTTAACGCTGTGGTCTACCACAATGAAATATTTACAGAAAGTAACGGAAGTATTAGGATACACAACCCTCTACTTTTGTGATCTCAATATTGTTTGCAAACCTGATCATAATCATCTATATCTTGAATACAGGTGTATTTCTTCGTCAATTGTAAATCCCAATCTTCCAGAAATTACTTCATTTTCGGTATTAATTAAATAGAATAGCTAGTTTCATAAAGATGACCTTACTAGCTTTTTTGAGTTGGTCGATGGTGATGTTATCTACTCAAGGGGCCCCTCCCTTCTTTTCCTCGATGGCATTTAAGCGTTTTACTTTTCTGTCTCTGGATATTTCTAATTTGTTCCCCATAACTGAGAATAAACTCCATAGGTAATTTACACTGTCATTTTTGACGGGTATCATACCAGCAATACTAATAATTTCCTTCAACATACTTGTTTCCTTTGAAAAAGCAATTACCCCATAACTACCCAGTGTCCCTCTCTTCTTTCCTGCATACCCCGTAAAGCCTCAGACTTCTGAAATACTAAATAACGTTAGACCGAAGATATTTAACGTAAGACGGATGTTTTCAAATCCTGCCGATTTCACTTTCTCGTTTCCTACGTATTTAGTTTTTTTTTTTGCACTTTTTATAGGATGGAGGTCGGGGCTTTTTTTTTTTTCGCTTCGCTGTTAATATTTTGTTGAATTTTTGTTTTTCGTGTATTTTGCTCTTTTTGTGTCGGTCTTATTTGCTGTTTTTTAGTCCCGCCCTTCCATTTATCGCATACGTCTGCTACTTATTTTATTCAACGCAGCATTCAATCCCCAACCCCCGAACCCTTCTGGAATTTTTTTTCTGACTTCTTTCTTCTCTCTCTTTTTTTTCTTTTTTTGGAGATAATTAAGGTGATCGTCTTTGAAATTATTTTTCTAAGTTTCTTTCTGTCATTTTGTTTGTTTGTTTGTTTGTTTCTTACTTTCATTCTTTCACGTTTTGTCTCTCGCCATCTTTCTTTCTTTGCTATCATATGCCTTTCTTTCTTTCTTTCTTTCTTTCTTGATTATGATTTTTCTTCTTTCCTTCCTCTCTTTCTCATCTTGTGTCTCCCTTCGTTCTTTCCTTCCTCTCTTTCTCTCCTACTTTTTGTCCAATCATTTGTTTTCTTTTCTTTCCTTCCTTCAATGTTTTTTCTTTCTTTCTTCCTTTCTTTCTTTCTTTCTTTCTTTCTTTCTTATTCTGTATTTTCCTTCCTGATTTTCTTTCTTTCTTTTTTTATTCCGTGTCTTCCATCTTGTTTTTCTTTCTTTCTTTCTTTTTTTTATTCCGTGTCTTCCATATTGTTTTTCGTTCTTTCTTATCTTGTGCCATCTTTTCTGTATTTCTTTCCTTCTAATCATGTGTCTTCCTTCTTTCCTTCCTTCCTTCCTTCCTTTCTTTCTTTGTCTTTCTTTCTTTGTCTTTCTTTCTGTCTTTCTTTTTGTTCCATGTATTAGTTCTTTCCTATCTCTCTTTCTCCCCTCTTTCTTTCTTTCTTTCTTATCCAGTGTCTTCCTTCATTCTCATCTTTCTTTCCCTCTCTGTCTTTCTTTCACCCCTTCTTTCTCTCTTCTCTCACCCTACCCATCAGTTTTCACCTTCTAAAGAAATCCGACCTTTCACTATGTGATCTGTTAAAAGCCTCTAAATTGACGAGAGAAGTATAAGCACATCTCTAACTCTTTTCTACTTACTTCAGCACCCCGCTCTCTCGCTTCCCCATTTTCTTCCCCCGGGATTTTTTTCCATAATTAGAGACCATCACCCGGAACAGTCATTAAAACTGTCAATGTTTCTTCAGTTTTCAAGTTGGCTGGCTATGTATGTATGTCTGTATGTATCTACGTACGTATAAAATACCAGTAAAAAGGCGATCCCGCCTACAGACAGAACCAAAGAAGCTAGAAGGCTGAAAATTTTAGGATCCATTCCTTATTATCTCTGAAAAAACGTATTTAAAAAAAACTTCAAAAGTAGGTTTTTATGGTTGTTCAAATCGCAATGTAAGTTTATGCTAAATTGGTCCCTTATTCTGTATCCGAATGTTTCTTTGGAAATTAGGACTCTTTAGGTACCACTATTTCCAAAGAGGCGAGAAAAATAGCATTCATTGACCACTCCTTTCCCCAGTTCTTTAATTGATCAACCCCAACCCGGCATGCTGCAAAAAGACGCTGGTCATATGACAGTTTCTATCGAGTGATTAACCAGACATGTTTGTTATTTATTTATTTTTTTGAGGGTGGAGCCTTAGTGTGAAGATGTCATAAACAGCTTAAGAAGTGAATTGAATCAAGCCAGACGGAAATGACGACTTATCTTTCGGGATGGAATTAGTGGCAAGACCAACCAACCGGCGGCTGCAAATTCTGTATATTTGAGGTTCCATTCGAAATGACTTCCTCTTGTTCTACCCTATCTTTTCCTTCTGTATCCTAATGTGTGTTCCGAAAAGAAAAAAAAACACATCATGAAAATTTAGAATATTTTTTTATTGCTCTCTTATCGACTGTGCCAAATTAACTATTCCCATATATCTACGAATATTGACTTACAAATACGCAAGGTCTTATTTCGTTCTTATAAAAACATTCATACCAAAATCAACGTAGTTTTAAAAATTTTATCTATTTATTATATACTGGGCGTTCCGAAAAAAAACCGGAACAATGAAAATTTTGAATAACTTTTTATAGCATTGATATTTTGAACTGCAATTTTAAGTGTAGAAACTACAGAGGCACTAAAACGTTTTCTCGAAATTTGGGTTCTTACACCTTTATTGTGTGACCCCGGGAACGATTTGAAAAGGTTTGGAACCGAAATTCATGTTGTACTTTCTTCCTCCTTGTTGACAAAAATTTGAAAGAGAAGTAGCACTTCTGCCTTTGGACCTAACATGGAAAACAGTCAGAAAATGAGTCGTTCGATTAATCCATGAGATGATTAGATGTAATGTCATCATCAGCAGCAGCCTTGTTATGTCCAACGTTGGACATACACCTTCCCTAGGATTCACAAGAACTCTCTATCATGGGCATCGTGGAGCCAGTGCTTTCTGAATTTATCTAGCTCTTAACGCCGTCGGTCGCAATGATCTCTGGAGATCCACGTTGTGAGACGTGATATCCAGCAGTTGTCTGACATTCTTGCAACATGACCAGCCCATTGCCATTTGAGTGTTCTTATTATTCTTTTAATATGTCGGACTCGTGTCTTTTCTGTAATATACAGTGTTGTTTTATGATCTCTCCATTTAAGGTCAATTATGATTCTTTCATATCCTCGTTGCTTGGTTTTCAGTTTGAGGGTCAATCTTTGGTCATATTCTATTTTTCAGCTCCATAGGTAACTATCGGTACGATGCATTGGCTGTATACTCTTCTCTTTAAGACTAGTGGGAGCACAGATCGGTGTCTGCTCAGAAACCGGCTCTGGTTCCCCAGTAAGGACCAAGCTATTTAAAATTGTTTTGTGGTCACGAAACTGAAGCGTAAAAACTTAAATTTTTGCAGAAAGGTTCTAGGGCGTCAGTAATTTCCACACTTGAGATTTCAGTTCAAAATCTCAATGCAATAGAAAGTTATTGTAAAATTCCCATTGTTTGTATTTTTTTTTTTAGGAACACCGAGTTACTTAAGCGGAAATCTTTCTTTTCTTCCCTGGTCCCACTGTAGGAGAGAAGCTAGACAATCTGGTCTCTCTAGCCATGGTTGGCCACCAGTCTGTGTTACGGTCAACTCAGATTCCAAACCAAGGAGAGGAGCTTCCTCCAAGTGGTTGGGCGCCTACTCAGTCTCCCTCCCTAGTATTGCTCTGTGTGGGATAGACCTGTGGGATCGGATTTTACCCAGTTAACAAGTCAAATGCCTTTACGAGGACTTGAGAGATTTTTTGTAGAAGTTTTCTGTCCTACGCCTTCTCGTGTGAGGTTCCCTGTGTTAAACAGACCTTGTGTCACATCTTGTCCCCCCTGGGGGCTAATAGGAGCTGATGCCAGATATATCGTACTCGATTTTCCTTTGGACTACATCAACAAGACCGAGATAGAAACTCTGTCGACTGGGTATTTCAGGATCTCTATCCACTATGCCCAGGTTGGCACTCGGGGCAGATAATGTCAGAATCATTTTATCATGAACAGAAACCGAAGAAAGCCATCTTTTCCTTTTAAAATCTCAACCAAAAGTAAAACACGTAATGATAGAAATCATCACATGACAGATAAGATTTAAAAAAAAAAGTGGGATTAAAGGATAAGTTACTTCTCTCACCTTTTATTGGACGGTGCTCATTGTAGAAAGACTGATTCTTTAAAAAGCAAACGTAGATATTGCTTTGCATAAAGTGGATCAATTTATCACGAACTTACATAGCAAATTGAATTCCTCCTTAAAAATCTAATTAGTGGAGGAGATTGAATAAAGACAGTTTTTTTTTTCGAAAATAATAAGGAGCGAATATCGAAAATTTCATTTCTCTAGTTATGGCCTGTAGGCATTATATATACATAGCCAGCCTATCAGCCAGCCAGACCAACTTAAAAACGGCAGAAACTCGCCATCACAGTCAATAATTGAACAACCACAGCATCAAATTTTGGTAATGTAAAATTTTTTTTATCGAAGCTCAGATATGGTCAGGTTAAAGTCTACTTATTATTTCAATAGAAATTCGAACGATCGTCCATGAAACCCTCAAAAGAAGAAATCAAGCGAATAATCACCTCAGAATGGCAAGCCTTTGGCAGAGCAAGCTCAACCTTCAAAAACAAGACGATCCCAATAATCTTAAAAAGATGGGTATACAACCAATGCATTTGTCCAATATTCACTTATGGAGCTGAAACATGGAACCTAACCAAGAGACAGATCAGCAAACTGAGAACAATGCAACACGCACATGAAAGGATTATTCCGATGACGTTTTTCCCTGGAAAATATCTAAAATGGAAAAAAAAAATCTGGAAACATCAAGATTCTGGATGATTTATATGGTGATAATAAACCCTTTAAAATAAGACCCTGAACCCCCCCCCATGCCTTTTCCCCCGAATCAAAAGGAAGGTCGTTAGAAGGTGCCTATTTTAAAGTCTGTTGACAAAATTCTACGGCTAGGAGCAATGGAAGTCACATTCAAAAGCCTAGAGAAAAAAAAAGACACGCACATATCAAAAAAAAAAAAAAAAAGGATAGAACCCTTCGCCATCTTTGATGGCTACGGTTGTTCAGTTATGTTGATTGTTTATTGTGGCAGTTTTTGTTGATGGTATCTGAATATATCAGGTTGTCTTGAACAAGAATCAAAATCTTTTGTTCAGAATGAGAGAGGTAGGGTAAGGAGAAAATATCTCCCCCTTTGAACATCAGTTGAATTTTCTCCTTCCCCCCTGATTATGGATAAATAACAGAGCAGACTTCTTTAGTACTTTTTCTATTTTTCAACATCTTTCTTTCTTTCCTTTCATCAATTCTCTAGCCATGGTTGTTGATCAGTCTGGTTGACAGACAACTCTGATGACAACTTCGACTTTAACAACACCTGTAGCCAAGCTAATGCCAAAAATAGCATTTTGATTTTCTTTAGACTACACCATTGAGACCGAGTGGAGAATTCTGGCGAATTGGCATTCTAGGATCTCTATACGCTTTGCTCGGGCTTGCACCCTAGAGAATCATTTAATCGTTGTTCTATTGTGTGCCGCAACAGAAAAAGGCTTTCTGTCTTTTATCATGAGAGCAACTGTTGCAGTCCCATTCTCCGCTTACTCCATTAGAATAATCTTAATGGCTTGAAAAAAAATTGTCTGTGACTTTGAGAAGAGTTATTAACTAACCAACTTTTATTTCGAAAAGCTCTTGAGGTAGAATCACGAAGTGATAGTGGCAGATATGAAACATGACTACGGGAGTTGCCGGACCACAGAGCTTTAGTTCAGGAAGGTACAACCTGATACCAACTTTTTTTTTCTGACTGTTTGAACTCTTCTCCTCATCTTCGATGTAGTCATGACGTTTCGGCTGATTCATTTCTCCGACCTTCTTCAGACGTCAATTGTAATATCCACGAGGAAAGAGAGACTCTTTCTCTTTCATGTCAGAAATCATGGGACAAGCTGTTCTGCACGCGTTGCTTTAAGATGATATTTAAAAGCGGGGCGTCTTACGTTCAAATTTTCTGTTTGATACTGTTTTTATTTTTATTTTTACTTTTCTCTCTCTTAGAACAAACGAAAGAAAAGACCGATAGGAGAGACTCTCTTTCCGTAAAGATATTAAAATTTACGCTTGAAAATGGCCGTAGAAATGAATCGGCCGTATCGTCATTAATCACCCCTGAAGATTAGAAAAAGTGGTCAAATTGTCAGGAAAAGGTGATATCAGGTAGTATTTCTCTATTTAAGAGATCTGTCGTCCGGCTGCTCGCATAGTCCGGTATGTTTTAAATCTACTGTTACTAGTTTATGATTCTTCAACTGGAGTTCTCCAAATTGGTTTCAAACTGTCGTTTGGACCATAACTAGACTGTTTATAAAACAACTCGCTGAACAATTCGAGGACAGTGCTCGTTTTTTAGAAGGGACTGGACTCTGTAGTGTTTGAGCAGTCTGCCATAATAGTCATGTGAAATAAATTTCCGTCTGTCAACCGAAAATACGGCTTTGAAGTATTTCACTTACTTGTCTTCATTGTGGCCAATTTAGATATTTTGATCAGTTACCAATGTAGACATTTTACAAAAGATTCATAATCTGTAATTGTTCATTTATTTTGGTTAGATTTCTCAAGAACGGCTGATCCAAACAATTTCAAACCCGACGCTGCAATGCAGTGTGGTGTGTTGACTAATATGTATGGCGAATATCAACTCCGTACAAATGGCCAGTTGTCGGTTTATCTCGGTGTAAACATACACAAACGCCCCCCCCACATACACATACATACACAGATTCCTTCCATGATTAAACAAAATGTGGTAAAATATAACTGGGACTTAAAACCAAATCGATGAATTTTTGATTCGATAACTCTTGATGTTTGTTTAAGCATAGAATATGTATTGAAATCTTTGGATTGATGCATTTTATTTATAAATCTTTCTTATAAATTATTTTCATTACAACAATTGAGAAACATTAGTAAACCTAAACAGCTTTCTTTTATATCATGTAAATTGCATGAAAAATATATCGTTCTATTTTACACACAATCAGATGAAAAAGTATGTTTTTCTGGCATTTTCTCTGGTGGCTACGACCCAAATGAGCTACTTTGTGTTGTGAATCCACATTCTACTACTTATGTGTGTGTGTGTGTGTGTATATATATATATATATATATATATATATATATATATATATATATATAGCCACTTCAACGTAGCGATGCACTTACCATTGTGCTAAACATCCCATCAGACCCATTTTCTTTAATTGTTTATTCTATTTACGTTGTGTGATTTGAATGATATATTAACTGTGTAACGACAGGGAATAATTTCAAGTAAGTTTCTGTATGATATAACGCAATTTGTAATTAATTCTGTATGACCAAATATGTCCATTTCTCAAATACAAACTGTCGCGGTGAAAGTGACGAAAAAAGTCCAGAGAATGAACGAAACGAGAAGTTGGATTGATAGCATATATATATATATATATATATATATATATATATATATATATATATATATATATAATGAAATCTGTTATATTTGAGATGATCTCCCGTTAGTACACGGTGAATGTATCCTTTGGCATCGACAACATAAGATAGTATAAATAGTTCAAAATTGATTATTTTATTTTGATGGTGTTTCAAATTAATCTACAGCAATTCATAATTATTTCTGTCTGATCACATATCCATTTTTTAATAACACACGCACGCGCGCGCGCACACACACACACTCATATATATTTGAGTGTGATGACAATTCAGGAGACCTTGCTGTATACAAATGAGATTTTTTTGCTTATTTTAACGTTTTGCCAAATAATTCTGGTTACTTCAGGATAAACTGTCGAAACATCAAAATAAAATAAAAAAAATATCATTTGCACACAACAAGATCTCCTGAATTGTCATTAAAGTGAGTTGAATGAATTTTAATCCATATCATTGCTCTGATCACACACACGCACACACATACGCACACACAAACACACACACATATATACGGAGAGAGTGAGAGAGAGAGAGAGAGAGAGAGGGGGGGGAAGAGGAAGAGAGGGATTCCAATCAGTTCTGTTTATTTTCTCTCGGTCGAAAGGAATTTGGTCTGATTAACATCGTCATATTTGAAATTCATACCATAGGATCCGCCCCTGATATCTATCCATCAGAAAAAAAACCCTGATTCTCTCCCTTTCTCTCTCTTCCTCCCCTTAAATCTTTCTCTCTCAATTCTATCCCAAAATGATTAGAGACGCACATTGCATCATTAAAACGTCACTTTTTGCGGTCACAAAATATGTGTTCATTTCAGAATGAATCTTTATTGTGAATCGAACACCTTCATCGCATCGAGAACCGCTGACCCAAACGACTTCAAACTTGACACAGCAATGTCCAGTTCACTGACCGACATATCTGGCGAATATCAACTTCCTGCAATGGTTAGTTGTCGAATTATCACTGTCCTCCCCCATCAAAAAACAAATTACTGGTCCCGCTACGCCCATGATAGAGAAGTGTGGTGAATGCTTCGGAAGGTCTATATCCAACGACGGACGTTGAAAGACTGGTGATGATGATGATGATGATGATGATGATGATGATGATGATGATGATGATGATGATACAACTAACGCGTCTTTCTGAGAGAAAGCCATGATGCTGAAATATGGAACCTGATCAAAAGATCAATACACTCATGCTCAACATTACATGGAGATATCACAAGACAGCACATTGTATTAGAGAAAAAACGAAAGACAGAATTATCAAAGAATTCATTGAAAAGCCTAAATTGATACAGGCAGTTACAGAGCCAGTATCATCTGAACTTGTCTAAATCGTCACATCTAATTTTTTGCCCGTTTCGGTTTTGCATATGATCTCTGTGGATCCATGCTGTGGATCATGTCTAACAGTTGTCCGACATTCTTGCAACATGTCCTGCCCATTGCTATTAGAGTCTTCTGAATCATTCAAAGTTATCTTTGATGTAATGTTCTGACTTTTTCGCAACGCAGCAACCCAGACGTTGGTACGTGCTTGAGATAATTTCGAAAATGGGCGCTTTGTCCTTTGAACTTATTCTTTTGATAAAAAAAATGGATAAAAAGCAATACGAGAAATAGATTTAAAAAAAAAAAAATAAGACAAGAAACAGAGCTTCCCCTGCATCTTATCTAATGACGATGGGAGCGTAACACGTCAGCCAACGCTATTACAGGGGGATAATCGATAGGTAGCGATCAGTGAGATCGAAGTGTTTCACTAACCCCAATGGCCTTGCTGCGGTGGCGAAGTCTAGAGAGCAAAGAGCAAATCACTTTTGATAAGTAATTCTGGCATCAACCACACAACTCTCTCTCTCTATCTCTCTCTCTCTCTCACACACACACACACACGCATATATAATTCTGGCATCAACCATATATATATATATATATATATATATATATATATATATATGTATGTGATATGTGATATGTGTATATATGAATCGTTTGAGTAATTCTGGCATCAAGCATATATATATATATATATATATATTATATTTATATGTATATATATATATATATATATATATATATATATATATATATAGAGAGAGAGAGAGAGAGAGAGAGAGAGAGAGCGGAGAAATAATGATTGAACTGAAGCAAGAACACTTAAAATGTTTCTACGGTGAGTTTTACTCAAGTTGACAGCAAGACTTGAACGAGATGAGATGGACTATATATATATATATATATATATATATATATATATATATATATATATATATATATATGTGTGTGTGTGTGTGTGTGTGTGTGTCTGTATGTATGTGTAATTATATATATATATATATATATATATATATATATATATATATATATATATATATATATATATACGGGGACGTGCATGATAAATGAACAACGAGCCATTTCTACACGATGTTGTGAAAATCGGATTTAAAGTTTGACAAACTTTCGCTCACAATATTCTCCTTATTTTTACAGCTTAAAACAATGAGTTTTTTTTTTCTAAAGTTTGAAGACTCGTATTATGAATCTCATTCTAACACTTCATGTTACTTGAACATAATCACTGATTTGTTTTTGTTAATTCTGGTGAATTTTTTTTTCATTCTGCTATACTCCCGTTTCATTTACAATTAGGACAGTCATTTTAGTCTTGTATTCAAGCTTTGATACCCAGCTTTTGATTTTGATATGTATAACGATGTTTCTGAAATACTTATTACGTGAATATTCATCTTTTTTTCGCAGAAAATTAACCCAAAATCTCACTTTACGTATCATAATCTTGTGAGTATTCGAGGTCCATTGTGATATGAACCCATATCATATCGCTGAATGTTCAAGCTTCAAAATTTAAGAAAAAAATACAGAACATTGTTGGTCTACAAATAAAGGAAATATCGCAACAGAAAATTAAAATCTGATTTTCTCCAATCGTTGGGCAGTTGTCATGCGCACCCATTCATATTTTCTTGAACACGATCAGGTGGAAGATAAAAGATGTACACTTCATTAATCGACTTAATGGGCTTACATTGCATAGAAGTGAGAGACTTTGCATCGATATTTACCAAACACGAGAACTGATTGGGTTGGGAGTTAAATGAACTACGTACGACGATTGTGTTGCGCCAGTTTTGTCTTTTGGTCATGCAGGATTTCAAAATGATTCATACTAAACAAAAGGGTCCCTGTACAGCATTTTTTTTCTGTCATTTCATCTTCTGAAGAGCGTCGAACGAAAACAAAGAAGCTTTTTAGGGATTATCTTTCTAGTATATTCAGGGAATATTGCAACGGGTTTTTTGAAAGTTTCTAATAACACTTGTAAAAATATTTAAATCCAACCCCCGTAGGAAAACCCATGACAGCTCCTGAAAGTTTAGTTATCCAGAAATTCATCCCAATAATTGAAAATGCTGAATTCTGCCTTGGGTTGCTAATGAGGTGTCAAACTAGTTTTTTTTTCATGGTTCTGAATCGATTGCAAACATTTATTTTGTGCCTTAAGCACTCCTTAGATGGGAAAAGGCCGCGTCCACCTTTAAATTCAAATTGAAAGGAAGCTTTATCTCAATATAAAAAAAAAATACTGCTCCACAATGTCGAATGCCTCAGGAATCAGGGACTCTGTCTTCACCAGACTCTGTATCGTCATAGACACAGTTAATGTATGAAATGTTCCCGCTCTTTCTGAATTTTGGAATACATCTGACACCGTTCTTCTTGCAGCTGCTTTGCTGGTAGTTGCGATTCCAATTACAGCTAGTGAACCGGAGTACAACCTCGGGAGCTGTGATGCCGCGTGCAGAAGCATTTAGTCCCTTGTTTGGAGATAGGCATGGAGAGAATGCTGTGCAGCTGTACCCTATCTATAGAAATAGAGTCTCTAGTTTTATCAGGGCCGGCTGTCGTCTCGTGCGAGTACATGAAATATCGAATTGCACCCAGGGTACTTAGCGGCGCGTGTTAGCTGTGCTGGAGAAATTGCGATACCCCAGCATCCTTTGTAGTCCGTGTGTCAAGGAAGATAACCATACGTTAATCAATGTCCTCTGTACAAAACCAGTCAAATAAAGTTGGTTTCCCGTGGATTTCCGTGGTTTCCCTGTGGGCCTTGATTGCAGAAACCGTATCACTACCGGTGAAAGCGTGACAAAATAGCAGGTAGCGCCTCTGTCGATCAGAGAGAGAAAGCGAGAAAGAGTTTCTCGGTTCCTCCAGGAATCGTAAGAGAGCTATTCCATGTGGTTAAAGAAGAGTGGGTGGTTGCTTATTTTCAGGTGCGGATAGAAGGCGTGCTCTTAATGCCGGTGCCTTTGGGAAAATAAAACAAGATGTGCAAAGTGTCTTGAACTCTGCTAAAATGCTGAATACAATTTTCAACTTATTCAACAATGCCCATACACTTCTTCTCTTGCATAACGACACCACACAGTAAGGTGCAGGGAATATCAACACAGGAAAATCTGGAGCGATCGCAGTTGATGTATACACATATATATGTATGATTTTTACTGACCTCAACTGAGCCATCTGTAGCGGCAGTTAATACCACCCTTAAAATCGAAGTGTCAGCATCATTGTTATACTGCTCTGGAATGCTTAAAATAGGAGCTGGATTAGCTCACTCAAGTTATAAGTGTTATCCGTGAACTTTGCCCTTGGGGTCAATTGTAGATCAAAGTAAAAGTTCTTAGTACACCGGATATGGACGTGATGTTTTGGCGAGCTTCTGTAGCCATCGAAGACCTCAAAGATCTTCTGGGAGCGACTGCCAAAACACTGCTCCGTTGGCAATATCCTGACCTGTCTGGCCTTTTCTTCCACTTGACCATGTAGCAGTGCACCCCTGCCATCAATCAGTGGACGGGAACAGGGTTGGTCAGTGAGGTCAAGCGGGTTGATGGTGTCTTTCAGGTTAGTCTTACCTTGTTCGACTTATTCACTTTCTGATCTTTGTTGTTGAACGGGGGTAAGGGAAAGGGCGTCAGTTCATTGTTTAAGCTGGTCTCGACTGTCATATCCCGTTAAGTAAAAATTATCAGTCAGTTGGACAACTTGATTGAGTTTAAACGAATCATTCTCTCGTTGACCTTTGAAATCTTCCTGGGCGATGGCAGGGCATGTACCTTGAACCACAAACCAATGGTCGATGTCAGCTTTATCTCTATCTCTCTGTCTCTGTATCTGTCTCTCTTCCTACTTCAGCCGCTTTCTCAGCTTTGACTGCGTCATTTGCAGTGTTCGTAAATCCTGTTGACAGAGACACAAGCAACTGTATGTCTCGATCCTTGGTGGAAAGAGTTATTCTGCTCGAACCGTTCAGTGGCCAGTTCAATCTGTTCAGCGTCTTGCTTCATCTGCGTATTGGTAAGGTCTTCGTGGCGTGGACCGTGTTTCTTGACACCTCTCTCAATGCACTGGTTAACATAGGAGAAGTGGTTGAGGATTTGTACCCAGCACTTGTAGCCAAAATGTCTATTCATCTCATTTTTCTCCAGCTCAATCCACTGTCTGACTTGGTCGTAGGCGAAAAACCCTCAAATTCGACGTTAACCTCATCATCTATCAACAGTTTCTTCAAAGACGGTAATAGGAGCGCCAAAAACATCAGAGATGCTGTTTTCATTATTGTCATCAAGGAATCAGTATTTGTATCCCTGTATTTCGATGTGGGACCAAGTGTAATCCAAACGGCGTAACTTGCTGGACATCCATTTTGACCCAAATCTATCTATCTATCCAGTTGTATGGCAAGCCCCTTCTGTTATGGCTAATACGCCTTGATGAAGATCTATTCCAAAACGGCAACTCGTTCGTCTGACTACACGACTGGTGAAATACACCTTGCGATAAACTCTAAAATACACATTTACTTGAATTTCCTCGTAAAATTCCAAATAACTTGCTCCTTGTATTTTTCGCCATAAACTTTCATGCTCAAAATATTGGAATTCAAAAGATACATTGTTAGAAAAGGAATAACATTCTCTTTACTAGGGTAAGTATATATATATATATATATATATATATATATATATATATATATATATATATATATATATATATATATATATATATATAATCAAATAATTGAGTAATCTATAGACAACTGTTTCGTTGTATTATAATTCTTCAGTATGGCTATAGACTATCCATTATCCCATCCAGTACCACGAAGTAGGATCGAAACCCTTGCTTCAGATCGAAAGACTGGCATTTTATCTTTGCCCTACGCAGAACTGGACGATCAGTAAGGCCAAAATTAAGCGATATATTCACTTACGTACAATTCCCCATCAACCAGAGTGCTCTATTCCAGAGTTGGGAGAACATTGCTTATAGCTTGCAATGAACGAGTTACCTTACTTAAAGAGAGCTCAACCCTGAATAAGGAAGCGTTAATTATAATTCCATAAATCATAGATGGGATTTTCCCTTCTAGCAACTTTTTTTGTCTTTCAGAACAGATTGTAGATATAATTTCCGTACAGTTTTCTCCTGTAATCCTTGAGAGATCAAGGCATAAGATTTCTGGACTAACATGTACCTATCAGAAATATTAATATAGTGAGACAAGTTGAAAAAAAAAGGAATTCAAATGACTTACCCAAATTCCTTTTACGTAATTTATTTTGCTGGAGACAAATGTAAACACTTCTTCTTCAGAATCCAGGGATCTTACGCCTATTTTTTAAATAAAAAAAACTGTCAGCAATTGATCTGTTTTGTAGTTTGATTCAAAGTGTTTCTCAATGTGTATCTCAAGCAGAACAATATTAGGTTACAAAGGGGCTGTGTATTGAGTCTACTAAGGTTTATAATAATCAATTTTTAAAAATCTTTCGTAAGATTTGAGTGAAATATATTTATTACTCAAGAATTACAAGCCTTTGACAGAGCAAGCTCAACCTTCGAGAACAAGAAAAATCCCATTAGTCCTAAAAAGAAGAGTATAAACCGATGCATCCTCCCAATAGTCACCTATGGAGCTGAAACATAGAACCAGATCAAGAGACTGACTCGCCAACTGAGAATCATTCAACGTGCAAATGAAAGAATCATGCTCAACATCACATTGAGGGACCACAAGACAGCACAGTATATTTAGGAAAATAAGGAGTCTGAGACATCATAAGAACCATTACCAAACTCAAATGGCAATGGGCAGGTCATGTTGCAAGAATGGCAGGAAATCGATGGACATCACTACTCACAATGTGGATCCCTATAAATCAAATGCTGAATCGAGGTCGGCAGTATATGTGATAGCAAGACGAACTGGAAAGGTTCAGGAAATATTAGCTCCGTGACGCCCACAATAGGGAACTTTGGCGAATCCTGGGGAAGGTCTATGTCAAACGACGAACGTTAAAAGACTGATGATGATAACTATGGTGTCTGATTGCAGACCTGCTAAGTTCCAATGTAAAGAATCAGAGAGAATCACCGACCCCACCCCAGCGGGGTTGTCTCATGGCATACTCCTAGGGAAAAATTTTTAAAATGATTTATCTAAGATTGGCTAAAATTTCGTTCCTGGGCTTATCTATTACTGAAATTGCATTCTTAAGTCCATGAAAAACATATCTCATAAAAGATAAGATTATCATCTGAAATCTAAAGCAATTTAATAATAATCTAATCTAATAATCTAAATAAAAGCAATTTTCGAAAAACTACTAGAGTGTGTTGTTAACACATTTCCCGACAAAATGGCGTTTTTTTTTTCGTGAAAACCGCTTCATAAATAAAAGTGAAGAGCTCACCTGAATTGTGAAAATACAATTTTAAAAATATCGAGGTTGAAGTTTTTATGACCCAAAAATCTCATACATGATATAACACTTATTTATTCTACTTTATACAAAATATTTACATTATTTATATCTTACCTACAATATTCAAATGATTTATTTATACAATATACAATATTTACATGATATATGCACTTTTTTAATAAAAAAAAAAAGTATTAATGCTGCCTGTTTGCCGACGTCTTTCTATCTGTTATATCCTATATATGAACGGTGCCAGGCATAAGATAGCTTTTTCAAATGCTTTTTTATTCTATGATATTGTACCCGCATCGGAGGCCTTTGGACTCGTCCTTGGGCTCTCCTATTATTACTCGGCCCTGCTGCAGGGGGTCAGTTTCCCCAGAGCAGCACTGCTCCATAGCACTCAACGGAGTAGGTCCCCTAGTGGACGCTTTCGTGGCGGAGGTTGCTTTGGTTGCAAAGCAAAACCGAAGCTGCATCGGCTGGAACTATTTTTGGACGGATGGTTTCCTACTTTACCCACGTTAAGCTCAACTTTGTCTCATATTTTGCTGTGGTGGGACAGCGAATAACCCCGCCTCCAATGGCATTGTACGGAATTTGATTTTTTTTTTTAAATGATGGGAAAAAAACCCTGAAAATGTCAAACTTTAACCAAACTAGTTGTGAGTTCCCACTTCATAAATATTTATAAACAGCAAATTTATTTCTCTTCGTTTTAACCATGCGGTGGGACTGTTGACGAATGCAGTCAAATAATTGACTTTTTGTCTAAACAGCTGCTGATATCTAACTTATATATCATTCCTCAGAACTAAACTGTCATGTAAACTGTCAAAATAGGTTTCTCCTGTTTTTAATCTGGTCTGCCTGGCTTTGTACGTATGTATTTATGTATGTGTGTACGAATGATTGAGTATATGTATCATGCGTACATGCCATACACCAATTCATTTTTTGTCACATATAGAGAAAAACATATTTTCTTAGTTTCTTCAAATATCCTCCCTAAAAGAGGTTTTTAATAGGGGCTCAATTTACAATGTAAATTTCTACTGAATTGGTCACCCCTTCCTGCCCACTTTTTTTTGTTCATCTAATTCAGATTTTTTAGAGATCCAACAGAAGTAATTTATTCATTGATCACCCTTTTTTTCCAAGTTTTTGAGTGATCACCCTCAGTGCGCCGCCAGAAGTAGGTTGGTCATACGACAGTTTCTCTGGAGCGACTAACCACTTCTCATTAAATTTCATACACATTTTATCACTTGAATTAATGTGTATTTTAATGTCGAAAATGTATTTTAAATGTAAATGGTGTACGGAGACGTCCATATGAAGGAATCTTCATTTAATTATGAAAACGAAAAAAAAACGAAGCAAAGAAATATTTGGATCGGACTGGGACTTCTTGAAAAATTGGAAGGATTATTCGATATTAGAAAGCTTGCTGGAAGAAATAAACAGTCTTTTTTGTTGTCAAAAAGTTTAGATCCAACCCTTCGACCGATGAATAAAGAATAAAGAAATCATTATTTTTATTATAAATTTTGACCAGTTTTACCGTCATTGTAATTTTTAGGTGTTTTTATTACAACTTTGACTAGGGTCGTCATTCTACGGCAACAAACCTAATCCAGGCTGCACTGATAGAATTAAAGGGCTGAAGATTCAAAAAATTATTTCTTATCATGTTCAAAGAAAAAGCCCCCCGCCCAGATTTTATATGGTTGGGTTCAATTCACAATGTAAATTTGTGCTAAATTGTTCACTAGTTCCTACTCAATTTCTTTTTCAAAAATCTGGACTATTTACAGATCAAAAAGAAGGTGAGAGATGTGACTTATTCATTGATCACCCCTTATTCAATTTTCTTTTATTTTTGATTGCTCACCCTCGGCACTCGGTGCAGTCAAAAGACGTTGGGCAAGTGACGGTTTCTATTGAGTGACTAACCTGACTTATATCTTTATAATTGTCAATTTTTTTTTTTCATTCTGAATCGTATTCCAATTTCTCTTTTAATTGATCACCCTCGGCACAGCATGCTTCCTAAACACGTTTGGCACGTGAGGATTTCTATTGGGGGACTAACCTGACCTGTTTCTTTATAATTGTCAATTTTTTTTTCATTCTGAATCATATCATGCTGATTACAAAGATAGAGGCCCAAATAAAATTTATTCATTCATTTGAATTTTAAATTTATTTATTTATAAAGCAAATTACTTCCCTTTTTCTTCCCCCATCCCAACCATGCATTTGGACACGTGACACACGCAGTTAAGCAATTGATTATTTTGTTACTCTGCATTCTTCCTCTGTAACTAGGTTACTCGTGTCGTCATGGATGAAATATATGGATACATTTTGATGAGTAAACCCTTTATAATACCTGTTCATAACCCTTCCCATTTTTCGAATATATGGGTCATATTTTGGTTTACCATTTTCTTCGTAACTCGGAATACTTGGCGTTTGCGCTCCAGGGGTAATGTTTTAGAAGACATTATTTACTAGTAAAAAAAAAAAGAACTTTTCAGTATTGTTTCTTCTAAAATTACTATTTGACAAAGCCAAAAGGCGAAATATATAAGTATGATAAACTATTATTATTGTCTACGTAATAACATTGCATTTTATATACATAGATAATAGAGATTTACATTGCAGCATGTTTGGAAAAAAGCGTTCTTTTAATTTCAAACGGATTTTTATCATCTTTTGTATAAGTTTTCATTACTTGCTCTTCGTTAGAATTCTTTAAATTCAGCATTCTGATTATGTCATTAAGACATGAATGACATTTTATTTTACTGGGTCAGTTGCATGGAAAAATTCAATTTTACTAAGTCAATGCATCCCTGAGCGTGACAGAAGACATCCGTACATTGCTAATTATTTTATGCGTGAATTTTTCAGTGTAAGCACGTCATTATTTCCTTATAATTTTCCCATTTCTGTTCTACTCAGAAACGTATCATGCTGATTACAAAAAAAGGTCCAAATAAAATTTATTCATGCATTTCAGTTTTATTTATTCATTTATAAAACTAATTATCTCCCCCCTTTTTCCCCGAACACGCAGTTGGACATTTGACACGTGCAGTTTAGTAATTAGAAACCAGCAACAAAAACTGTCAACATGGCTTTCTTCAGTTTTTAAGTCGGTCTGGCTGGATGACTATTTATGTATTATCACGAGAGCAGGCAACACCCACCGAGCTAGAGAGCCAAACGTCAAACATTTATACATTATGTCTAGTGAGAAAAGGATTTTTCTTGTATCTCGGAAACACTCCTTAAAATACGTTTTTTAGGGGGGATCAATTTGCAGTGCTAGATAATCCTAAATTAATCCCCGATTTTGTGTCCACTCACGTCTAATTTTTTATTTTTTGAAAATGGAGACTTTTTAGAGATCACTTTCCTATAGAAGGCGAGAGAAGAAACTTATTCATTTATCACTCTTTTCTCTTTTTTTTCTTTTAATTGGTAATCATGATCACCCCCAACACTGCATGCTGCCAAAAGACGTTGGTTACGTGGCGGTTTCTATTGAGTGACTACACCGAGCTATTTATTACTTCATTGCACGGCATTCTTTCTTTGTAATTGTCATATTCCTCTCCTCTCCTCTTCTGAATGATATCTCGCCGAAAACTTATTCATACATTCAAATTTCATTCATTCATTTATAAGACATTTTTTGGGGACTCGTGAAAACGTCTAAAATATACGATGTGGCTGTGGTGCTGAAAAGTTTGGAGACCGTTGGCTTAGAATTCGAGATCTGAGATAAATTAAAATTGTATAAATTTTTTTTGAAAATATTTATCTTTGTTTTTCCTGCTTTTTTCTCTCTCTCACAAGACTTTTTTTTTGTTTAGAATTTCGGAAATAGTTGTCAATATTCATGGTATCTGTTTGGATGATCATTCACTTGTTGTTATTTTTGAAATATTTTGAATTAAATTCGGAGATGAATAAAAAAAAATCATCGGACAGGGATGTAGAAGGGGTAAGAGCTGGGGAGGAGCGATTTTTAAAAGCCCCTTGCACCTTTAATAGAGTGGGGTCAAAAGCCTTATGAAAAGTAGTCCATCGACTGCATTTCAATCGATATTATATTAACATTATTTCAAACAAATAGATTATACAAAAAAAGAACGAATTTTGCATCAATAACTTTTCTTTACGAATTTCCGGACCGGAAACTCTTCAACCATTAGAGTAATTTGAACGAGTCGAAATAAAGAAGTACTTTTGGACTAGACTTGAGAGCTTGCATGCCATATCCTGGGAACTCGTTATAGAGTTCAAGTCCCTTTGGAGGCCAACACAGACTGTCTAACTTTAGGGTTGGAGTTTATTCGAACTGGACAGTTTTGATAAAAAGCAATAAGATGACCACAAGCAAAAACTCTACTCTAATCATGAATTTGGCGATTTTCCGCCCAGATGGTTAATGGTTAGAACGTTTTCCTGACACTTGGAAGGTTCCGAGTTCGATCCTCCGTATAAGCGGAGATTATAGAATATTTTTTTTTCGGACAAATTTCCCTGTACACTCTGAGCTGTGTGATTCATTACCATTTTCTGCCTTTTAGCTCCTGTCGTTGGACATAGACCCTTTCAAAGAATCGCCAGACCTCTTAGTTATATTCGACTGCATCAGTTGCGTGAATGAAATTATATTTTACTCAGTCAATTATCATGGTCGTCGCGGAGCCAATGTCTTCTAAATACGTCTAACTCCCTTCACCGTCGTACTTTTCATTGGCTACCATTTCGCAAATGATCTCTGGGGATCCACCTTGTGAGTCATGATACTCAGCTGCTGTCTACAATTCTTGAAAAATATCCAGCCCATCGCCATTTGAAATTTCTAATGTTTACTATGATATCTTGGACTTCTGTCCTTTGTCTAAGATACTTAGGATGGGAATACCTCCCCAAAACATGTCTAGACCATCAATGGAAACATTTACAGATAAATAAACCTATACACTTCACTCCTGAGTCCGTCTCACTTCCTATAGTTCAAATTATATATATATATATATATATATATATATATATATATATATATATATATATATATATATATATATATATATATTGAATGTGAATCTCCTCAGCCAATCACAGAAGAGCGATGTAAGTAAACGATCTATTTCTTTGTGGTAATGAATTGCAAGTGGTCTTTTTGGGGCTAATTGATTCTCATACTTGTAAAATATTGCGATATAAAAATATTCTACAAGATTATTTATTTTTTAAATCGTAAACGGCACTTCCTGAGGTTGACTATTTTCATTTCTTTTTAATGCAAAACATGCAGTCCTTGGATATACTATTATGATATTATCAGCAGCTGGTAAAAAAATTGATCAGATTAGATGTAAGTTTAATGACATCACACCTTTTGATAACGTCACACTACTTAATGACTTAATACCTCTTCCCTCCGTCCTATTTCTGTTGTTCAACGTAATTACGACCAACCGACCGACCAAAATATTGAGATGTGTCTTATAATGATATTTTGACGGATATGAAAACAATTTTGAAAAACTACGTGCTGTTAAAAAACGAATTTTAAGCTAATCCTTTTCCTGATGCTAAATCTGACAATATTTTTGGTGGTTATTTCAAGAGATGTCAATGTTAATATTCCATGGTTTCTTGAAAAAATTTTCATGTTAAACGTTTTTGATTTTAAGACAAATTTTTCCGTGATTTCGAGATCAGTATTTGTTGATATTGAACAATTTGAATAGCTCTTCTTCGTCGTTGGTAGACGGACAAGCCTCCTTAGTATCTATTGAGTGACGGACTGACACACCGAAACAAAACACTTTTGGAGCTAGATCTCGCTCTTTCTTTAAGCATCTAACTCGTATAGGTCAATGTCTGACATATCGAAACAAACTTTTGAAGAAAGAGGCTTTTTAAAGGGAGATGTTAAATCGACGTGCCTTTAAAGGAAGGTTCTTCGGCTATTGTCATTTTTCCTGTTTCAACATGGTCAGCATCAGGTTTACTGTTTTTAGGGCTAGTTTTGTTTAGGGATAATGTTTTTTGGGTTAATGTTTTTTGTTAGTGTTAAGGTTAGCATTTTTAGTGTTAGGGTTAATATTTTTAAGGTTAGTGTTTTGGGTTAGGGTTATTGACGTCTGCTTCTTTGACTTTAATTTCGCCATCATCCACAGGTAAAAAAGAGGCCATTTTGAAAAGGCAACTTTAACAATAGCCGGATCTTTTAAAGGAGGGCATTTTGAAAAGATTGGGCTTTTAACAAAAGTAGCTTTTAAAGGAGGCGGCTTTCAAATGAACCCACGAAATCGAACTAGCGCATATATGGTCTGACTTTGAGGCTTATTTAAAAAAAAAAAATTTCATTTTAGATTTTGAGTTGAAGTTGAATTCATTGAGATTTAAAAAAATTTCTTTTTGTTCTTTTTTTATGACAAAATTTCTGTTCGACATTTTGACAACGGATGTAGTTCAGTTTCAATGAGTTTTCCAAAAGCTATTCTCTCGTCTGTTGCTTTTTTTTTTTTGAACAACAAATTTTATTCAAGATTCAAGATGATATTTTGTTAATACTAAATAATTTCCAAGGGGAAAAACTTCTATTTTGGTGTTGCTCTTCAGAACAATATTTTCAGATGAATTGTTGAAAACATTCAATGGTTTTTGAAAAAAAAAAAATCCATATCTCTGTTATTTGTGTTTTATCACGAAGTTTTTATCTGGGGTTCTGGTATCAGTTTTTGATGATATTCGATGATTTTCTAAGAGGTTGGGTTTGAGATTCAATGATCTTTTAAAACCCAACTTCTTCGTTTGTCTTCTTTTTTGGATGAAATATTTGTTTGAGATTTTGAAAGTTGTTGTCGTCAATATTCTGTGGTTATCTGTTTGGACTCTCCTGATTTTTATTTCAAGAAGAATTTTTCATCCAAGATTTTGAGGATGAGTTGCATTTAATATTCAAAGAGTTCATAGAATATCTCAATCCTCAATGCTACACCCGTATCATAAAAAATGACGACAGTTTTAGTTTGTTTTTTTTTTTCAAATTTTGCGCGTTTAATCTGCTTTGATGTATTGTCTCCTTTCTCCGAATGTATACAATGAGACTGACATACTTTATGCTTGAATTTTTGACACTTGACATCACTGTATCCTTGGTCTTCTGGTCAGTGATCGGGCTCCTAGAGTCCATTTCGAATATTCAAATCGTGACAGTTCTTCGGCGTAACAGAAAACAAATAAATAAATAAAAACACAAGAAGAAAAAGAACTCTGGTCAATTGGAAGGGTGGTTGAAAAAATTGAGCAAAAAAAAAAAAATGCTATGAAATAATGAATCGGGATCTTTCCTAAACTGGACAAAATGAACTGTCCACGTGAACAAATACGTCCCATCAGATTAGTTACCGAGTTAAATCAAGGCATTGCAACCGGTTCTAGAGATAATGAAAATATCTGAATACTTTCCAAACACACACAGAGACACAAACACAAACACACACACACACACATATATATATATATATATATATATATATATATATATATATATATATATATATATATATACATATATATATATATATATATATATAAATATAAGTTTTTGCGTGTACCATCGAAGTCTAAATGATTTTCCCCTCAGAGGAACAAATAATAAAAATAGATTCGATTTTTTTGCCGTAGAAAAATTATGTTGAAAAATACATGTTTGTTGTGTAAAATAAATGCTTTTTATATCATTACACTATGGGCTTATTGGTGCGTCTGCATACACACATACACATATGCATATATATATATATATATATATAGCGAGTACATGAGTGAACTATTTTTCAAAATCTATTTTCCTTGCTCTGTCACGAGTAACGGACATGGCCTAGTGAATACTCACACACACGCACACACGCACACACACTTATTTATATAGGGTTTTTTTTCGCAGATGCTGAAAGACTGTAAAAATACTTGCTTTGTAAATATGAGAATACTATTGTATATTATATTATTTTACCCGAGCGTTACAAATTATTTTGCTAACGACGGACAAATACCTTTCGAAAACATCAATGAAGCAGATCAACTCAACTGTGATATTTTCAAATACGGCTTGATATTAAAACGCCCTTCACCCTGCTCATTTCAGCAGTGTAATCTTTATTACACAGGTCTGGTTAGTTACTAAATAGAAACTGTCTCGTAATCAACGTCTTTTGGCTGCTTGCCGTGTTGAAGGTTGATCAATCAAAATAATATCTGAAAAAAGAATGATCATGGACATCACGACTCACAACATGGATACCCAGAGATCACATGCTAAACCGACGCTGGCAGAATTCAGGATGGATAGATGAACTAGATAAATTTAGAACATACTGGCTCCGCGACGCCCATACTAGAGAAATGTGGCGGATCCAGGGGAAGGTCTATTTCTAACAACGGGCGTTAAAAGAGTGATGATGAATGAATAAGGTTATCATTGTCCGGTGAAAACTACGAGTCCACATTCAAAAAAAAAAAAAAGTGTCAACACTGCCAGATACAAAGTAAGGGACCAATTTAGTATAAATTTACTCTGTAAATCCAACTCCCAACTTAAAAAATAACATTGCAGGGATTTTAAAGAACAAAAAAAGATGTATAAATAGTTATATAAATTGATAAGACTCAAGATCTAAAAATAAATAAATAAATAAATGAATAAAAATATTTGAAAAGATAAGTTTGAAAATCTGAAAATATAAACAACATTAGGATGAAGGGAATAGATAAATAAATAAGATGAAATATTTCAAAAGAAAATACATCTCCAGAATCTAAAAAAGAAAAAGAACAGACACTATTCAAAACCTGTGTCGTTGTTTATACGATTTTTGATACAATTTTTAGTCGTTCTTGGCAACATTTGTTTCTGTATTAAAAACTTTTTCTTTCCATCTGATCCAAATAATAATAATAATAATAATGATAATAATAATAATAATAATAATAATAATAATAATAATAATAATAATAATAATAATATAAAGACTGCAACTCTAATTGTTAACAGTGACCCAACAGAGGAAGGGAAATGAAAGCGGAAAGGGTACACTGCAGCACGGGCATGATAGGCGAAAGAGAGAAGAGTTGTTGGCTGAAGACCGGAGGAGACTTATTGTCACTCAGCCTTCAGCGATAACCACTGGGCAACCGGTGTGAAACTGTAAATCGCAGAATTACTGCGACCTATGCGTACTAGGAGAGGAAGGCTGGAGACTTCAGGAGACTTGCTGTCACTCAAACTCCAGCGGTTACCACCAGGCAACTGGTGTGAAATTGCTAATAATAATGATGATGATGATAACAATAATAATAATAATAATAATAATAATAATAATAATAATAATAATAATGATAATAACGACAACAACAATAATAATTATAGTAATAATAATAACAATAATTATAATGATAGCAACAACAACAACAATAATAATAACGACAACAACAATAATAATTATTGTAATAATAACAATAATCATAATGATAACAACAACAACAATAATAATTATAGTAATAATAACAATAATCATAATGATAACAACAACGACAACAATAATAATTATAATCTTGGAGAATGACAACCACAAACTACTGTGGGACTTTGACATCCAAACTGACCACCTCATCCAGGCAAGAAGGCCGGACTTAGTAATAGTAGACAAAAAAAGGAAGGCCTGCCAAATAGTAGACGTTGCTGTGCCTGCGGACCATAGAGTAAAAAAGAAGGAGGATGAAAAAAGGGAAAAATACCAGGACCTAGCAAGGGAGTTAAGGAAAATGTGGAACATGAAAACCAGGGTAGTACCGGTCATAGTGGGCGCACTAGGAACTGTCCCCAAAACGCTGAGGGAGAGACTGGAGGAGATCGGGATTAGGGGGAGGATAGAGACCGTACAGACCACAGCACTACTGGGAACTGCACGGATACTGAGGAAGGTGCTAGAGATATAAGTGCTGCAACGAATTGTAGCTCTGTCATGATATGCGAAAGAGAGAGGAGACGTTAGCTGAAGACCTGAGGAGACTTATTGTCACTCAGCCTTCAGCGATAACCACTGGGCAACTGGTGTGAAACTGTAAATCGTAGAATTACTGCGACCTATGAGTACTGGGGGAGGAGGGCTGGAGACTTGAGGAGACTTGCTGTCACTCAAACTCCAGCGGTTACCACCAGGCAACTGGTGTGAGATTCCAAATAATAATAATAATAATAACAACAACAACAACAACAACAACAACAATAATAATAACAATATTGATAATATGAGGCTGTTAAGAGAATTAGAAAAAGACTCCCTGAAAATGGACATTGACTGGTTTTCTGGAGCCTAGCTATATTTTCGCTTGTATCCAAGTGAATATCTATTTATGTTTACCCATAAGTATAAGATTATAACCCAACACTTACAGTATGAGGTGTTGAAAAAATGCTTCAGATTCATAAATACCAAACGCTTTTTCTTACGTCACATTTTTTACTTCCAAAATTGATTTAAAAAAAAACAGTACTAAATGATCTGGTGAAGTGTGGTTGAAACTTTTTAGTACGGTGAGTCGAAATTTTGATTTTTGGATTAATCCGGTTATCGGATTATCATTTACAAATATTCGTGTATTCTAGTTTTTGGTAAATGTTAATAGATAATCATCTCTTTTTTTAACTAGGAGCTTAACAGAATATAACTTGAAATTTCAAAACATATTTATGAAACTAGGTTAATAGAATCAAATTGAAATAAGGTTTTTTCCAGGGCCATCGGATTTTATCTATCATCTTGCCTCATCTCACTGCTGGTACGTGTGTAACAGGTTTCACATGATGGGTGTAGTTTGAAGTAAGAAAGCTAAAGAAATAGTCTTCTTTCATCCTGCACTCTCTCTCTCTCTCTCTCTATCCCTCCTATTTTATGAAAGCTTTGAACCTATTCAAATTTGGTCTCAACGAATAAGTTTCAAAGCATTCATAAACCGGTGGTCTTTCGTCGCAGGTGAAAAGAAAAAAGAGGATAGAATTAAAGCGGCCATATTTCCTCTCTCGGCTCGATAACAGCAACTAAGAGTCACACACGAGGAAAAAAAAAACGAATTTTCCCGCGTTTATCGACTAAAGACTCATTCTTTATTTTCCTTATTATTCCTATTTGATGTCAACTTGGGGAAATGTGTGATTTTGGTGTTTGACAGAAATGAATAGACTGGATTACGAAAAATAAAAAGAAAAAGAAAAAGAATGAAAGAATGAATGAATGAATGAAAGGAAAAACGAAAGAGCAGGTGTGATGAATGAGAAAATCAATCAATCGGAAGATCAGAAAGTCAGGAAACAGCTATGGTTAGTCTTTCATGAAAAAAAATGGTCGAACGATTAACGTCTTCGTTAGAATAAAAGAATGAAGGGTTGAAATCAGGTATTGAAGAATTAAAGGATTGAAATAAAGTATAAAAGAATTGAAGAATGGAGGATTGAAATCAGGTATAGAAGAATAAAAGAATGAAGGATTGAAAAAGTATAGAAGAATTAAAGAATCGAAGTTAGAATAAAGGATTCGAAATGAGTGAGAAAGTGTGAAGAAAAGAATTGAAGGAATTGAAAAATAGAATAATGGATTGAAAGAATGAAAAGGAAAAGCAATGAAAGAATGATGGAATGAATGAAACAATGGAATTAACGAATGAATAAATGAACAAAAAAAATGAAAGAATGAAAAACGAAAGAATGAAGGAATAAATAAGAGAATGAACGAATAGAAGAATGCAAGAACAGAGGTTATGAATAAAAAACCAATCTAATCATTGACTGAAAAGTCAAAATATCTTGGAAGCAGGCTCGGAAGAAAATTCTCAAATAGTTTGGAGCGAAATTAAAAAAAAAAAAAACGAAAGTTGAGAGAAAGGAGGAAAAGAAAAAAGAAACAAGAAAAAACTGGATCCCAAAAAGAAATTGAATTCATGTAACGGAGAGTCCATTGAAGAATAAATATGATCAGAATAAATTCTATTTATGACATCAACAGTATTTTCAACAGAAGAAAAAAACATCTAAAATAGAGTAAAAAAGCAAAAATAAATTAGAGCCAAAAAATACTTTCTCGGAAAAAATCACAAGGGGTCTAGTGGAGTACTGATGCCAATTTTAAAGTTTGTAAACAAACGGCATGGCTGGGCGGGCATGGAACATACAAGCATATGAATAAAAGTTCTCAAGGGATTTCAATGGAATTTTGTTGAAGGGTGGACTAGGGGTTACGAAAGAAGTAATTAAATTTTGGAGACTGATTTTATGCTCAATCACACACCTTACGTTCAAGTCACAATAACGAGAACAGAGACTTGCATCCTCTGAATGCTTTTAAGTATAAATTGTATTTAGAGCGATTGTTTACAGACAAAAAACGAATTGAATTCTCTCCCTTTGTTGCTTCCTCAAGACTTGATTTCTTAATATAATCAATATTTGATCATTTTTTATAGCATTCAGTATCTATTAGTGATTTTATGAATCTACTCAACATATATACATCCTGTGGTCCGAATCACTTTTAACCAGCCTATTATTTGATCAAAACTTTTCATTCGTA